>JAUIMM010000064.1:667500-1052500 GCA_031769625.1 Taudactylus pleione
GCTGCCTGTAAAACAATATCCTTGTACGTCGCAGGCGGCGTGCAAATAAAGGTCCCTTGGGCAGACTGTGTCAGTATAACACAGCTGCCTGTGCAGCACCGCAGCATCCATCGCCGCCCCTTACAGGTCAAGGGACACGTCCCCCTGTCACCCCAGACCCTGATGCCCAGCTCCCGAGTCCTGTATACCGAATCAACCAACCCCTTCCTTCCCCTCCACTATAGGTGAGGTCCAAGGCCAGCTGCAGTGGGGAGCAACCAGATCTGGATTAATGGGGGTCGCAGGGGGCACGACACCCTGGGCCCCCTCACCCTGGGCCCCCTCAAATCAATGGCCAGGCCACCCTGGCCTGGCCATTGATTTGAGCTGCAGGGCAGCAGGACTGTCACTGCACTTCTTGAGCTGTAGAAGCCAAGGGAGATGGAGTCGGGGCAAAGGGCGGGGCTACACATCACTGCCAGGCCAACCCACTGGACCCAGCAGCATGGAAGAGAGTAGGGGAAGGAGGAGCTACTGAGTAGGCTAATAATGTACTAATGTACCCTGCAAGGTGAGAGAGAGGGGAGGGTGGCACTATATTGTGTGTATGTATGTGTTTGTATAACTGTAACTGTATTTATACATGTGTGTGTATAAGTGTGTGGCTGTGACTGTATTTATCTATGTGTGTATAAGTCATGAGAAAATGATCCCCGTGTCCCAAAAGGTGTCTCTTTAGGGTTTCCTAGTCTTAAGTGCCCCGGGCTTCCCAAAGCCTTAATCCAGCTCTGGGAGCAACTAGTAGTGAGACTGGAAGAGGGGACTGATGGAGGAGACTGCCGGGGTGTAGACAGAGTGCAGGCTGTGGTAGCACAGGAGAGCACACACCGTGCTCAGACTCAGTGTTTGGAACAATGGGGTATGTGCACATATGTGGCTGTGTGCATATATGTGGCTGTGTGTGCATATATGTGGCTGCACACTGGCTGCGACTGTATAGTGTGGGGGGGGCAGTCAGATGACATTTTTCCTCGGGTGTCAGGAAACCATGCACCGCCTTGGATAGATCACTGCTTCCTCTCACAACCAGTAAACTGCGCCTCATATCAGTCCTACTGTCCCAACATCAGCTTTAAGATGGCGGGGCTGGCGGACACATGGTCAAACATTGAGGTGCGCAGTGTGATCAGATTTCTGCATCTAAAGGGCACATCAGCAGCTAAAATGTATCACCAACTTGTATAGGTGTACGAGGTATATGGTGATAACGTCACGGACACAGGTTTGGGTTTGGTGCACTGCCATTGATAATGACTGGACAGACATTCAAGATGAGCAGTGATCCGGCCAGTCAATCAAGTCCAGCACAAATGACAAATTATGCTGTATTGAAGGTATCAGGATGACAGAAGCATTCAAGTTAGTGATATTGCTGATGAACTGAACATCTCAGTGAGTACTGTGGTGCATCATGTGTCACTGGAGATGAAGCAAGCATCCATGACATGGAAACACACATCGTCCCCACCTTCAAAAAAATTAAAAATAACTCCTTCAGCAAAGAAGGTCATGACGACCATGTTTTGGGACCACAAGAGTGTGCTTCTTCTTGATTTCCCTACCAAGGGAGTTACTTTGAATGCTGTTTTCTATTGTGACACATTGAGCTGGTTGCGGAGGGCAATTAGTCGAAAGCCACCTGTGTTGCTGCAAACAGGTGTCACATTGCTGCACGATAACACCAGGCCACACTCAAGCAACTGCACGTGTGAGTTGTTATGGCGCTACCATTGGGAGGTACTGGATCATCCTCCCTAAAGCTATGACCTGGCACTGAGTGATTTCCAAGCACCTGGGTGGAAGGTGATTTGCAAACGACGGTGAAGTTCAGCAAGTCGCCATGTCCTGGCTTCAGGAACTTGACACTGATTTCTTCTATGCCGGGATAGATGCCTTGGTGTACCATTGGAACTCATGCTTAGACAAGTATGGGGACTATGTGGAAAAATAATCTGTACCAAGGCCATACTATTGATTATAAGTATATGTACTAGTTGAATAAATGTAAGCAATGAGAGGTATTGTTACCTTATTTATTGAACAACCCTCCTATCTTACCTTAATGAAAAAAATGTGCAATACTTAATCACATCTCACAGGGTCTATCTAAAAATACAAAACAGCTCAGCTGGTTTATATGCTTCAATGCTTATCTCCTACCTCACTAGCATTCCCTCTTTCCTCTTAGCAGATTGTGTCTCATTTTGTACATCTGTATTACGTATAAAAACTCGTATAGATCTGTACTATCTGACCTAAAGAGGAAAATGCACCCTTATACTGGATGTCAATTATTTATTTAAAAGATTTGTAAATAAATCATATACAGTATATTTATATATGAACATTATCCATTGACTTTTATGTAAATAATATCTGTACAAACAGTGTTTTCTGACATCAGAGTGTGCCAAAAACACATTTTACTAATGTCTGTGGCTGTTGCCACTATTATCTGATCATCGCTGGCAGTTTATGCATTGGGGCACTGCCATTTTCTCAGAACTCTTTACAAGCCCATAAGTGAAAAATGGGTGTGGCCAAAACATGTGGGCGTGGTTTTTCTAATGTTGGTGTCCTATCTTGGTAGGCACTATGGACCTCATTCAGAGTGGGTCATTGCGGCCGCACGGTCGTAAGGTAAAATGGGCCGGATATGCAAATGAAGCGCTCGCAAGTTGCGTCGTTAAAATGGGATCGTTAGCTGGACGAGGGAGGGGAGGATGCGGCCGTAAGACTAAAAATATGCCCCCTTTTTGTTCGCATTACACATCATCTCCGGGCATATAAGGATTAATCGGGAACTGGTCGTAGACCTTAAGGTTGACCATACCCAGGGGCGTAACTAGAACTTTGAGGGCCCCATAGCAAAATTTTTAAGGGGCCCCCAACTCAGGTCTCAACCAGAGGGTCCTAAGGTGTTAAATTACCTATATATATATATATATATATATAGAATAGTCAATATATTGACTACTCTACATTATCTATATCCGAAGGCCGTAGCCATTGACCATTTGGGGTGAGTGCCAGTCCATATAGCAAGTTTATATATATATATATATATATATATATATATACACACACAGTATATAGTGCAAAATCAGATGGCACTCAGGAACCCCATGCAATAACGAAAGGACGCTATACACACACACACACACATATATATATATATATATACACACAGTATATATGCACATACAGTACATGTGTATATAATATATATATAAACACATATACATGAACAAATGTATATGTGCACACACATTATATATATATACACACACACACACACACACATGGACAGGTTGTGACACAGAACAAGAAGAGAGCACTATGTGGATGCACTTACACATTCCTCTCTCTCCCAGAAGAAGTCAACCTCATAGTGGGTCCGGGGCGGGCTGCGGCTGCGCCCTGCCTTCTTCCCGCCTCCTCCTTCCCTGCAGCCTGGCCAGCAAGTGGGAGCCACAGGTTGCAGCTTCCCATCCTATTGGACAGCTGAGCCGTCGCTCAGCAGTTCAACCCCGCACTGCTCTGCGTGGTGCTGACGGCTGTCACTGACTGACTGCTGTCAGTGTGGTGCGCTACACTGCAGAACGGATCAGTAATAGAGATCCGATCTGTGGTGGGGGGGAACTCTTAGAGAGGGGGGCCCGGGGGTACTTACTCCCCAGGTTCCCTCCCCTTAGGCAACACTGCAGCAGGGACCAGCATGCTGTCCACTCACCCCATTGTTAATATGGCCCTGGGTGCAGGGGGTTCTTTGCTGGGCCGGCGGGCCCCCTAAGCAGCCGGGCCCCATAGCAACCGCACCCCCTGCACCCTCCATAGTTACGCCACTGACCATACCCTCTCTTAAGCACTACGGTCAAGTCAGTGTAAAAACCTCCCATGTCACATGTGCCATGACACTACTTAGTTAATTATACACTCCCATAAAATGCCGTTTGCATAGTCAGGCACGCCTGCGTTCGGATCTCCACTCCCCCGTTCACAAGCACCTTCCCCTGTTACCACCCACAAACGCCTCATCCTGTCACTCAAACTAACAACCTGGCCAAGTTGAAGGAGAGACCAATTTCTGATCACAATAGCTAGTTTGCGCACGCGCATTGCGAATTTTATGCATGCGCAGTTTAGCAAACATCGGTGGCGTACGACCGTGCGGCCGCAACAACCGACTTTGAATGAGGTCCTATATATCATGTGTATGTCTGCATGCTGTATTGTTTAAACATCACTTAGTTTGATAGGGCCGTATGGTATCCAAAGCAGTCTTTTTCAACCAGCAATATTGATTCAATTTGTAGTAGTATGTAGCAACAATTCGATCATAGTTAGTTTTAAAATAATGTAGCAAGTTTGCTACTCTCACCACTCTCCGGGCCGTCTCACTGTTTCACTTGTATCTCATTTCCCAACTCCTGGGGTGAAAAGACGTTTAAATATCCAGTGACTCCGTCTCTGTGTGTCCGTGTAGAAAACGCGGCTTATTCCTCCCAGCTGCTGGCAGCGTTCCCCAGATAACAGCTATATTCGAAGCGTGAAGCACGGGTCCAGACCTAGCCGGGAACTCCTCAGCTAGCACAGGTTAGTGGTGAAGATCGGCAATGTCTTAACGCATTTCCCCGCCTCCTTGTTTGTCGGCGGCTTCCTCAGAAGACAATGGACAACCATTTAGGTAATATTTCAATACTTTTTTATAAAAGTTTCAAGATTGTTAATTATATGTATATCACTCAGGAAAGAACTACTTGTAATAGTTTTTAAACTGCCGGCCGGCCCATGGTCATTTAATGTAACATTTTTTATATGTTTTTTTTCTTTTTTAATAAATTGTTCTGATTTAATCAGCGCCTCTATATTTATATATTTTTGAGTCTATGAAGAAGGGTGTCAGACCTTCTGATAATAAATTAAATAATGATAGTATAGATGCACTCAAAAACCCCTGTCAGCCGCAGATGTCCGCGGTATACACTGTGAGATTTCTCACAGTGTATTAGCCTGACATCTGCGCTCCGCCCCCGGGGGAGGAGACATTTCCCTGTTCCTTCCATGGGAAGGAACACAGGAAATATTTGTCTGTCGGCCGCGGCTGGGCATACACTGCCCGATGCGGCCGACAGTTTACCCCATAAATATCGCATCGGATGGGTATGCTGGACAATCCGGCATGCCCGACTGAGCAATATTTAATACTCGGTCACCCGCACACATGCTACAATTATCAGGGCGATCCACAGATATCGGGCGGATCGCCCCCATAATTGTAGTGTGTATGGCCAGCTTTAGTAGCAAAGATAGCTAAAACAGTAACGATGGTGGTGAACACCTGAATAAGGTCTGGGGGGAGGAGGGAAGTTAGATCCTCCACAATGTTAAAGAAAAATAAAAAGTAATTGAAGAAAAAATAGGAGACTGAAATAACTTGGTGCAGAATTTAGGTCTTATAAGGAATAGACCCGAAAGGTTGGTGTAAAGTTGAGGGGGTATGGAGACCACAATAGAAAGTCTTGGAGTGGGGGGGTTATGTCCTGGATAGCTCAGTGTAGTGATAATGTGGCGTCCCGCAATTTGATGATTGTTAGTTAAGTAATGGTGTGCACAGATGTTGTTGCCCAGGATATTATTCTCGGGGTAGGAGTACGGTACTGGAGTTACTGGGGCTGGTTCTCTTTGACACAGTGTCCTAGGTGTGGCAGTGCGCCGGTGAACACCTGGAATGAACCGACAGAAACCAGCACTCCGCACTGGAAGGACCGCTGATGTCTATGGCGGGGATAAAACGGTTGTGGCTCGAGGAACTAGGCGCCATTACCCCCCTCCAAATTGAGACTTACCTCCTCCCGTCTCTACAGTGCTCCGCTCTCACCCCTTACCATCTTGTAGTCTTCTCGCGTATATCCTCCTGTCGCTTCCGGGTCAGTCACGTGTTTGCGGCCGTCTGGTGTCACCAAGGTGTGAGATGTCCGTGGTGGTCTCCAGATCTCCTCTTGGTTAGTGTGAATAGGTATAGCGCCAACGCGTTTCAACCCTTTGTGGGGTTTTCTTCTGGGAAATGCAATGTACAGTATATAAGCACTGTTACGCTGCAGGCCATACCCCAGTGTATCCGTGTAAGCACTGTGGCGCTGCAGGCTGTACTCCAGTGTATCCGTATAAGCACTGTGATGCTGCAGGCCATACCCCAGTCTTTATCCCAGTGTATCTGTATAAGCACTATGATGCTGCAGGCCGTTCCCCAGTGTATACTTCCATACCCCAGTGTATCCGTATAAGCACTGTGACACTGCAGGCCATACCCCAGTTTATACTTCCATACCCCAGTGTATCCGTATAAGCACTGTGATGCTGCAGGCCATACCCCAATGTATGTTACTGTACTCCAGTGTATCTATATACACTGGGGTACAGTACGGATATGCTGGGGTGCGGCCTGCAGAGACACAGTGCTATATACACTGGGGTACAGTACGGATATGCTGGGGTGCGGCCTACAGAGACACAGTGCTTATCCGGATACACTGGGGGGTACAGTCTGTACCCCCCAGTGTATCCGGATAAGCACTGTGACGCTACAGACTGTACCCCCCAGTGTATCCGGATAAGCACTGTGTCTCTGCAGGCCGCACCCCAGCATATCCGTATAAACACTGTGACGCTGTAGGCCATACCCCAGTGTATCCGTATAAGCACTGTGACACTGCAGGATGTACCCCACTGTATGTTTCCGTACCCCAGGTTATCCATATAAGCACTGTGACTCTGCAGGTAGTACCCCAGTGTATCCTAATATACACTGTGCATTTGTGCCGCTGCTCTGACGCGTACATTTTTTTGTTTGTTTCATATTGTATCTATTTCAACTAAAATCACAAATACTGTAGGTACTAGGCAAAATACTCTTATACCATTTTTTAACCTTAATTTGTAGATACCAACCTGGTGGGCTTGCCTTTCCTTGATCATATCAGCCATGTTTGGTCAGATGCAACTAAACCACCAAATGGAGAAGCTATTTTGTAATGGTATCTGGAGATCTTCTCCCTTCTCCCCTCCCAGCCTTCCCATACATAATCCCAGAAGCAAAAAGATAAGAGATATTTAGTACCATACTTTAAATCTCTTTGCCCCCTTCCTGTTCAGAGCTTCCGTTCATCCACCCATTCAAGAATTGAAATGGGCAGGTGCAACACCGGCATTACTCCCGTCGGTGGGAGGGACCAAGGACAATTGCATCTTGCACCTCTTTTCTTTGCATTATGCACTGTTTGGGGCATTGCTGACTGTTTTTTTTGTGTAGATGACAAACATTATTGTTATAGTTTATTAAACTGCCATCCTGTCTGCCATTGCAGTGCCATTCTCTTTCCTAAATGTGCCATATTGGTAATTGAACTGCCAAGTCTTCGACATGCGGTTGCTGAATGCCAAACATTTCCAGAAATTTTAATGGCCACAGACAGCATCTCCTGCATGCCCCTTTCATTTTTTTTTTTTTTTAAATGCGGAACCACCAAAGAGCTCAACTGGGACAAGGACTGATGTGAATGATTAAAATATATTTTGTAAATGCCTCCCCTCCTCCCTCATTTGCTTCAGAATCCAAAACTTAAATTAAATTTAATATGGATCAACCCTTCCTTTCCCTGCCTTCAAGTACATACATACTCTAAATCCCTTGGGCCTCTTGATTAATAAAAACATTAGTTTCCTTATGTGCCATGTTGGAAGGTGAACTGAAAGAGCCGCTGAAATTTTCGACATGCGGTTGCTGAATGCCGAAAATGTCCAAAAATGTTTATGGCCACAGACAACATCTCCTGCATGCCCCTTTCATTTAAAAAAAAAATATTCTAAACCACCAATTTGAATTTTGTATGCAAAACATGGGACATATAGTTCATCCATGCTCTCCTCTCCCCTCCTGCCTCATAAATTTGCTTCGGAATCAAATAATGAAATTAAATTTACTATGAATCAACCCTTCCTTTCCCTGCCTTCAACTACAGTACATACATACTCCATCTCCCTCAGGCCTCTTTATTAATGAAAACATATGTTTCCTGATGTGCCATGTTGGAAGTTGAACTGCCACGTGTTTGTGCTGCCCACTGCTGCCACTTAGAGCTAGCTAGCTTGGTGCAACTTTTTGCCCTAAACTGGATGAAAACAATATTGTGAGCTGTGAGGTGGTCAAAATTGACTGGAAACTAATGGAAATTAATTGTATAGAGGTTAATAATACTGTAGGAACAAAAAACAGACCAATATTATTTGATTTTAGAAGTATTTATACATTTTTGAAGAAAAATTCAGATCTAAAACCAAAACACGCAAGGGCGGTTTTGGCAAAACCAAATCCAGATCCAAAACACGAAGGAGATACAGATCCAAAACCAAAACACAGGGGTCGGTGCACATCTCTAATTAAAAGTAACAAATGCCTGTGGGTTCACTGCACAGAGGGCCTAATTTACTACGGATCACAATTCTGCTTATACGCACGCAACTCAGTTGCTAATATCAGCGGGGATATGTAAATGTTTGCATTCGCATTGCGATCGCAGCCTGACATAAGGATGCCCACTTACCCTTTCTCATATCCATATACTAGGGCAACATAGTGAAACAGTCTGTATCATCGAGTAACATTGGACCCATACACACAGTTAAGGAAGATCAGACCTCACTCAGGAATTGCTTACTTTAGCACACGCTATGAGGCCTCAGGCTACGTCTGGTATCGCAGTGGCTAATTTATGCACGTCCCTGCAACGCCGTTGAACTGCAGCACCACGCCTGCGTTCGCCCGACCACCCCCCGTCACCACCCACAAACGGCACTTCCTGTCAATCACTCTGCCTTGGGTCTGCGTATCCTTTGTCCCGAACGCAGCCTCTGGCTTGCGCACTGCGATGCATACGCATGAGCAGTGCAAATTAATCGGCCGATTGCGTGCATATAAGCAACTGCATTCCTTGCTGAATGAGGCCCAGAGAACTTATTATACATTGGCGTAATGTCCCAGTCCTGAGCCACAGCATTCACACCTCTCCCATCCAGACAGGGACTGGATCCAATGTACTTCTGCTATTGTCACTACTGTATGGCTTCAACAGGTCAGGTTTTACATAAGGATTCAGCACTGGGTTTTGCACCTGCGTATCAGAGGGGTTTATGCAGTCTGCATATAGACATTCATAATGTCAACATGCAGGAGATTAGCACCAGTATACTGACACAGTAAAAATGCTGTATTTAACAGTGTCGCCAGTATAAGTGTTATCATGCTGCTTTACCACCATGTTTACACTTATACTGCTGATGACTTTAAAATGCTATATACAGGTGCTGGCATTCCACCAGAGGGCATACAGATGTCCCAAGGATGCAGCAGGTATCCTTCAGTGAGTAGCTCCAGAAAGTCTAGCTGAACTTAGTGGAGAACAAAGGGGAACCCATTTCTCGAGGCCATACCCTGTGTTAACCCATTGTCAGGGGTGTATCCAGTGATCCAAGCGCCCCTAGCAATGTAATGGACTGGCGCCCCCCACCCCTGCATGCAGTGCCCCCAATAGTAATCCCCCAGTAGTAATCCCTCTATGCTGCATTGCCACCAGTAGTAGCCCCCCAATACAGTGCCCCCAGTAGTAGCCCCCCTATACAGTGCCCCCAGTAGTAGTCCCCCCATATTGTTCCCCCCAGTAGTAGACCCCAGTAGTAGTCCCCCCCTATACAGTGCCCCCAGTAGTAGTCCCCCCTATATAGTGCCCCCAGTAGTGGCCATCCCCCTAAATAGCCCCCAGCATTGGCCACCCTTATACAGTGCCCCCAGTAGTGGCCACCCACCTAAATTACCTGATCCCCGCTCCTGACGCGACCGCCGCTGAGTCCCGGCCGCTCTTCTCCTGCATGGGAGAGACGTCATGACGTATGACGACTCTCCCATCACATGCTGCGGGGGGAGCCGGCACACGGAGCTCATTCGTGAGCTCCAGCCGGCTCCCTCCGCGGACGACGCAGCAGCAAATGAGAGTCTGTCTGACTCTCATTAGCTGGCTGCTATTACAAACACACAGCTGCATCTGGCGTCTGTGTGTTTGTAAACAGTGTAGGGCAGACCGCTTTCACTGCGGTCTGCCCTACTCTTGTGGGGCCGGGGGACTTGTCCACCCCTTAGCTACTGGTGGCACTGCCGGACGGCGCCCCCCCCTTTGGTCGGCACCCCTGACGAGTGCCATCCTGGCCAATGGGTAGATAAGCCCCTGCCCATTGTACACTTATCCAGGAAACAACATGTTTGCTTAGGAGTCGGAACCAATCGGCGCTTCTAGCGCCATATGGCCAGGCTGATCACTAATGGAGCAAGTCCTGCACATTTTTGGTGAGCGGTTGTCACAACTACTTTGGGTGACCCCAGCTGGCTGTGTGCGTGGGTGTCACCACAATTGATGATATTTCCTTTAGTGTATCTGATCAGGAATCTGGCACGAAAAAGGATCCATCTGACAACATTAAAAAACTGTAAATGCACAATATTTCCAAAATACATATAATGCAATATGATAATACATAGCAATAGGCACAATACTGGTGCACAGGGACACGAAGTGTAAATATTCAAATGATCCGTTCGCAAATTGCAGTCTGTTCCCACCTCTAAGTCTGAACGAGCGAGCAAAACATACGCTCGTTTTTTTGATAAAAACGCCCCCTGGCCGCACGCACCATACGTCATGTCCGCTATTTATTAGATTAATCGAGTACATCGTACAGCGTATGAACTGCTCGCTATTCTTGTGGTTGGTGTTTTCAACCGCTATTTTGCGAGCAGTTCTGAGTTAAAAAAAAACAAGTGACGTGGTCAATGACGCTGCTGTATTAATTATGCACTCCCTTAAAACGCCCGTTTTGACCTTTAAGCACGCCTGCGTTCGGATCTCCACTCCCCGTTTTCAAGCACCTTCCCCTGTTACCACCCACATATGCCTCATTCTGTCACTCAAAATAGCAGGCCCTCGCTATATTGCGTACCAACGATTTTCGGCCGCACTGACTGGTTCGCGCATGCGTACTAAAAACCGTACGCATGCGCAGATGTGCGAACATCGCTCGGAACGAGCGTACTGCCGCTAGCGAGTGGCTCTGAATGAGGGCCTATAACTCCTGTCTACATAAAATGTGGTATTATGTTTATGTTGCAGAGTATGTCTGTAGAAGTGTGTGTTTGTAGTAGTGAGTGTGTGTCTGTCTCTTGTATATATTTGCATGTCAACTTTTAGCTTCCTTACTGTATTTTTTTTTACCATTTTCCTAATTAAAACATGGTAAGGGATAAAACTTTACCGGCAACCTTTAATATGATTATGGTACTCTGAATTTACTTAATTCTCTATAACAATCAACTGCAGGAGGTATGTTATGTACTAATATCCTTTTAAATTACAGCAGGGGGCACATAATGTATACACGCACCTTGTGTCTGTTTTTTTAATACTATTTTCTTCTGTGCACTCCTGATATTCACAGAGCACTTTTAGCCAACACTGTAATAGTCTAAAAACTCTGGAGGCCGTGAAGAGCAATTCTGGTAACTGTCTACATTATGAGATGTTTGTAGCCCGTAGTGTAATGCATGACAATAAAGTTTATATATTAAGGCCATTTGCAGGTGGTTTGCAAACATTTTCATTTCAGGCAAGCGGTGGGTGGAGGGTGAGTCATTTGTGAATCCTGACGGCTGTAACGCTTAGGGATACTATTAGAGTCTTCTTTAAAAATAATTTTCTGGGTATTGTAACATTGCATTGTAACTTATTGCTGGAAGCTTCATTGGAAGTCTATACCTCCCAACTGCCCCATTTTTTGGACGTACAGACCCTCTTTGAGACAAAATTCTGTCATTTTTTCCATCTTTCTTCATTTCAAATTGCCCCTTTAAGCAGCTGATAAATAGACCGATGTGAATAAACATTTTTAAAAAGTATGTTTAACTTTTACATTTATTATAGTATTCACCTGGTGTCCTATTATATTACCTATGTGAACACTTTGTGGTATTTGGAGCGGGTGTGGTATAAGAGATAGACAGTAATTAGACAATGTCTTTATAGACACCAGATGTTAGACAGTTAATAGTTAGACAAGGATAAAAGTTCGACACAGACAAAAGTCAGACACACTAAGTTAGAAATGTAAAAAGTTTGACAGGTACAAAAGGTCTACATGGTCAAAAGTTCGACCTAACCCTAACCATGGGGGTAAGTGCCTAACCCTAACCCTTCAGTAGGTGCCTAACCCTAACACTAAACCTAACCCTAATCTACATGTCTAACTTTAGTTTGTCTGACTTTTATCTGTGTCGAACTTTTATCTTGTCTAACTATTAACTGTCTAACATCTGGTGTCTATCTAGACAATGTCTAACTAATTACTGTCTATCTATAGTCCGGAACCCTTTGGAGCTGTGTACAGTAAGTTTTTTTTTAATTAGTTCTAGTTCATAAGTCTGACAACATTTGTGTGTATATCAGTGACATGCAGAGGTGAAAGGATGGGGAGGCACAGGCTAGTATCAGAGCCAGATTTACACACACATATATGAACCCAATACAACAGCATGTCAGGGAGGGCTGTGCTATGTTCAGGGGCGCCGAGAGGGGAGGAGCCAGTAGCGCTTCACCCTCACACGCTGCTGTGTGCTGGGCTGCAGTGTGCTGGGCCACAGTGGGAGATTGTTCACCGCTGCTGAGTAGCGGCAGTATCCTGTCTGTGGGGGGGAGCGATCTCACTGATAGCACCTCCCTTGGATATGCACTGGCCTGGGGGGCTCACAGTGCGCCCCTCCTCGGCACGCAAAATTTGTTTTTTTTCCTGAGGGGGAGTGGTCACAAATAGGCCAGACTCCCTGCAGCATTTCAATTTAAGCACATTGTACTGATCACAGAGGACAATAGCTTGTCTATGTCTAAATAGCTAATGTACAAATAATGTCCAATACGTCAAACTATGGTAGATCGGTAGATAGATATAGACATGTTTATTTATTTATGAATGTTATTAGTTTTTATATATGACAACTTATATACTAGTTTTCACAGACCTTTAAATCTGTTTAAACCCACCACCTATTGGCATTTATCTATACAGATTAACATTTGCATTTTTCTGTATTTTACTGTTTACTGAACTGAGAATATAGAGAACAGTGAGCTGCTTGTTTTACCCCCTGTATTTGTGTTCCAGTGTATAACGGCTCGAATGTTCTCAGGGATTTGTTGGAAAAGGTTCTATTATTCCATGACACGTTCTTTATACAATAGTCATTTCCCTACTTTTGAATGCCGGTGTTTTTCTCTTGTGAATAACGGCAGGTACAGCACATTGAGAAATCCAAGCATGTATGAGAAAGTCTCGTTGGAACATCATGGTCAGATGAAACAAAAATAGATGCAGATTTTTGGAATTTCATTAACATCTTCTAAATTAAATGCATTCTATCCTTCACAGGCATTGTCTAGAGATTCAAGATTAAACTAACCACACCACCTTATTTAATGCAGAGCAGCTCTGAAAAATGGATACTTTATATTTGTATTGATTCCAGTGCAGGGATCTATAATGTTTTCCAAGCATGCCCTGTATTTCAAGGGGGGAGGGGCCGTGTAATTACTTTCTCCGTGGTTTGCTCTGTTTAATTGTGATTTAACTTTTTGATTTTCTTCAACTGTTATTGCAGATTGACTTACAAAGAAACCAGGTTCCACCAAACAAGGTCGTACCTAGGGTGGTGCGACCAGTACCATGGAACAGGGCACCGCAGGGCAGGGCGCTCTGTTTGGGCCTGTCAGTTTCCCTGTTTATTAGCATTCTCATTTGCAGCTTCCTCTTCTTTTATCCCCAGCATCTTCTGGCCTCCTATCTCTTCCCTGGCCCTTCCCCATGAGGCCATGGCCCTTTTTTAGGTGCACTAAATTATGTCCCTGTTTACAAAATGGGGGGGGGGCGCCAATGCTCTCTCTGGCACAGGGCACCAAAAAGTCTCGTTACGGCGAACCAAATCCAATTGATTCAAATAGTTCAGTGATTTAAGCAGATCCAGACCATAGAGTGTAAACTATTCTTGATCCGATAAAAGGCTATTTTACAAGGCAATGTGCACAGAATACAATCTTTGATACAAATGGTCTTCACTCTTCATAGGAGCAAACACAGGGGCGAAACATCTAATTGGCAAATTCCATAGCAAAGTCTTGAAGGGGGCCATCAATGTATTTGCATTCCCATATAGGCCAGGGATTTGCACTTTCAGGCACATGCAGGGGCTGATTGCTTTCTCCCAGGATCAAAAAGTGCCAATCTAGCAGAAAAATGGTCATGGCTGTGCCCCTTATACCTCCAGAGGCCATTAGCTGTTGCATCCTTTGCACCAGCTATAGTTTTGCCTGTATATCATGCATCCCAACATTGCTAGTAATTTGGGACAGGGGAATGGCTAAGGGGTAAAGCTAGCTACACTGTCAGATTTTTTTGATCGGGACGAGAAACTAGGCGATTTTTCAGCAAATTGATACCCCCAATATCTGTGCTACACATTATGCAATTTTTTTTAAGCTACCGATTTTCCACCATGCCACACTCATTTTGCATATGCACAAGGAGGATGACATAGTGATAGGAGAACATAGGAAACATCAGCAGATTATCGAGAATGCACACACATTGCTCGATTTCAGGAAATTAAAGCTGAGATTTTTGTTCTTGGCCGATCGATCGGATAATCGTAAGAATGCGTTTGTGGATGGAATTTTTATCGTTTTATTGGCGAAACGCTAAAATGATTGTTCATACACACTATTCAATAAATCATGCCGCTCACCTGATTATTGACAAATCGGACCAATGATTGTATAGTGTGTAACTAGCTTAACTGCATTTTAATGGGGGTGATCACACACCTGGTCAGCGTTTTTCACATAAAAACACAATTTTATGATGTTTTACAAAAATACATCAGAATCTACCACAGATTGTAACACTATCGGGATGGTTGGGGTGTATTCCTGATCAAATCTCTTCATTATACTGTAAATACTCTTCAAAAGACTTAAATGGATTTCCCATGTTTAAATGACTATAATTTATTTTATTAGCCCTTGTGTATCTTTTATTAAATACATTGAATAATGTTTTTTCTTATTTTTGTGCTTTTTATTTTTATCTTCAGACCTCCAATGCTGTGAGATGTATTGTGGCACTGGAGGCGGAAATGCCCTTTAATTGAGTTAATGATATAAACCCATGCTGGAACTTTACGTACATTTTGCAGATAACATTTATTATTTATTAACATTTATTCATATAGCGCTATCATATCCCATAGTGCTTTACAATTGCTAGGCTATATCATCCAGTCAAAAAGCAACGTTGGCGAGGAATCATAGAGATGTTGTATTATAGAAAGAGTACAGATGTACATTTTGTATGAACTGTGTAGAAGGGAGGTAATTGGGTGAAATAGCTTAGGGAGATTATGTGCAGAAGTTCAGGAATTTGATAACCTTAAAGAGCTAAGTTTTAAGTGAATGCTTCAGGCTTGAACGCTAGAAGCAAGTATGGCAAATGACAGTCAATAATAAAAATAACAAATAATACTTTAAATTAAAGATGAGTGGTTCAGATTCCTTGGAACCCGAACACACCCGAAATTCCGGGATTTGAGGCGATCAAAGCTACAGCTTGGATCTCCCTGTCTGCCTCGGATCCCTACCCAAGCCAAAACCTCCAGATCCCGCTGTCGGATCTCACAGTTTTGGCTTGGGCACCAATTTCAAAAGTGCCATTGAAATCACTGGGCTGACTGCTGATTGGCTGAGAGAGCCGTCTGTCACGGCTCTCAGCCAACCAGCGCTTCTTCATAGATTTCAGTGGGACAAATGGATGCAAGATGGTGGCCCCCACCGCACCAAAGACACCGCCACTTGCAGTACCGACACCGCCAACATCCCCCACAGTGCTGACACTACTGCACTCCAGCACTGCCCACACTACCAGCAACCCCACACTGAGGACACCGCCGGCACTCCTGCACTGCTGGTATCCACGCACTGAAAACACTGCCGACACTCCTGCACTGCCGATACCGCTGCCAACCCGAACTGCTGACACCGCCAGCACTCCTGCACTGAGGACACCGCCGCCACCCCTACATGGCCGAGACTGTCGCCACCCCCACACTGAGGACAATACCGACTCCCTCTGTCACAGTAGGTGCACCATTGGTGTATCCAACCTACACTGTATCCAACTGCACTGTATTGTCCTGCACTGTAACCCTCATTGTATCCGACTCAAACTGTATTTGACCTACACTGTATCCAACCCACACTGTATCCACCGCACACTTTATCCAACCCATGCTGTATCCAAGCCACACTGTATCTGGACCGCACTGTATCAGACCTGTGCTGTATCCAACCCACACTGTAACCGACCCATGCTGTATCCGACCCACGTTGTTTCAGACCCACGCTGTATCCGAACCGCACTGTATTCAGCCCATACTGTATCCCGCACTGTATACAGCCAGGACTGTATCCAACCCACACTGTATCCTGTACTGTATGCAGCTAGGACTGTATGCGACCCACGCTGTATCTGACCTGTACTGTATCCAACCCACACTATATCCACTCCACACTGTATCCAACCCACACTGTATCCCGCACTGTATCCAACCCACACTGTATCCTGCACTGTATCCAACCCACACTGTATTCCGTACTGTATGTAGCTAGGACTGTATGTGACCCACGCTGTATCTGACCCGCACTGTATCCGACCCACACTATATCCAATCCGCACTGTATCCAACCCACACTGTATCCCGCACTGTGGGCCTGATTCTGCCTGCGTGCAGCTTTGCAGTTGCGGTCCTTGCAGATATGGAAGTACAGCAGGAGGCATCACGCCTCCTTTGCATTACTTATCCGAGCTGCTTCATCCAACGCAGGATCGGATAATTTGCATACCATCGGCCGGCTGCAGTGACCCATGGGGTCCCGCAGCCGGCTGCCGCAGTTTAGAGGAAGAGGCCAGGAAATCACTATAAGCCAACGGAGATCCTAGCTTCTTCTCTCACCTGCAATGACGTGACACGCTTCCATTCCGAGAAACGGAGGGCATCACCACCCCCAAATGGCAGCATCACTGACAGGCTGCTGCCAGGTTACGTGTGGGCTTGCAGACCCGTTCTGCACATGCGCAGAATGGGTCTGGCGCCTGCGAAGTTTCCCAAACAACGGGAATTTGCGTTCAGCAGTGCACTAGCGAGTACTGCTGAATTAGGTCCTGGTGAACAATATTGTGAGCTGTGAGGTAGTCAAAATTGAGTGGAAATTACTGGAAATTAATGTTATTGAGGTTAATAATACTCTAGGAACAACAAAAAAATATGTGATTTTAGCTGTTTTTATACATTTTTGGAAAAAAAACAAAACCAGTTACAGCATTTTGGCAAAAGCAAAACCGGACGATGAATTAGAACCAAAACCATCAAAAATGGCAGAGCTCACATCTCTACTTTGAATAGAAATTGTTGTGCAAGGGCAGACATTCCATACTGTCACGTAGGTGCAGCCTGAAAAAAAAGTCTTGTAATATGGAATCGCAGCAGGTAATTAGTGTGAAGGAGAGAGGAGGAGTAGGGAAGACATTTTGTGACAAGGGAAGGATTGTATGTTGGTGTCATTTTGTTGAAGGCCTGTATGTTATCAGAAGTATTTTATGCAGGTTTCGGTTAGAGATGGGCGGGTCCGGTTCTCAGAGAACCGGACCCACCCAAACTTCACGTTACAAGCTGAGATCCGAGCACAGCTCGGGAGTTCCCACCTTACTCGGATCCCAAAATGAGGCAAACCGTCATCCTCCCGCTGTCGAATTCTCGCAGGTTTTGGATACTATAAAGGTCACCGGCACCATGTCACTCCGGCTGTGGAGAGTGTAGTGAACGGATGTTGTGTTTCCATCCAAGGACTGCTGTATATATCCAGGGCAGGGCTGCTGTATCCATCCAGGGGTTGCTGTGTCCATCCAGGGGTTGCTGTGTCCATCCAGGGCAGGGGCTGCTGTGTACATCCAGGGGCAGTGGCTGCTGTGTCCATGCAGGAGCTGCTGTGTCCATCCAGCGGTTGCTGTGTCCATCCAGGGGCAGTGGCTGCTGTGTCCATTCAGGGGCTGCTGTGTTCATCCACGGGTTTCTGTGTCCATCTAGGGCAGGGGCTGCTGTGTCCATCCATGGGCTGCTGTGTCCATCCAGGGCAGGGGCTCCTGTGTTCATCCAGGGGCTGCTGTGTCCATCCAGGGCAGGGGCTGCTGTGTCCAACCAGGGGTGCTCAGTCCATCCAAGGGTGCCGAGTTTATAAAAAAATTAAAGCTAATAATATAATTAATAAAAAGATAATATAGATTTTTTTGTGCTGTACCCCATTGTACTATATTATTATTATTTTTTTTTACTGTTGTGCTGCTGTCAGACCGCAGTGTAATATTCATACATGTATTGTTTGTGACACTGTAAGTGGTAGCACAGTGTATAATAAATATTGTGACACTGTAAGAGGAAAACGCAGTGTATTCGATAAAAATATTGTGACACTAAGTGGAAAACGCAGTGTATTTGTAAAAAATATTGTGACACTGTTAGTGAAAATGCAGTGTATTCGTTAAATATATTGTGACACTGTAAGTGGAAAATGCAGTGTAGTCATAAAAAATATTGTGACACTGTAAGTGGAAAACGCTGTGTATTAGTCAAAAAAATTGTGACACTATTACTGGAAACACAGTGTATTCATTAAAAAATTGAGACACTGTACGTGGAAAATGCACTGTATTTGTAAAAAATATTGTGACACTGTTAGTGAAAATGCAGTGTATTCGTTAACCACCCTGTAAGTGGTAGCGCAGTGTGTTATTCTTTTCTGATTCATAAAAAAATCTTATCACACTGTAAGTGGTAGCGCAGTGTGTTATTATTTTCTTATTCATAAAAAATCTTGTGACACTAAGGGGCATATTCAATTACCCGCGGGACCTCTCCCGCAAGTAATTGATGGGTGAAAGTCCTGCGGCACGGGGTAAAGCTATTCAATAGAATAGCTATTGCCCCGCGTCCAAAAAACAGGACTTCCACGCGAGAACACACTGAATCCGCGAGAACTGTGGAATCAATGTGTTAATATTGCTCGCGCGAGGCCGAATAGGGCGGCCTCACGCTGATTTTACCTCACACCTACATGAGGTGCGAGGTAAAATCAATCAGCGGGGACTCGCGCGCGGGGTCTCAGGGACACCCGCGCGTGGAATCCCTGCTAATTGAATCCCATCAAGCACGTCAATTAGCCGTGGGGTAAACCCCGCAGCTAATTGAATATGCCCCTAAGTGTTAGCGCAGTGTGTTATTCTTTTATTAATAAAAAATCTTGTGATACTGTAAGAGGTAGCGCAGTGTGTTATTCTTCATAAATAATCTTGTGACACTGGACCTCATTCAGAGTCGGTCTTTGCGGCCGCGCGGTCGTAAGGGAAGAGGGGCCGGATATGCAAATGATGGACTCGCAAGTTGCGTCCTTAAGATCAGATCGTTAGCTGGCCGACCAAGGGGAGGATGCGGCCGTAAGACAAAAAATATGCCCCCTTCTCGTACGCATTACACGTCATCTCGGGCCATATAAGGATTAATTGAGACCATCGGTAACCATCGGAACTGGTCGTAGAGCTTGAGGTTGACCATACCGTCTCTTAAGCACTACTATCAGGTCAGTGTACAAACCACCCATGTCACGTGTGCCATGACACTACTTTGTTAATTATGCACTCCCATAAAACGCCATTCACATAATTAGGCACACCTGCGTTCGGATCTCCACACCCCCGTTTTCAAGCACCTTGCCCTGTTACCACCCACAAACGCCTCATTCTGTCACTCAAACTACCGACCTGGCTGTGTTCAAGGAGAGAGAAATTTCTGATCGTAGCAGCTAGTTTGCGCACGCGCATTGCGAACTTTATGCATGCGCAGTTTAGCGAACATTGGTGGCGTACGACCATGCGGCCGCAACGACTGACTCTGAATGAGGTCCACTGTGTGGAAACGCAGTGTGTTATTCTTATTCATTAATAATCTTGTGACACTGTAAGTGGTAGCGCAGTTAGTTATTATTATTCATAAATAATCTTGTGACACTAAGTGGTAGCACAGTGTGTTATTCTTATTTATGAATAATGTTGTGAAACTGTAAGTGGTAGCGCAGTGTGTTATTATTTTTTTATTAAAAAAAAATCTTATGACACTGTAAGTGGTAGCGCAGTGTGTTATTCTTATTCATAAATAATCTTGTGACAATGTAAGTGGCAGCGCAGTGTGTTATTCTTTTCGTATTCATAAAAAAAATTTGTGACACTGTAAATGGTAGTGCAGTGAGTCATTCTTATTCATAAATAATCTTGTGACACTGTAAGTGGTAGTGCAGTGTGTTATTCTTATTCATAGGTAATCTTGTGACACTGTAAGTGGCAGCGCAGTGTGTTATTCTTATTCATAAATAATCTTGTGACACTGTAAGTGGTAGCGCAGTGTGTTATTCTTTTCTTATTCATAAAAAATCATGTAATATTTAAAAGTGGTACAAATTGATGTGTGTGCTGTACCCCATTTCATTCATGTTTGTTGATATGGAGAATGATCAGTGATCAGTTGAGAGGAAAGGAGGAACCACACACTAGTGCTGGAGCTGCTGCCAGTGCCACCAGTCATGACGATACTAGTCCATCTACATCATCTACTAAAGCCAATGCATAAGGGCATACAGGGCTTAAGTCAGGGCATCTAAAATCAAGAACCAATCTTTTACAGTGGTAAAGAAAAAAACATCAAAGGGAAAGTTAGCTGCAGAAAGACATAAAATTGGCAATATGCCTTTCACCACATGAAGTGGCAAGGAAAGGATAAGGCCTTGGCCTTTATTTATGACTGGTAGTTCTGCCTCTTATGATGATGTAAGCAGAAGTGAACATGCTGACATAGAAATCGAGGATGCTTCTGTGGAAGTGCATCAGGATGAGCAGGATATTTGTGTAGCTGTCGCTAATATGTTGTTGATGAGGATGTTGCTTGTGTAAATCAGGCACCAGTGGAAGAAACAGTTATTGCCCATGATAAGGAAAAGCCCATTGTCATGCCTTGGCACAAGACAAAAAAATCCTCTTATGTGTGGAATTATTTCTACTAAAAATCCAGACAACAATTGTCAAGTCATCTGTACCCTTTGTAAAGCCAGAGTAAGTAGAGATAGGAACCTTAACCATCTCTGAATCTCATCCCTTTTACATCATCTGCAGCGCATCCATCCAAAAAGTTTGTCTTTTGTGTTGACTCTTCTGCATCACCAGTGGGTCTTTTGGGAAAGTTTAGTTTTTTCTCGGCAGATGCACTTGCTGCAGAAACTGAAGGAGAAGCCATTGCTGCAATATGTGCAACTTGAGCTGACAATTTGCTTACCAACAGCTTTTTGCATCTCTTCAGATCTGTGTCCATTGGAAAGAAAGACACAACGTATGACTTAAACCTTATATCTTAAATCTTGTGTTTACTCTGTTCAGCTTGTCCATATATCTGCGGTTAAGTTGTCAGTGAGTACAATGGCATTTTGGAGGATGCTAATTAAGTTTTTTAATGTCCCTGTACAGGTTGGGAATTGCTTTTCTAGTGAAGTGAAATCTTGATGGGATTTGGTAGTAGGGACACAGCACCTCAATTAACTGTCTAAAACCCATGGCATTATTGGTGGATATTGGACGCACATTTAATACCAGCATAGATTTTATGGTGTCAGTGATCTGCTATGCAACTGGTTGACTGCTGTCATACTTGCTCTCCCTTGCAAAGGATTGTTTAAAAGTAAATTATTTTTAAAAGTACTTCTAGTAGTCAACTTGCCTTCTGGATGAAATCCACTCCTAGCAGCAGAAGCAGGCATAGAGCTCAAGTACTCTACTGGGGCAAGGACTGATGTGAATGATTTAAATATTTTTTTGTAAATGCCATCCCTTCTCCCCTCCCCTCCTCCCTCATAAATTTGCTTCGGAATCAATAAATGAAATGAAATTTACTACTAATCAAATCTTCATTTCCCTGGATTCAACTACATATGTATTCCAACTCCCCCAGGCCTCTTGAATAATAAAAACATTTGTTTCCTGATGTGCCATGTTGGAAGTTGAACTGCCACTGCTGCTGCAATCTTTGACATGTGGTTGCTGAATGCCAAAAATGTCCAGAAATGTTTATGGCCACACACAGCATCTCCTGCATGCGCCTTTCATTTAAAAAAAATATTCTGAACCACTAAGTTGATTTTGTGGGCAAAACATGGGACATATTGTTCACCCATGCTCTCCCCTCCTCTCTCATAAATTTGCTTTGGTAGTAAATTTTATTTCATTTTTTGATTCCAATCAACCCTTCCTGTCCCTGCCTTTAACTACATACATACTCCAACTCCCTCAGGCCTCTTGATTAATGAAAACATATGTTTCCTTATGTGCCATGTTGGAAGTTGAACTGCCACATGTTTGTGCCACCCACTGCTGCCGCTTAGCTTAGTCAGCCAGTTAGCTTGGTGCAAATTTTGGGCTTGAACCGGATGAAAACAATATTGTGAGCTGTAAGGTGTTCAAAATTAACTGGAAATGAGTGGAAATTAATGTTATTGAGGTTAATAATACTGTAGGCACGAAAAAAAATTATGTGATTTTAGCAGTTTTTATCAATTTTGAAAAAAAAAAAAGGATCCAAAACCAAAACACGCAAGGGGCGGTTTTGGCAAAACCAAATCCAGATCCAAAACACGAGAAGATACAGATTCAAAGCCAAAACACGGGGGTCGGCGCACATCCTTAGTTTCGGTAATAAACAGGCAACCAATGTAGGGACTGACAGAGGAGAGCAGCAGTAGAATAACAATTTGTGAGGTAAAACGCTATAGCCGCCTTGTTGGGAAAATATTTTAACATAAAATTTAGCTTAATTACTATGTTTTCCTTCACAAATAACTTGTTTAAAAGAATTAGAGTGACAGCAATGGGCCTGATTCACTACGGAACACAATATTGCGTATGCACGCAGTTCAACTGCGATAGTATGCTAATCCATTGTGATCGCAATGCAAACTCAGCACTACATAAGGTCGCCCACTTTACCAGAGCTGTAACTAGACTTTTTGGTGCCCTGTGCCAGAAAGAGCATTGGCGCCCCCCTCATTTTTCAAAGGGACATAATGCACCCAAAAAAGGGGAATCGCCTCATAGAGAAGGGCCAGGGAAGAGATACTGTAGGGGAGGCCAGGAGATGATGGGGTTAAAATAAGAGGAAGCTACAAGTGAGAATGATAATAAACAGAAATTTAACAGGCTCAAACAGCGCCCCCTGCCCTGTGGTGCCCTGTGCGATGGCACCGGCCGCACTTCCCTAGCTACGGCCCTGCACTTACAATGCACATATATGTAATACTTAGCAGAATAGCGAAACCATTGGTACAATCGAGTACAATCGCAGCCTCACACACACTTGCACAAGCTCTGACCTTACTCAGAATTTGCTAACAACCACGCACGCTATGAGACCTCACACTGCGTATGGGATCACAGTGGATAATTTATGCACGCTCCTGCAATAGCGTGTGAATGCACTGGCATGCCTGCATTTCCCCGACCACTCCCCCTCACCACCCACAAACGGCACTTCCTGTCAATCACTCTGCAATGGGTCTGCATAGTCACTGCGATCCCCGTAGTCACTGCAGTCCCCATTGCAGTGACTTTGCCGCGCACTGCGATGCGTATGCATAAGCAGTGTGAGACAATCGGCTATTTGCGTGCGTATTTGCAGTTGTGTACGGTAGTGAATCAGGCCCAATGTCAGCAGAAATAATGATGAATCAGTAGAGTCTGTAGTTGGACTGTCTCTGCTAAAAATGTTCCAGGTCAAATAGAGAAAGCTTCATTCCACAGGCACATCAGGTCCCTGTTACTGGCTGCAGTGGGGAGCTGAACAGGGCAGGTACTGTGGAAAGTTAATTAGCACCTCTCTGGAGGCTACAGAGGTTAGAAGAAAGAACAGAAAGAGATGGAAATTAATCAGGAGCTTTGCTTTGCAGTCATGTCTGCTTATTTTTTTTTCTTTTTCTTTTACCAACTTTTTACATTTTGCTTTGTTATTTATTTCCCATACCTTTTCCTAATTTTGTATTACAGTCTATTATTTCCACACATTAGCAAAAAGTGGTGACATCGTAGTTACATAATGGGACAGTGGCGTATCTTTAATGGGTGCAGGGTGTGCGCTGCACACGGGCCTCTGGGTCCCAGGGTGGTCCCATTACTGTGAAATTATTAATTTAATTAAACTTTTATTTTTTCCACACTGGGGAAGAGCACCCCTGAATGAGGCAGCAGCCCCGTGATGAACAACACAGACAGCACCCCTTCTTTATGGACAACAAAACACTCCCTCCGAGTGCGGACAGACCACCTGCAGAGTCACAAATACGTGGATGATAAACTGCGGTCTGGCCGGCAGTGTCACCAAACAATAATAGTGCAGCTAAGTTGCTAACGCACAAAAAAAAAGTACTTTTTTTTTAAACACTGGGAAGAGCACCCCCCCATGGACAACACAGCACCCCTTTATGGACTGCAGCCCTAGCCCCTTGATGGAAAGGACAACAACAGCAGCCCTTATGTATAATAACACAGCAGCAGCCCCTTGATTGACAGAACAAGTGACACAGAAGCTGCAGCACCCACGGAAGCCCCCCTTTATATACTGCAGCCCCAACCCCTTTATAGACAACACAACAGCAGCCTTCAGCCCCAGACCCCAACAGGACTCAACACACTGACACAGACAGCGACAGCAACAGTTCACCTTCCACACCCGGAGTGAAAATGGCGCTGATCACCGGGTTCATTATAGAATCCAAAACTCGCGAGAATCCGACAGCAGGAGGATGACGTTTTGCCTCGTTTTGATATCCGAGTCATGCAGGAAAACCTGAGCCTAGCTCGGTTCTCACCTCGGATCTGGACGTTCGGGTGGGTCCGGTTGTATGAGAACCGGACCCGCTCATCTCTAATAGCAACCTATCAATTTATTAAATGTACTTGATAAATGATAGCTTGTCAATTTCTCCACTCTGTAGTAGGCTTGATACATTCCTCCCATAGTCTGCAGGAGTCATTTCCATGATGACTCACACAGCACAGAGCTTCTATACATGCACAATTGCTACTCCTTTTACTGCCAAGCTATACATGAATAAGGGACCCTACTGAGCAACATCATGGCCCATCTATGCTTTCCTAATGATTGCAAATTTACGTCCACTAAGTGGTGAACGTTTATAGGCCTATTTATTATTATGGCTTTAAAAGAAAGATTGTACAGCTCTGCATGGGCATGGGCTTCCAGTTTCAGTTAATACAAAAAAATTAAAAATAGAGGAAAAAATAAAACTGTTAAACTATAGAAAAATATAATTGTAAAAATAAATAATCCTTTATGCCTTTTGTTGTGTATTGCCACTGTTATTTGTATCCTATGATGGTGATAGCATAAGAAGACAACTGGTGTCACAGTAAATGTACCTTCTCTGCAGGTTTGGACTGGCCCACAGGGGTACAGGGGAACTCCCCAGTGAGCCCCACTGGTTGAGAGCCCACCTTCCTCTAGGGGTCAGGTTACAGACTGTGCTCTCGAATTATATATTGTTACTCTATTAGAGGGACAGTTACCTGGTTGAACACTACCACTGAAAAACATGGATGCTTGGTGCACTTCTATAGAAACTACAAC
Source organism: Taudactylus pleione (assembly GCA_031769625.1). Taxonomy (NCBI): domain Eukaryota; kingdom Metazoa; phylum Chordata; class Amphibia; order Anura; family Myobatrachidae; genus Taudactylus; species Taudactylus pleione. Next base: position 693,464 of record JAUIMM010000064.1, read on the forward strand.
AGGATTCACCTAATGGTTTCCCAAGCATCTGTGGTGGCTGGCCAGACCCCCTATGGTGGCTGACCACACCCTGTAAGCATGGGCCCCTACCACCGCATTCCTGTTGTGGGCCCTTCTTGCCCCAGTCCTTGGTAAATATGCAATAACTAGCTTCCCCTTTGTATTGGGATAATTTAGCAGGAGAGCCCCAGTGACGGCCACCACTCGCGATACTCAATGATGGCCATCCTTAGCTGTGGGGCTTGATTCTAAAAACAAATGTTTTCAATAAATTTAAGAACCTTTTTATCTAATTTTGCCAACTGTGCCTTATAACTGTAAACAAAGGTTCAGCTAGAAAACCATATCTAATAAGATGCTGTCAGGTGACAACAGAAAACTGTATAGTGATAGGTTTGGCTATCACCAAAGTATTTGGTTCGGACAAGGACATCCAAACACATGTGTGACCATCAGGCCAGGCATAGTAAAATGTATATGAAGAGGGAGAGAAAGGGCACAAGCACACCAGAGAGGGATTAGAAGATTCTTGGAGCCATAACTATGGTAGTAAGACATGTGTCCATAGTGTATCACTAACCAATCCGCATGATCTCCATTCCAAAGGAGAACCATTTAGAACATTGTGGCTCTGGTTGCCTCTTCATAGGAGATTTGAATCTGTAAAGTCTCAGGTCACTGCTGCTTCAAGCTGGCCAATTAGTGGCAGACAAGAGACATGTAGAGGGCAGAGATAGTTTCAGCCAAAGGGTAAGAGGCCAGGGATACAATATGAGTAATTGGAATGGACAAGAGATAAAGAGAACACATATAAGGGAACTGGGGTGCAGATATTATAAATATAATGGAGCAAACAATAGATAAGGGTTAAATATATATCCACCATTTTATTCTGGTGGGCAGGGCCACAGAGAGGGACGTGGCTAATCCGGAGAGGTGTGACCATGTCCTCTCTTAAAATAACCCTAAAAAAATAGTCTTAGTGGCATGCAGCGGGGCACTGGTGGACGCACAGGGAACACCAATCGCCACATAAAGGGACGTTTGTCTCCCACAGAACAGTGGGGAGGGGGGGAAGTGAGAGTGTGTGCACTCAGGAGATAAGTCTCTCCCCATAAGTGGTGGCTACAGTAGGTGGGGTTATGTGATTTGCAGGTGGCAGGGTGCATATGAGGAAAGGCTTCCTCCTGAGTGCACACACCTCTGCCCTCATGCCCTCTCCTCCCCAGTGGATCTCCACTTAGCATCCTGCATGTATGTGAGACTGATATTTATACATGCCCAGAAGATGACTATTTTCATATAATACATACAGACATACATACGTACTTACATATAAGTGGTTAGTTACATATATCCTTCAAAAAGTATTGTTACATAATTTGTTCAAAACTAACATTTTTAATTCCAAATGTTTGCACCTCACTTACCAAAGAGTCCTTTATTAGTGTGAGTCCTGCACTTCAGCTCACATGCTGTTTCAAGACATTTGAATATGCCAAAATCTGTTGAAATTTGAACTATGCCTAATTTTTTGGCTGATGCCAACATCTGGTTCGTTCAGGAGCTAACTCCGTATGTCTAGAAACCGTGCTTTGGTAGATTTATATTCAATGAATTAACCATAAGTTAATCAGAAATCAGAAAAAGAATAAATACGGTGAATCTCACTTTAGCGCATAAATAGTGTCCGTTACCATGATACATGGTGAAGATGTTTTGACACATGAATGTTTCCTTTGATGCATATACTACAGTGCAGAATGGAATGGGAGCCGGGAGGACTGTGAAAACTTCTATTTGTATAAATTTTCATGCTCCAAAGCAACCAGCATGCCTGAAAAAGATCTATCTGCCAACTGATTATTGGGCAACCTCATACAATGCAAAGTGCAAAGAAGCTAGTTCAGTTAAAGGGAAATTGTTTATTTTGATTGTAAAAATTCAGAATAATTTTATATTAACAGAATAACATTATACCTTAATAATCTCCATTTCTGTGAGAAAACTAGATCATTGCCAAGCACAATGGAAGTTAGTGCTTAGGTGTCAGAAATATGAAAATGCTTTTTAAAAGCGAACTAAAATGAAAAATGTCCTCAATTTATGGTTACTTTATCAGACACTCAGAAACAAAGCACATTGGGCCTGATTCCGATGTGGACAATATTGCAAAGCCGCAGGGAAGCAGTGCAATATGTGCAATACCATACAATTAATATGCAAATGCAGCAGGGGCATCTGTTGAAAATAGACACCTCCTGTCGCATCTACATTCTGAGTGCAGCATCTGTAGAAGCTACTTCACCATCGCGACCATCACTGCCCTTGGCCAGTCTCCATAGGCTGTAGCTTATCCAGCCTGGCCAGCGGAACCCCTCTGCCAGGTCTGGGAAGTCTGTGTCCAATGACACAGACCCTGGGCATGCCTATACATAATGGGATTAATCATGCTGCGGTTAAGGGGGGACTACAAGCGATCACACAGGACCCATTCCTCACAAGCGGGATGGGTCCTGTGCCTGCAAAGATCCAGAACCATCAGATTAGTACATGAACCATTGGGTTTGCATATAAATCTGTATAAGGCCCATTATTACTACACAATACATAAATGCCTGTCACTTCCTATGGTTAAAAAGAATAGTCACTGCCATTCCTAGGGGCAAATTTACTAAAGGTCAAATTCAATAAATTAAAAATCGATCCAAATTGATCAACACTGATGCTGTGTTTCAGGGGCTAAATTACACATTTACTAAGGGCCTGATTCACAGATATACACTAACCCGATAGTTAGCGCACATCTCTGATGCGCAGGACCCGCTCTGCGCATGTGAAGAATTGGTCCTGCGATAGCACATGGGGTTCACTCAGGCCTCTGCCTGATTGACAGGCAGAAACATTTTGGGGGGCAGTGCGGGGTCGGCCTATGTTCCCGGAAACAGGGTGTGTTGCCCCTATTTTCTAGGAGTGCTGAGGCCAGGATCTGCATCCATGGATGCAGATTTCCCGGCCTCGCAAGCTGCCAGGACCTGGTCAAGCTTCAGTAAGCTTCAGCTACCACAGCCTGGCCAGAGGGACAGCAATCACAACCGATGGTGATTCCAGGCTGCGACCTGAGTCAGTGCTGGGAACACGCAGATGCAGCCAGGAGATGACTGCTTCCTACAGACACCTCCTGCTGTATTTGCATTTGAGTTGGATGGAATTGCACAGCCGCTTGTGTGAGGCTCTGCAATGCCGTCCACCTCTGAATCCGGCCCTAACACTTAAAAATCGATACAAAAAAACATCTGCTAGTAAATGTGTGATTTAGCCCCTGAAACACATATTACCCTTGCAGCAGGTCTGACCTGTAGCAGCCTAGGGAGCTCTTCTGCCACTCAGGGCTGCGTATGCACTTGCAGTGGCTAATTTATGCACGCCCACGTAATGGCGTTCAAACATCCAGACACGCTTGTGTTTCCGTCAACGCCCCCTAATGGTCACTGCCTTTCAATCAATATGCAACGGGCCTCCGTGGTCTGTGGCCTTGCACGGCGAATGCTGCGGGATCGCACAGCTACCTTCGCGCACTGTGATGCATATGCATGCGCAATGGCAAACAATCGCTCAGTCTGCATGCGAATTGCAATAACTTCCACCTCTGAATCAGACCCTACATGCATAACATGGGAGTGCGTAGCGCATTTCATTATGTGCAAATGTTCCTATTACCACATCAACATCAGACCCATTTTTTCAACTGGTTATTTATGTGGTTATTTATGTCTTAACCCATGCGATTATGGTGACATTGAGAGTGTAGGGTCTCTTTATTGTACTACAAGGCCTCAATGTAATTAACGGATGCTCCCATGAACCTCTATGAGGATGTCTGACACAGAAAATGTTATAGGACAGAAAATGCTTTGTTGCAAAACAAGTAATGCCGCCTAAACGTGCTCTAATTGCCTTTTGGATTTAATTAAATTAGACGCGCACATAGGGCCTGATTCTGAGTTGCACCCAAGTGGAAATGTGAACAGATCTCAAGACAGATACAACAGCCTCAAGCTGGCAATGTAAACAGTGTTTAAATATTTTGCAACACAGTTGTTGTATCAAACATCCATAAAATGTTGCATTCTCTGCATCTTGCTGTGATTCTTTACATCGCAGACAGTGCAGTTCCCATCTGGGCTCAGGTATGTCTGCTAGTTATGACTTTACAATGATACATTCATACATTGTTTCAGCTGCTGTTTTTTCTTTATGTTCGATGCAACTATGGGGCTCATTTACAGGTGGACGCTAAATTGATTTTCACGCCATCTGCCGATGTTTGCAGATCTGCGCAGGAGCTACACTGCGCATGTGCAGATCTGGTCCTGTGATGTCGCTTGCAGTGCCCCCAAAACTGCAGCATGATTGACATGATGCTTTGGGGTGGCTGCAGGCAGTGTTCCAGTAAATGGGGGCGTGTCATCCCCATTTTCTGGTCATGCGGAAGCCAGTGGTTGCGTCCTTGGATGCAGCTTCACCGGCAGCATGATTTCACCAGACATCCTGAGTAACCTGAGGGTTGCTCAGATGCCCGATGGTCCCGTAGTTGATCTGATGCTGTATCTTTGGACGCAGCAGATCACAGATGCCAGCAGTGGTCGTCTCTTTACTTAAGACGCCTGCAGCGACATTCGACTTTCACAGCGGCTGTGCCTTTTGTATCCACCTCCGAATCAGCCCCTATGTTGCAATATACTTAAACACTGTTTCTCCCTCCAAATTGGTTTTGAATAACTAATTGATATTTATTCTGAACTTATGGAAATTGGGCACACTTTGTACATACTTTATTTCTATTTTTGTATTCTAATGTCACAGCATGTGTTTCCTTTGTTGATATAATTATTCTATTGTTATAAATATTCAATTGATGTTGTTATGTCATAATGACGTCATAATTTGTAAAGAATCCCGATGCCGGCATCCCAACAGAGTTAGCATACCAACACCTGTCTGTCAGTATCCTAACCCTCCCTCCCCACTGCCTAAACCAACCCTAGTGCCTAAACCTAACCTCGCCCTCACAGTCTAAACCTAACCCTCCCTCCCTAGTGCTAACCCTACCCTCCCCCTAGTGACTAAACCTACCCGCTAACCATAACTCTCCCTCCCCGCTGCCTAAACCAACCCTCCACCCCTAGTGCCTAAACCTAACCTTCCCCTCACAGTCTAAATCTAACCCTCCCTCCCTAGTGCTAACCCTCCCCTAGTGACTAAACATAACCGCTAACCCTAACCCTCCCCCTAGTGACTAAACCTAACCGCTAACCCTAACTCTCCCTCCCCGCTGCCTAAACCAACCCTCCACCCCTAGTGCCTAAACCTAACCTTCCCATCAGTCTAAATCTAACCCTCCCTCCCTAGTGCTAATCCTAACTCTCCCCCTAGTGACTAAACCTAACCGCTAACCCTAACTCTCCCTCCCCGCTGCCTAAACCAACCCTCCACCCCTAGTGCCTAAACCTAACCTTCCCTTCACAGTCTAAATCTAACCCTCCCTCCCTAGTGCTAATCCTAACTCTCCCCCTAGTGACTAAACCTAACCACTATCCTAAACCCTCCCCCTAACCCCACTACTTACCATCAGGATGCTGGTGTCAGGATTCCTACAGGTGTCAGGTTTCCGACGCCGACATTCTGAGTGTCAGCATCCCGATAGCCGGCATAGCGACTACATCCCAGATATGCACCGTGCCCTCAGAGACAAGTGTGCCGATCCACCAACTCCTTCCATCAAATGATACATATTGTACTTGTAGTTTACTTCAACAGATATTGGGGGAGAGATATACTAAGCATTGGAGAGAGAGATAAAGTGGAGAGAGATAAAGTACCAACCAATCAGCATTTTTCAAACACAGCCTGTAAACTGGCAGTTAGATACTGGTTCTCTAGGCTTAGTACATCTCCCCCTCTGTGTGATTCAGTGGTAGACACAGTTGCAGTAGCAGTAGTAGTAGTCTGTATGCTAATGCAGCGGCTGATGGCTGTCCTATTGAGATGCCCACTGCACAAATCTGCTGATGTGTGTACAAAGACGCATTATACGGCAACCTATCGGCCAGACTATCAGACATTCCACCGCCTATGAGAGGCGCAGAATATCTGAGTGACCATGGCCACCGGTGTCAGTGCAACTGCGTGTTTAGAAGCAATCACTGACACTGACGCACGCACCACTCTTAGCCACCCCCTTCCTGTTACCACTCAGAAATGCCCATGGATATTGCATGGCTCTCCATACACTTTCAATCTGCATCTCCTGGCAGTAAACATTGGGGGGCGTGCGTCTCAGACGTATACGCAGAGGTAAAACATTGGGCGCTTGTCTCTGAATCACCCCCATTATCTGTCTTCAAATCCATGTTCTTTACCATTAAATCAATAGAAATTCTGCAAAAATAATTGTGTGACATCACAAGACCATTTACTTTATGTTTTTGCACTTTCGGAAATCTCCTTTACAGGAAGCTTAGCAAAAAGTTTTTTTCTAAAACATTAGGGGGTTAGTTACTAAACTTTGGCTCTTCAAAGCCAAATGTAAAATGATAATAATATTGAATACAAAACAAACTTGTTTTTTCCATTTGATATTATTGCTGTTTAAATTCTGCAGGCAAGACCGCTCACAAACGGTGGCTTTGAAAAGACGCTGTTTAGTGGGTATGCCCCTAGAAAAGGACAGTTACATAAAGGATGTCATTATTACAGGTAACTGAATAATACCTCCTTTCTAGTGTGATAACAGGGAAGCAGTGTAAAAAGCTAGCAGTAAATCTGGCAGCCAACAAAGTCTAGGGTAATGAGTAGGAAGGAGAGAGGTGTGAGAGCTTAGACTATTATATTTTCATATTAAACTGATACAGCTCAGCTAAAATGAATTCACAAACAGATAGGTCAGAAGCAAACTTTAATATGTGCTTATTTTCCATCCTGGATTGGATAAATATTGTACCACATTTTATCCAGGGTTTCCACGTGCCAATGCTTTTCCTGCACTAGAAGTGCAACAGTGTGGACCACTAGAAAGCCTGTGCTATGTGTGGAGCCCAGTAAAGGTGACAACAGAGAGTTTGCAGCTAGTGATCCACACAGTAAAATCCCCTCCTCTCTGAAAAATTTCTTGGTGGCGGGGTCAAGATATGTTTCAGTTTGTGAGGGCCCCTGTGGTGTGGGGTCCCAGGCCTGGCGTCTCAGATGCCCCACTTGTAATCCAGCTCTCTTTCCAGCAGAAACGTTAATAGAGCTGTAAACATTGCCAAACATCTTATCAGCAATTTGGAACAGGTTTTGCACAAAACATGAACATTCCCTTTCCCACTACTGCTGATGAAGCTTCATTTTCTGAGCTGAGTTGTGTATGATACAAGCCCGTCTCATTGATTATTTTCATCTTTCCCTCCCCTCTGCATTTCTTCACACAATCTTTTCCCCCTCACATTTATATGTTCCTTTTCAGCTTGACATTTACACGGGTGAATCCTACTGACTCTTTTGCATAGTATTACTCTGTCAGTCTCTTGTTCTCTCTACCACATTCTCATTTTTCCATCTATTTTTGAGGAGCTGTAGTTGTGCAAACAAGGGAGCCTGACATTTAACTCATTGAAGGCTAAAAGTGACTGCATCAACCTATAGTGTTGAAAGATTCACAGGAAACGTCTCCTCGGATGACGGACAGTGCTGAGCATAATTAGAATGACGGCACCAATTTTACAATGTGATTAATTGGACACTAACACCTATCATAATAAATGAAGCTTAATCATTTCTTCTGAAGGGTGCTATTTTCCTGCTAACGCTGACTGTATAGTATTGCCAAATTCTAATATTAGTAAAGTCACCACACCAAGGAATAAAAGTGCACTTAATATGTCAATTTCCATATTGTTTCTATGCCTTTTGGCTAAGATTAGGGGAGAAATGTATCAAAAGTTCTAAAAAGCAACCAATCAGTTTATAGCTTTGATTCAGCAAGTAAATTCTATAAGATTATAGCTAAAAGCTAATTGGTTGATATGTCAACTTCTTCATAAGTCCTAGTAACAGGTTTGTCACATCTCCCCTAACATGTACAGTAGTGTCTGTCCTAGAAGGGTATTGCTCTACCATAATGGACTCAGTAACAGGGGAGTAGTGGAGCATTGTGAAAAAGTAAAGGATTATAGTTTATATATCCAGATGAAAGGCTGGGGCCATATATCATATAACACCAATTTATTTCATTTATTTTCTCCACTGTCTTTTACATAAACTTGTATTTGTTTGTGTGTTCATTTCCCACGGATGGCGGGTTTAGTTACCCTGATAGGCTCTAGTCCCCAAGATCTAAGGGTTCAGAGTGAGCAATAGGTTCCCACCTCCCTGGGTTTCCACAATCACTGGTTAAAGCCTCAGTGAATCCTAAGGAAGTGGAACCCTCTTACCTTTGTGGTGAAGGGGGGTTTCCCAGAGACCTTATGGTTCAGGGGTCAGGGATAGAGGGGTGTTTCATCTTTTAGGCAGTGCAATGTGCAGTATAGCTTTTTTGCACTAGACAGTTAATTTTTTTCCAGTTAGCAAATTTTTTTACCTGTGCCTTAATCTCTTGGCTGGGTCATGGACGATTTGTATACACCTGTTTGAATAGACTGGGGCCTTAATGGCTTAAATGTAACTTATTTTACACTTGCACCAACATCTTTCCTTTTTACATTTTTTTTTAAATCTGTGTTTAGCTTTTTATTTTTGAGGGGTTTTTATAAACTTCCTTATGTGTGACCCTCTCCCCAAGACATCAAAGGTTCCCTCCATTTTTGGGTGCAGGCAAGTCTGACAAGACTCTTTGGAGACTCCTAATGGGCCATTAGGCTCCAGGGATCAAGACAAAAGTCATCCAAAGATTCTTAAGGGGCTGTATAGCTACGGAGGATGGGGACGAACGGGGCACCTACCCTTTTGAGAAAGATCCAAAGACCCAATCCCAATGTACAAACTGAGCTCTACACTGAGATTTTGGAGCATGCACTTCAAAGTATTGCCATATTCTAATATTAGTGAAATCATCACAATAAGGAAGAATAGCACCTTTATGTAGCCCTGGAGCTTGTCAGCATCTTGAGTCTAGATATAAAATTATAAGCCAAGCCACATGCAGGACTCAATTAATGAAAAACTGTGTTATGGTGTTTGTCGCCTTGGCTTTATAAAAAAAAAAAATTGGGGAACTTATTTGATCAATTCCAAAAATATAAGAATGTGCACATAATTTAAAAGTTAGTAGAACTGATTTATAATTCCCAGTTAATTAGAGGGGATATGAACAAATGTCCATTTTATTTTTGCAAAACCAATATTTGAAACTTAAAATTGTAATAATCACTGTTACCATTTTATCTTTAATGTGAAAGGTTTTATACAGGACAAATTTGCAATAAACATTTAACCTACTATGATGGGTGTGGAAGCAGTGGAGTGTCAATCTAGACTGTCAGTCTGTGCTTCAAAATAAAATAAATATTTAAATTAGTCCACATTAAATTATACATTTTTTCCCATACTTACTGATCTTGTTTATAATTGCATCTGTTGATTTAATTGTGGAAAGATGCAATTTAGGTAACTTAAAGTGGCCCTGGAAGAAATACTTAAAGTGGCCTCACGTGCATTGTTAGAGTGCTACGACAAGACTAGGTGGCGCTAGCACACAGTTATCTCTAGCCACATAAGTGGGAATACAACATGCAATGATAGATGGAGTCAAAACAACAGCAGGTATTTTAGGGACTTGTATAAAATAAAAATACATATAGAAGGAGCATCCCAGTGACTACCATACAATACAGAGTAAATTCTACTGACCACCATACAATACAAAGAGCATCCTAGTGACCACCATACAATACTGAAAACATTCTGACTGTAAAACAATAAGCATTACCTTTTCAGATTGCTTTAGTTATTTGAGTGTTTTAATTAATCTTAGACCCTTAGTGATACAAAACATGGTATCTTCCAAAATTTGATAATATATTTTTTCATGATAGTAAATGCTCAGACCTGCTTTAGTATACAACACAATATAAAACATGTGTAGTATATGTGCAAAGGTATAATAATAATTAATGCTAATAATGGCAAAAAGGTATAATAATGTATTACATTAGGGAGTTTATTTATGATTTTATTTTGCGCAATCCCCCCCAAAACCACCATTCCTTATTGCTCCATAACGCTGAGCTTATGTTCATACACCTAAATCTAAGGGTCCTTCTATATAGATGGCAATGGAATGGGGCCAAGCTCTGAAAAACAGAGCTTGGTAAATTACTGCAGACCGCAGTCACCCCAGAGTGTAATGGGGCATACTTGCCTACTTTTGAAAAAGCATTTCAGGGAGATTGTGATAGTGGACATGTACTACTACATGTGAGAGGTGTGCCATAAAATGGACCTCCATCCAAATGTAAATGAACCCCAAAGCAGTTAGTGAGATGTATTTGTTGATGAAAACACACTGATACTTTTCAGACCTTGCTCAAGTATTATATGTTACAGGGGTTCCACATAAGTGGCCAGGATAAACTTTATATAAAAATGCCATAGGAATCAATATATTTGTTTTATTTTTTTCAAGTATATAACAGCTACAAATAAGGTGGGTAAGGTGCAATCAGGGAGATTGCTAGACTCTTCAGGGAGTCAGGGAGATTGCTACTATTTCAGGGGGTCTCCTTGACAAGGGAGTTGGCAAGTATGGTAATGGGGAATGTGGTATCCTGCGTTAGTTTACCTATAGCTGGAGATATCTCTGCATGAGTTTTGGGGTAATTTACCTTAATAAACAGGGCTCTAGATAAGCACAAAAGGTGATAAGCTTTAAATATAAAGGTCAAGAAAATGGAGGGGTATAGAAAGGTTGCAGAGCCCTAATGCTAGTGAATACTTGGGAATCGGCTCATAATTTCATTGCCCCAAATTTTAAAGTGGTTCAGCTGCATCAAAGAAATATTTTGGACAAATGCAGGTTATAAATACTTTTATTTTGCTGTGTTTAGTGATGATTTCATATCGCGCTTATCGTTATGATGTGGGATATAACAATAAATAGGTCTATTAGTTCTCGCTCCAGAGGATGCTAAATTGCAGACAGCTTCGCTTCCAAAATAAGTGAAATCTTTGCTTTTTGCAGATGCTTACAATGCACGGCTGCTTTGGAAGAAAAAAAAAGGTTAATGATCTAAGAGAGAAATGTATTAGCCTTTCTGCAAAACGTTATGCCATGGCCAAATGCCAAGAATGGGATGATTGGACAGCAATATTCCTTTATTTCACTCTTTCTGCCAGTGTCAGTTATTATAAGGCAGAGTCTGTCAGCCAGTAAATGTCATGGCTGTCCACTACTGTACCAGGTTAGTTTTCCTCTTACAGATATAGCTATCTGGAAATGCAGATGCAGAAATAATGTCCATTGTTTGCAGAGGTAGCTTATGTACAGTAGCAGTGAATGTGATGTCTTGCTATGGTGTATATAACCTGCTATGTTCATAAAGATTATGATTCCGTACCCAAACTCCATTAACATAGGCTGTATACAAATTAGAATATAGGCAAGAATGCAATGACTAGACTCCTGAAATATATAAGTGGACTTGTTATCAGAAGGTGACATGAAGTTTTATTTAGGTATATGCATATTGTTTTTTATATATGGCATAATAAGGAGAGATGTATCAAAGGAGAAGTTGCCCATAGCAACCAATTAGCTCCAAGCTATAATTTATTAAGTGCATTCTATAAGATGATCACTAGAAGCTGAGTGGTTGCTTGTACAACCTCACTATCCTCTTTAAAACATTTCATATATCTTCCCCAATGTCACTCATCCACTGTTTTAAATACCCCTGCAGTGTCCTCACATGGAGCGCTGGAGAAGCAGACGGCTTCCATACGCGCACACCTGTCACTCCATCGCCACTGAACCAGTGCTCGAAGTGGGGCGGTATACAGCGGTATGACATACTGCCACTTTATTCCCTCACTGAATTTCTAGTCTGCTTTCCCTGCTCAGCTGTGATTCTGACTTTGCAGCTCCGCTCAGTGCTTTCATTCCTGCTGCTGCACTGACCACCAGCTGCACATCATACTGATAATTCCCCTTGCTTCTTATTGGTGGATAGAGAGGAAGGGGGTGTGCATCAATTGTAAAGCAGGTAGTATGCAGGCCGATTATGCTGTCCTGCTGAAACTGCATCATGGAGTCCTGATCAGGGCCGGCGCCACCATTAGGCTACTGTAGGCAGCTGCCTAGGGGCACCGGCCACAGGAGGGCGTCGCACGGTGCCCTGTTGTGTTAGTGACTGTGTACAGATAGTGATGGCACCTGTGTAACATTCGAGCGGCGGCCTGACTGAGACTGTGTGCAGCAGCAGCACTGTATACTGTCTCCTCATTTGCCAGCCCCCGCAGCATCTAGTGGTTTCAGACTGCCTTCCTACAGTGTCAGCATCAGCGCTGATGTAATGCCGTCCACCCCCTAGCTCTCTATACTTCCCCTATTGCTCCTCCTCTCTTCCTCTTAGAGAGGAGGAGCAGGGAATGGATGCCGCCCGGGCTGAAAGTAAGTGTAATGACGCTGTGGACAGTATATATACTATATAATATGCTGTCTATAGCACTGTCTACACTTACTGCTGCACAACACACATTTTGGTGGGGGGAGGGTGCAATGGGCTGAAGTTCTGCCTAGGGCTCTAGGAAACCTTGCACCGGCCCTGGTCCTGATGCATTACTGGGTGCCAGAGCCCGATTACCTGGGCCCAGTTGTCCTAGGGGGCGTGGTGCCTGCCTGCTGCCACCATAATACTGCTGTAAGGGCAGCCAGGTGCTGTGTGCGGGAACCCGCTCCTGGAGCCCCGGCTGTCAGATAATGTGACTGCTGGATGCGCTGCATCTCCAGGAGGTCAGTGACCGCCGTGACTATGCTCAGTGCTGGGGAGGGGATCTTCCTCAGCTCTCCCCGAGCACCAAGAGTCACTTATACAGGACTCCAGCCAGACGTAGGGAGCCGCCCCCAGCCGTCTATAATATCCTAAGGAAGGTGAGTTAGCTGCAGGCGCAATCTATATACATATCTGCTGCCGTCTGAGTGTTGTGACTTTTGTAGTTAGAGCAGATTCCTGAAGAGAAGAGGCTGTGGTGCTACCTGGCCACTGTGTGATGGGTGCAGCGTCTGGGCTGGTGGTGGTGGCTCCTGCAGGGACTTATCCACTTCCACATACATGATCTGTCACCTGCCCGTCTCCTGATGATGGTCCCTATGTCATGTATCATTGTCATCATGATGATGACTGGTGTTTTCTTTTTTTGTAAATAAAATAAAAACATAGGGTGATAAGAGGAAAGGAGGGAGTGAGAGGTACAGAGATGGAAGGTGGGAGTAAGAGGGGCAAAGAGTGAGAGAGGGAAGGAGAGGTGTAGGGATGATGGAGAAGGAGGGAGGGAGAGGTACAGGAATGAGAGATGGAAGAAGTGAAAAGTGCAGAGTTAAAGAGGGAGAGACAGTATATGAGAGGTGCAAGAGGTAACTAAGTAAGGGATGGAAGAAGTAAGGAGCAGAGGTGACACGTGAGAGTTTAAAAAAAAAGGAAATAAAACAGATATGGGGAATAGGTAGATGGACACAGGGAAGGTATGCACACAGGTAGGATAACTTTCTATAATATAATATGGTTTAGTTTATCCTATATAAAACTGATTTCACATTATCAAAATCCCTAAAGCTTTTAGTGTACTAAGTGTTGCCTAGATGCCCAGCCATTCTAGTCAATATTCCATACCACCACTTCTAAATTCCCACTTCTACCACTGAGCTGAACTATATATTTATTTATTTTTGTGTGAAAATACGGAGCAACTGGAGCTCAGGTAACTGTGTCTGCTGCTGCTCTTACACTGGCTGGGCAGACTGAATGTAGGTGGAGCTGCAGCAGCAGCTCACGGCCCCTTCCAGGCAGTTCCCATGGGGGCATTCTTGTGAGAGGCTGAGCTGCCGCCAGTGACTCACAGATTTTATTCCCGGCGCTCTCTCCCAGAGCCGCAGTTGTGTTTATTACATGTGGGGGGTGCTGGATGCGGGCGAGGTGATGGATCTTTAATAAATGATAGTGTACTTATTTATCTGCATTCAATTTGCCTGCACTCATGTTTTTAATAGGAAGAGGTCTCAGTCAATGTGTGTGTGTCTGTGTCAGTGTGTAGCTGTGGGTGTAGCCTTTGTCAGTGTCTGCGTTAGTATGTGTGTGTGTGCGTGTCTGTGTTGGTTTGGGTCTGTGTCATTGTTTGTGTTATGCCGGACTGTCCATTAAATACACATATAGGGAATATTTATTGTGGTTAGATTTTTGTTATTGGAAACCCCCTTCAATACCTGCTTTTGCCACTGGTTTCCGCCCCCAAGTTATGCCTGCCGGGAAACCATCAGTGTGGGAGTCTCTTGCCACTGTGTCAACCAGCCCTAGGCTGATCAGCGTGGTGCTGTATTTCCTAATTGAAAAGGCCTGCAAAAATGTCTGCGCTCTCCTCAGGATAACCCAGTTCCTGCAGTTGGGACAAAATTCTGGACTATATTGCCTAAAGACAGTTGATGGGTATGGTAAAGGTAATTGACACGCAAATGAATTGTGTTAAGAAATAGCATTTTGTGCTTTGTATAAAAATGATGCTTGGCTTAGAGATGTCTGCCTGAAGGCAGAGTGGTTGGGAGGGGGATAATAAAAAGTGGACCAGGTAGTATCTGGTGCCTGGGCCTGCCAGGGAGGCATATCCATGCTCCCAAGAAGGTGCAGCTACACTCCCAGTCATTTAGCCATGCCCCCTTCTGCCAGGGCCTGGGCAAACTCTTGTTGGCAATGGTTAAAGTCTCAAGACATGCAAATTGACCCTGCTTATATGTAGGACTTTAAAGGTTTTTTTTTTTTAATCAAAATTCAGTTTGACTTTAAATTTTATCTGACACAGTGTACTCCTGGCAAACCCAGCTGCCCACGGTTGGTTCCATCTATGCCTTGCATTATTTTTTTTTAGGTATTCTTTATATGCATAATTCTATATGCATATTAGTATTTAAATTAGAGATGTGCGGGTTCGGATTCCCTGAATTTAGGGGTTACGAATCCACCTGAGCCCTGGCTCAGGTCTTCCCATCGTCTTCAGATCCCAAAACAAGGTAAAATGTGACCTTCCTGGTGCCAGATCTTGCGTGATTTGGATTTCTTCATCTTTTCAACGTTGGATCTCGCATTTTTAGGATTGCATATAAAAGTCCCTCCCTTGTGATTGGGCGCCATTTCACACAGGAGTTAAAATGACATACGCATGACACAGAAGCCCGTCGCTGGCAGCAATAGGCTGCCAGCAACAGAAGAGAAGAGACAGCTGAAGAGGGAAATCATCACTGGACCTTGCCAGACCAGTGATATATATTAGTTAGTATCACTGCCATACTGAACGAAATATGCCACTGGTAATAAGTTATGTTAATAAATGCATAGGCAAATGTAAAAGAAAATTCTTTACATTTTTTGGTGAGTGCCTTCTTTTTTCTTCTTCGTTCTGATGCGTCGGAATCTACTAAATCATTAACAAAATCATCTAGTGTGTAGGGGCCTTAAGATTGGAGGTGGGATTATCTGCTAGGGAGCACCAGCTAAAATCTTTCCTAGGGCACCAAATTGGCTAGTGGCGGCTCTGCCAGGACCAAAGGGTTGTCAAGATCTTGCAATTGGATCACTATAATTTTGCCAGCCATGCTTGATCCCAGGTCGTATGTAATGTTTTTCTTTCCAACTGACAGAGATCTTAAGAGATGCAAAAAACTCCTTGCCAGCAAGTTGTAAGTTCAGATGGCACATGACATGACAATGTCTCTTGCTTCAGTTTCTCCTGGCAAATGCTGCTGTCAGGAAAAAACTGTCCTTTTCAAAGAGACCCACTGTGGGTGACGATGACAAGTTAACTCAGCGCACCAAAGTAAAATACCATTTTGACATCTGGTCAGGCTTAAACATATTGCCCAAAATTATTCACACCTCTATAATGATTCAATCTGATACACTAAACATCAATAAAATGGTAGAGAATTATTTTAATGACAATCTAAACATTTGCATGTCACACAGTCCTTTTGATTACTGGGAGTAAAAAAAAGGCAATTTGGAGCCCCTTGTACAAACTATGGGGGTCATTCAGACCCACTCGTGAGCAAAGGACGCTCGCTAGCGGGTCGATGTTGCCCCACTGCGCATGCGCACGACGGAGGGAGCTCCGTTGTGCACATGCGCGAGACCTGGCGAGCGATGAGAAATACGTCGTTCAGGGTCTCGCACCAAAGGGGGTGTGCTGTCGATGGTGACTGACAGCACGCCCCCTTTGGTGGGCGTGCCGGCCAGACAGAGGCGTTCCCATGGGAACGCCTACCATCTGAGTCCGGCCCCAGTGACATCAGTAATGATGTCAGTGGGAGTGACTTTGGCTCTGATAGAGCCAAAATCACTCCTGGGCTTGCGGCAGCAAGACCCTACCGCAGTGTCTCGTCGCAAGCCCGATGGTCGCGATGGTCTTTGACCATCGCGACCATCATCATGGACGCTCACTATAGCTGTGGGTGGTAACCCACAGCTATGCGAGCGTCCATGAGGATGCTCCAAAAAAAGGTAGGAGGGCCCTGATTCAGAGCGAGCGCTCTGGTCAGAGCATTCAGCTCTGAATCAGGCCCTATCTTTGGTGTACTTAAGCTGCCCACCTCCAGTGTATAATCGGAATGAGTGTTTAGCACAGTCAGGAACCTGTTAATCGATCGGCATAGAAGGCTACTTGCTAAAAATTAACTACAATTTGCCTTTGCCACCAATTACAACAAAGTACAGAGACTTCTGTAACAATGGATTCCAGTGGGGATAAGTTAATATTGTGTGATGATGATACTGTATTACCTACACTGATGAAAGTGAGGATGATAATGACATCTTCCAACTGTAGACATGATTAATGACAACACTGTTAGCTACATTAAGCTCATTGATAGCTTGTTTTGTGGCGGCTCAAACAAACCAAGCACTTTAGCCACAAAAATTGCAGTCCATGACGCTGAACTGCTTGGTTCGCTAAACTGTGCATGTCCTTTGTAATATACAACCTAAGGGTGGGTGGGAGGTCCAAAGTAAAATTCCATCATGCACCACCTTTCATTATGGGCTTTGCCAAGATTGTGTACAATGCCATCTAATTTGAATGATTGTTTCTTAACATTGTTTTCAATTTCGATGATGTGTTTTATTTATAATTATAATAATACTATTTAAGCAATCAATGCTTTATCTGGTTTCCACTAAATACTCTACCTATTTACCTGTGCTGGCCTCAGACCTCTGATCTAGTTCTTGATTAATGAAAACATTCTGTAGCATTGTATACTTTATATTATACTGCAATCCTGCCTGCCATTGTAGTGCCACTTTATTTCCTAGATGTGCTATATTCTTTTTTAAACTTCCATGTGTTTGTGCCACTGCTTAGTTTAGCCAGTCAGCTCGCTGCAGCCTTTGCCAATATGGGTGAAAACAATATTGTGAGTTGTGAGATGGTCAAAATTGACTGGAAATTATTGGAAATTAATGCTATTGACGTTAATAATACTGTATGAACAAAAATAGGCACAAATATGATTTTAGCTGTTATATATTTTTTTTAAATCCAGATATAAAAACAAAACACTTGAGGGTGGTTTTGGTTAAGCCAAAACCAAAACACAACAATGAATTGTAACCAAAACATAGGGGTCCATCAGGGGCTGGCTGGCAACTTTTAGCCTGGGGGGCAAATGCATGCAGGCGGCAGTGGCAGAGGAGTAGTGTGTAGCCAGGGTGCCCAGAGCACGTGCGTGCTACGGTGCCCCCCCCTCAAGTGTTCCAAGGAGGAGGCAGGTCCATATGGGTTAATGTAAAGTAAAAATAAAGATTAGGGGCAGCCCCCTTTAGTGGTGCCCATATGCAGTGCCCCCCGTGCCCCAGGAGAGGACCCCCTTATGCATGCCTCCAGTAGTGCCACCAGTAGTGATCCCCCTTCTGCAGTGCCCCTTATACAGTGACCCCAGTAGTGGTCTTCCCTCTTGTAGTGGTCTCCCCCCCCCAGTAGACACACGTAATAAAAAAATAAAAATAAACACTTACCTGAATGACGTCTCTCCCATTACCCACTGCAGGAGCCGGAAGATGGAGCGGCTCCTGCAGTGGGCGCAGCAGCAGTCAGTGAGAGTCTGACAGACTCTCATTGGCTGCTATTTAAAACAAACACACATCTACCGGCGCCGGCAGCTGTGTGTTTGTCAGTCACTGTGTAGCACTAACCGAACTCCGTCCGGTCAGCGCTACATGCACGGTGCAGCTGTGTCACAGAGACACAGACTGCCCATGGCCCACATGGAGCTGCGGCCCGGGGAGCACATGGCACCTTGCCCCCTGGCCCAGCCCGCCTCTGGGGTCCGTGCACATAACTAATTTAAATATATAGTGCAACAAGCTGTATTTTATTTAGATTTGTAATCAGTGTTAGCTCCAGTGGTGGGGCTGCAGTGCAGTCCAAAATTCGAGTAGAGGAACCGCACCAACTGCCATTTCAAATGCTGCCAAACATAGATGGCCAGGGGCGCCGAGAGGGGGGGGGGGAGCGGGTACTGATTCCCCGTGCCCGGGCTTGACAGGGGGCCCGGGACGCAGCACACCACTAGCCTTTTTAGCATTTTCTACTTTTTATTTTTTACACCTTTTTTTAATCACATTAATGTTTACTACACCTCCGCGGCGGAAGGGGGGGGGGAGTCGTGGTCACCGCACTGAGGTGACCATACAGTTTGTATCCTGCGTGTTGCAGCTGCCGAGTGCCGCACCAATCCACAGCGGAGCCAATAGTCTTGCGAGATGATGACATCATCTCGCGAGACTCTCTTCACCAGGCCCCGGGCGGTGGACGAGAACTGGGAAGGACTTCAGAAAGCCAGGCTGGGTGACCATTGGCAAGTACAGTGAGTCAGTAAGAACTCTCTATATGACTCATGGAAGAGCCACTGACTACTGTGTTCTGTAACTGTGAGTCTATATGAGTAACTAGGATGTTTCTGACACTGTGGTGCTGCTGCTGAAAGCTGTAAATTTTGTTATTTCTGCATAATTAATGTAAAAATATAATGTACTTGAAACCATTAGTGTATATATTATACTATGTTTTAGTTTTTATTGTTTACAAAAAAATATATATATGTATGTATATATATGTATATATATATATATATAATATATATACACACACACATATAATATCTATGTTCCTATATATGAATATATGTGTATATATATATATATATATATATCTCCTATATATGTATAGTATATATTATATAGATAAATATATATAAAAATCATATATAATATATAGATAGGTATATCTATTTAAATATATGTGTAACATATATTTATATATATTTATATTGGTAGCATGGCATCGTCGTACATGATATCATCTGATTGATTGTGCAGCAGGGCAACCTGAATATTTTGCATGTAACCAAGGGAGTGCGCAAATTGGGTATACGCACTGCACGATATGCCCGGTTTGTGCCGATATTGTGCAGATGTGTACCCACAGTAACGACGGGTACACATTAAGTGATATGTCGCCCAATCCAGCAGATCGGAGCGACATATCAGGCACATCGGCCACTGTGTACCTACTATGTTGCTGGCAATGCGCGCTCCGAATGCAGCATGGTCCCCGCTGACACTGCTGGCATCGGCAAGTATGTACGCACTTGTGAATGCCGGCATCTCACTAGGTCCCGCCGCTAATTAGGTCGGTACACACTAGACATCGTCTAGTGTGTTCCGGCCTTGATAGTGAATACTTTCGGCCCAGCTGCTGAGACCTATGTCATGCTCCTGTGGGTGGGTGTATCTCTCATGCTAGACATGCCCCCAAAGAGGTGCAACCATGCCCCCGACATGCTGTGGCCACACCCCCTCCAGGGGGGGCCCCGGGAAGTTGCTGTACCGGGGCCCATGATTTCTCTTGGCAGCCCTGTAGATGGCTGGGACTCACTGGCAATTGGTGTGGCTCCCCTATTTGAATTTTGGACTGCGCTGTAGCCCCACCCCTGGAACCACCACTGTTTGTAATTATATTGCTTACAGGTAGTTATCTTGCTGTAAGGAAATCTGGTTTTATCTGCCTCCATTCATATATCACTTCTGTCTGTGCTGCTTCGGACACAACAAGTTTTTGAAAGATTATTTTTAATTCTTTCATTGAGGGCCATCCATAGCCTAGGGCTTGCACAATTGCCTCTCTGGCCTCATTCTGTTTGCTACTTCTGCAATCTTTGCATAATAGCCTGTAAATGCACAAAGCGTTGTCACTGGGGCTGCCCCTTAGGCAGTGTTGCTGGTCCTTTGCTGTAATACTGCCAACTACAAGTAATCCAAGATTAATGAATGATTTATTCTGTTTTTTCCAATATAGTTTACACATACCATCAACTAACGCATAAGTTGGGGTCAAAGATAAAGCAAAACCTCCACACAGGTATAATGACAGGTAATTATAGGAAGTTCTGCAGGGGCTAATGACACATGATCAGTCACTAATTGTTTGCTCCAGTAACCAAAATTTCATTTATAGCTATTTTTTCTCTTGATTTCTCTGGAAGCCTTGTTTAAAAATGACTGCTTCTGTGGGTAGGCATGTTGGTTCTGCTTATGATGTGTATGCATTGGTTACTGCAGTAATTGCAATACTGGAGGAAGGCCAACAGATTCTCAGTACCCACTGTCATCTGTTACAACAAGAGTGGCACAGCCAATGTCCTTTTTCTCACTTGCCAACCACCCCATGGATGTGGTATATTTTCTTGACATACACAATGCCGACATTCATTATGTTGACATGAGTCTGAGGCTGCAGCAGCTTCACCCCTCTAATCTCCCACGGTGGCTGCCGAGCCCTGCCCCTACTTCCCTCTCCAGCCTGCTTACAGCTCCGCAGCTGTAACTTAATGGTCTGGTTCTATCTCCTCTTCTCCCCAACCTCTTAATCTGGATCAGCTGAGTCTCCTCCTATATGTAGGCCATTAGGTGGTTGCATGGTGTGATTTCGACTGCATTGTCTAGTAGATTCATGAGAATATATTCATGAAAATATTTTGAAATCTCTCTCTCTCTCTCTCTCTATATATATATATATATATATATATATATGAAAAACAAAACAAGAAGTGGTTATAGTTTGAGACTGTGAGATACAGTGATGGTAAAGGGCAGATCAATACTACATTCTTTGGTAGATATTTGAATTAAGCTTTGCTGATTCTCCCAATGCTCATCAGCTCAGGTGAACCATAACGAAGAACCTTCATCCACATGGAAAAATGTATCTACAATAAAATAGGCAGGCCACACACAAATCTTAATGGCACATTCTGTATATTTAATATAAATTCTCAATAAAAACTCAGAACAATGTAAAAGAACAATTAGCACTTAACACTTAGTAAAACTTCATCCAAAGAAGGAAATTATTTGTTTTTTGGAAACTCCATGTCACCCTGGCTGGAAGAAACACACTTATGGATGTGACCGCACTGGAATAGGTGGATCAGGATCTTACGTTCAGTGGTGATCCAACAAATGACAAGCGGGAGGCCACCCAACATATTACGTTCACCCCTGAGAAGTTCACTGAGGTGGGTGGTCTCTCTTGTGGGTGATATGGGACAGACAGAAGAAAATAAAAAAATAAAACCCTCAGGAAAAGCCGGAGACACAACTTCTAGTAAGTATATATTAAATGATCCATATGCAATGGAATAATAGTTTTGGGGGCTTTACTGTATATGTTCCTCAAATATGCACATCCATATATTATTTTATCAGCAGCATATAATATCCAATACTTATTTGTCCAAAATAATGTTGGTTAGTAATACTTGTAATGTCAGTATCTCACCCCATTTGATAAACATTCCCCCTGACATTCTAAAAGAATATTTCTAAGCGATAGCTTTCACTGGGGCATTCTGCAATGCTGTGCCATTCAAAGCTAAGTACTGATTGGGTTCAGAGGTATGCCCACAGGGAAATTATTATGTTTTAAATAAAGCATTTTCTCTGTTTTTATGTCATTTCATTTTTTTTTTTAATTGAATTTATTTTTAAATGTATCTCGAACTGGAAGTTTGATTTGAGCTTCCAGTCCCAGTGCGGATGCGAGTGTCCAGGTAATACGGCTCACATATGAGCTGATATACAATTATTGACCAGGCCAGTGGTAAAGGTGGGTACACATTAGACGATATGTTGCTCCCCCAGGTCGTCCATCTGGATCGTTCCGTCAGCCTGCATGTAGGACCAACAGAATGACCCAGCTGCCAACGGCAGGCAGTTTAATGGAGCCGGTGCCCGGCAAATAGGGTGGTCGGGCACCGGATCGTGTAATGTGTGTTGGCCGTCCAATATGTTGGGCCGTCGGGTGTCGCATTGCTGGGTAAACATTGGTAAGTGTGTACCCAGCTTAAGACTACTTTTCCTGCTGCCGGCCAGTCTTGCTGGGTGCTGGCCATCGCTCGGCTACCCTGGTGATAATTTTTGAGACATAGCTGTAAAAGATTTTGGCAGCAATAGAAAATATACTTTTCGGAGGGGGTCTTAATAAATAGAACCCTATGTCACAGAGCATAGAAAAAAAGTTCAAACTGGGTTTGAAATAACAGAATTAGAAGGCTACTTAATTAAGTTGTGACTATAAGTTGATTTTAAGCACATTTTGTAGCTCTAGAATTTACAATGCTAATATACAGATACTGTTCTGTGTAAAGTACATTGATGGGGTCTGTTCTGCCAGTGCTAAAAAAAATAATTTCGATAAGTCTGAAGTACAACTACCTAGTACATTATAGGTGTCCTGCTTCTAAGCTATGAATAGCTACTGATATAAAATGTTTGATTGGATTTCTCCACCGCAGAGTAGAATGCTAGAACATCTTTTCCTATTTCTATTAAGCCTATGGAGACAACTTCCATCTGTACATATATCTCTGCATAACTAAACCCATGAGGCCCCTCGGCTCTGCTTGCAGTTGGTTAGCATATCATGTTCTAGGTAGCTGTTGTTGTTATTTTTATTTCTATAATCCTTAAAGAAGAGAAGAAAACACATTGGAGTTTATGAGATCATAAATACCCACACATATTTCCAAGTCCCGAGGCTGCTGCTTATTCTTACAGAAGTATTCCTTGCACAATGTCATAGGGCTAGGTTTCCGAACCAAATTTATAGCTTGCTCTGTTAACTCTGAAGCATACTATAGTGCAGATGCAGCAAGAACAAATAAAGATGCACTGCTCCTCACGCCTTTCATATGGTGAAATCTTTAATGTGCATCTGTCACCTACACAGAGCGGAGGCGGCCATTTTATTTCCTAGCTGTGCTGCATTTTCCTGAATATTGGTTGGCTTACATATGACTAAAGAGAACAAACTTAAATCCACTGTGCTAGGTAAACTAAAATTAATTTGAAGTCTGTTCCTGTTAGGTGAAACACTGAGGCTCAGATGTGCTTAATAAATATAATTTTACTAATATTGAATATACAATACATACAACACAAGGAAAGTAAGAAAAAACTTGAAAACGTAAAATGTAGCAATATAAATAATTGAAGAGGTGAGTGGATGAAGGTATTATGTAACAGTTTTCTGAACATTGACTTCTTTTAATGGATGAAGGTGCTATGGCTTAGGGATCATAGTAACAATGTCATTTTAAATGTTGGCAGCCCATTTACTGATATATTTTGTGGATAGACGTGCAATGTCCAAATCATGTCACATGTCAAATTTATCTTGAACTGTAAATAGCTCAGTGTCTTGTAAATGTAACAGATCACCCAGGGCCATAGAAACCTTGGCCGGGCCCAGGTACTTTTCATGGCGTTTGCTGATCACAGGAGTTGTGGCCATGCCCCATTAGAACAGGGGGGCACTGTGAGCCAAGGGCAAATCCAGGTGGGGGGCCATCAGTGTGATCGCTCCCCCCCCCCACACACCCTTGCACAGCAGCATAGAGGAGATTGCGGCTGCTGACAGGTAAGACGGGGGGGGGTCGCTGGTCCCGGGCCCCTGCAACAAGCCTGAGCCCGGGTTACTAGTACACGCTCCACCCTCTCTCGGCAGCCCTGAAAATACCTTCATCCACTAAGCTCTTCAATTATAATAATAGCAATTGGCATATTAACTCCTCATATTATTATTAACTGTAACTAGAGATTTTCCTTAACTAGTGATACAGTTTATGATTGATTTTATGAGCAAGAATGCTATTATAATTATTTCTATTGCTACTTTTTAAGTTTTTTCTTATTGTCCTTGTGTTGTATGTATTGTATATTATATGTTAAGTACAACTTATATTTCAATTTATATTTTATTCAGCACATCTGAGCCTCAGTGTTTCACCTAACGGTGCAGACATCAGATACATTTTAGGTTATCTAGAGCAGTGATCTGTTGTTTGTTCTCTTTTGTTGCTACACTTCCTTTCACTTTCTACAAGTAAACTATCTATTAAGTAATATTTTCCCGTACAGAATGTATTACTATAGTCAGTCATTACTGTACATTATATATCAATTTCAAGTATTATAATACCTAAAGCACCAGTTTATGTAGTGATTTTATATAATTGACTTTTTGTTGTTCGGAGTTTACATAATGGGTACCTCTATGTTAATGACAGGAACACTTCAATGTTTTCCAGAATTTAGATCCTGGGTGTACATAGATATTTGCCAGGGGCAGACCTACAATTAGATAAACCGCTGACATGGGATAGATGCAACCAACAGTTTTTTACCTGCCAACTGCAACTTTGTCACAGCCAGGGCCGGATTGATGGCCACATGGGCCTGGAGCTGAAAATGACCAAAGGGCCTATTATGAGAAGCAGAGGAGGCGTGACCAGTGCTGTGTGGGTGTGGCCAGTGCCATGTGGGTGTGTACTCCCTATACTCTCTGCTCCAATGTCTCCCTAAATATGTAAAAGGAAAAGAAATCCTTCATTTTGTGAGGTAAATAGAAATACAATGTTACTACTTATGATTTATGGCTGACCGTACGGAGAGCAGATGGCCAATCAACATCATGTTGTCATGACAATGGGCCTATTTTTATGTGGAGGCCTGGAGCTGTAGCTCCATCCGCCCCATTGTTAATCTGGCCCTGGTCACAGCAGTGCACTACATATAACAGGAGCAGAAGATCTTCCTCTGCTGCCTTCTGAGGTAGTTATTGGTTATTGGCATGTAGAGTGTAGGGCACAGTGCCTGTGCCTAGAGTACACATGGAGCCCTGGTGTTAGCAGCACCAGATGCAGCTGGCATATGAAAGACTTTTATCAACTGACCAAAATATATGTCACATATATACTTTCTTTTTTGTTTACATTTACGTAGCAACCATCTAACAACATGTCTGCTACCTCCATGTACAATAAGTTCCTTACTTGGGAGTCTATTTATGATGTTCTTAAAAGCACCATCAGCCTTATCAAAGGCTGATGGTGGCTATCACTGAGTATCTCTGGCATGCAAAGCATAGGGAAGCTGTAGTGGCGTCTCAAGGGGAGTGCGGGCCACCAAGAGGTGACACTAAGACTCCCCCTCAGAGACAGGAGCCAGGGTGCTGCACTGTAGCATTAAGTGCAGGGAGCCGGCACTGCACACAGGACAGTCTGCACCTCCGGCACCCCCCACCACCCCCACCCCCGAGTGATAAGAACGGGCACTTGGCCACGAGGCCACCACCCTTCCCATGAGGCCATGCCCCCTGCCAGTGAGGCCACAGCGCTTTTTGTCGCACTCCAGCTCTCCTCGCACTGTGTGTCAGCGGAGGGAGGGATGCCACTGGGAAGATGGTTATTACCTATTTTACAAGTACACCTCGGGGTATTTACTAAAGGTCGATTTTAATCGATTTAAAATCGATCAAAATTGATTAACATTGATGTTGTGTTTCTGGTGCTAAATCACACATTTACTAACAAACAATTTTTATTTTTTTTTAAATATTAGTAAATGTGATTTTAAATCGATTAAAATTGATTTTTAGTAAATATACCCCCTACTGTTCAAATACTGCCACTGTCCTCTGATCACTATGTCATAACAATGGCGGGCAGCGGTGGAGGAAAAAAAATGCTTTATTACTAAAATAAAGAACTTTTTCCTTTATAGAGTATATATAATTTTTCTTTCGTTTCTTTTTTTACTGATTTATATACTTTTTTTTTATTTGGAACCTGCAATTTGTAGCTAAAGCATGGACAGAGGGAACCGTGACTGGCTGGTTAAGTGGTGAGAGTTCTCTTACCTCTGCCAGCCAGTATACCCGAGAGCTTGGCATCGCACAGTAACACGGCTAACATTTTCATACTACAGCATTTGGTGATGTAAGGGAGCTGAAATAGTATTATTACAGTGTTAACGATTTCTGTTTTAGCATTCTGCCAAAATGCTTTTCCAAATGCACATTAGAGATTACTGCAATTGTGGAATATTTATGTCAATGTTTCCACAGCAGTGAAGTATATAGAAATAGAGGCGTCTCCCATAGCAACCAATCAGATGTTTATTATTATTTTCTAAACTGTACTAGAAAAATGAGAGTTAAAATCTGAATGATCTTTATTGGGAACACGTCTTTTACTACACAGTTACCTGTAGTACAGTTTTCATAAATGTATCCAGTTGTGTCTTAATGATAATCTGGGATAGGCAAAGAATGTGACCACATTTATGTATGAGAACCATTTGATCCCTTTTACATTAAACAAATGATTACTTTTTGCACGAAGCACTGCTCTAGTATGTTATTTATATACAAGTATCACATATTAGACATACTGATTTTGTGGTTTTGCATTGTGCCACTTACAAAACCTGCTTTGGGTAACTTATGCTACTAACTACCCCCAAAACATAGGTTGTTTGTTGGCCGACTAGCGACAGCCGTTCCAAATGCTTCTATCCTCACATCGATGCACAATCTTTCTATCCTCACATCGATGCACAATCTTTCTATCCTCACATCGATGCACAATCTTTCTATCCTCACATCGATGCACAATCTTTGTTGGATAATAAAACACTAGGACCTTTGTAGTTTTAGCACTGTGGATATAATTTATTAAGCACACATGGTGCACAGTCTTGGTTTTGCACTTGTGCACTTAGAAGTTCCACCAAGTAAATGTCAAAGTGTCTGCCTACTTTCTGCACCGCAAACCTGAGGTGCACACTTGTACACATGTTTTTGTACATGCAGAAATATAGGAAAAGGTGTACTGTGCAAAAGTGTAAAAGTCTGACTACATGCACTTTAGAACCATCCTTTCATTAAATTAAACGTTTCTATGTTTCTCCTTAAATACAGCTCGCTTTAGGGGGGAATTCAATTAGCCACAGTACTTTACCGTGTGCTAATTGATCCCTGGGGGGCTGTTAAATTAGCTCCGAAAGCAGCCCACAAGCTGCATTTAAAAGGGATTTTTTGGGGGTCTGATCAGACCCAAAAAGAAATCCCAGATAAACAGTCTGTTAACGGGTGAAAAAAGCCCATTAAAGAATAGGTCCTTTAACATGTGTTAATGCCCCTTAACGCGTTGAAATGACAGGCGTTAAAAATGGTCTCTGGTGAAAAAGGGACTAATTGAATAGCCCCAGGCGATAAAGCCTTAGGCTATCACCCTTATTCATACCCGTTAAATTAACGAGTCTAATTGAATTCCCCCATTATTCTTTTGTTTCTGAAAGTAATCATAAGATGAGGGGATCTGGTGCAAGGTGTAAACTGCCCAATAAAATAGGATGAGATACAAACTATGCTGTGACCCATTCTCTGCTAAGTAATGCACCTACAAATCTGCCCTCGCCAGCTCTATTTCTACTTTCCTTCATTTTGTTCACTGAAATTTAATTTTTGCTCTGTTCCGCCAGACTGGTTGCACCAATGCTATTATTCCATACTTTGCAAGAATTGCTGTTACTCCATCCAACTTTCCCATTGGTTAGTGTAAACCTCTGCACAACTGCAATCACAATCTTGTTTCTTCCTAAGCCTATGTACTTTGGTAGAAATCTGCAGTAGGTGCACGTGTGCAAATTTTAGCATAAGGCACCTAAAACCAGTGCTATTTGCAGTTCACTTAGGGCCTGATTCAGAGACGGACACTAATGTGATCGCATCTGTGCTTTTGTACTCAACGCAGCTGCGAAAATGATGCTAATGTTAGCAAAGATCACCTGAGCGTAAAGACGCCCAGTGCTGCCTTCTTACCTGTGTAAGACGACGCATACCTGTACCTACGTAAACATCGGGAACATCAAAGCACATCAGCGGCAGAGCTGCATATGTGCATATGCACACCCATGTAACGGCGTTTAAACGGACAGGTACGTCTGCATTTTTGTGACCACTCCCCATTACCACCCCCAAACGCTGGCAGTCAGTCACTCACTTAGCGATGGATTCCTCTGTGCGTGTGTAATCGCAATGCGATCACAGCACACAATGCACAATGGCAAACAATCCCTCGATCTGCGTGAAAATTGCATTAGCGTCCATCTCTGAATCAGGCCCTTAGTGCTTTAAGCATAAGTCAGTGAGGGGTTTACTTATTAGAGGGCTAAAAGCCCTATCTCAGACATCGCACTATTCATCAAGGGTCAATGCCAGTGATAGAAGTTCTTTTCCTAGCAGGAACCCACCCTGACAGTAAGCTCTCCCCAGCTATAGCCTAGTCTATTAAACAATCGCAACAATGTTTTATCTTTTGAATAAATAATTTTTTCACTGGTCAATACTTTTTAAGTTCTATTTACATATTTTTAAATTTATTTTCACTATTAATCTGTTAATAATTGTTTTCCCCAATTTATGTATTTATTTACTAGTAAAGGGAAACGGCATATACAATATAAAAACTACACCTCTGTGCAAAAGTTACACTCCGCAATACACACTGGGGGAGTATATTTACTAAAGGTCGATTTTGATCGATTTAAAATCGATTAAAATCGTTCAACATCGATGTTGTGTTCCTGGGGCAAAATCACACATTTACTAACAGACAATTTTTTTTATTTATTTTTTAAGTATTAGTGAATGTGTGATATAGCCCCAGAAACACAACATCGATTTTCATTGATTTTAAATAGATCAAAATCGATTAAAATCGACCTTTAGTAAAATGACCCCTAAGGGGGAGATGTATGAAACTTTGTAGAGAGATAAAGTGGAAAGAGATAAAGTACCAACCAATCAGTTTCTACCTGCTATTTTACATGCTGTGTTTGAAAGATGACAGTTAGGAGCTGATTGGTTGGTACTTTTTATCTATCTCCATTTAATCTCTCTTCGAGGCTTGATACATCTCCCCCCAAGTCTGAAATACTCAACAAGAGCATTGCGTGTCTGGTAGACTGAATTTTGAAACACTGTTTTCTCATTACCTGCTCAAACTGCCTGAAGCTAGCCCCATTGCCCAGAATGTAGCGGTCAGTGATTGTAAAAAGCATTTAGACGGACAGCTGGTCCTAGACTCTCCTGCTGGCAATCATAGGCAGTAGGAACAGCAGAAGGGTGAAAAGTTCTGGCAAGCTTCACCAGTGTACAGCTAGAGACCCATGCAGAGTCTTGTAAAACTAGGGAGCAGATGGTTTAACATAGGGCAGGATAAATATGACAGGTATCACAGTAAAATAGATCTGCAGCACATGAGCTTTTGACTAGACCGGGTCATTTTTAGACATGCATTTAATAGAGAATATGTTTATTTTTGTTCCTCTAAAAACTGACTTGATTAACCTCTAGGAAATTCAAATATTTAACACTAAATTGACAGAGATTAGGGGGAGATGTATTAACGGCGACATCGCCGTTGCGGTACATCCCCCCCGACTTCGAGTACATACCGCGGTTCATTACCGCGGTATGTACCAAGGATTTCGCAAAGGACAGCCCTCTCGATGAGAGCTGTCCTTTGCGATGCGGCCGGGCAGAGGGACTTCCGGGTTGAACACCCAGAAGTCCTTCTGCGCATGCGCAGAAGGACGCGGGCCGCGGGGGCTCATGGGAGGGATCCGATCGGATCCCTCCCGGCCCCGAGCGTCGCTCTAAGAAGCCCATAGGCTTCTATTGGGTAACGCCTCCTGAAGGTGGCGTTACCTAGCGACGCGAAGCAGCAGAATGCAGCGCATTCTGCTGCTTAATACATACGGGGAATGCGGTAAAACCCCCGAAAACGGCATTTTCGGGGGTTTTAACGCATTTTGCCGTTAATACATCTCCCCCTTAGTCTCTGTAAGCGTAACAACAAAACTGGAAAACTGGATTTAAATGCTGAGTGGTTAAGTCTGCTGGAGTTTTAGGATGTTAAACTTCAGTCATCGCTGCACTGAAGCATATATTGTGCTGTAATACCATAAATACAGAACGTGTCATGCTTTCATGTGTTACACTGTGTGGTTAATGATTTGTACAGCATAATAGTTAAAGCACATGAAATACTGTGTAAATAGCTAAATCTTAAAGGTCAATGCTTCTAACTCCTGTCATAGAGACTATGGGCCTAATTCAGAGTTGTATGCGATTTTCGCAGCTGTGGAGGTGCAAATATATGCCAATGCCACAGCGTCCGGGACTGAGACGCCCATCTGAGCCATCACAGCACTCCGCAACTGCACACACCAATACGTAGCATTGGGCGCAGAGTATGCAAGCAATGACTTCCTGAGTGCATCTATAGTCACTCGCCGTAACAGAGATGCCAGAGCCATGTTTCCTGTACACAGGATCACAGTCGGTGACTGTTACACGCCATGAAAAATGTCACGTCTGTGTTTTTCTTCCCACTCCCCTTTACCTCGCACAAAACGGCCTCTGCCTGTCAATCACTTACTAACAAGTCCTCTGGGATAGCGTATTCGCAATTCAATCACATTGCGCTGTGTTGTACGCACAGCCAGCTGATAATCAGTCAGTTGTGAGAACATCAGCATAGTGCACAACTCATAGTCCCAATGTGTACTACAATGAGAAAACGGAACCAATAACAGGGATAAAAGAGTCCACACACTTCGTGGTACATAGGTTTGTTACAGTTTCCCTGCTGTTTATATCTTGTGTCCTTAATAGTTTATACCAGCACTGTAACAGGGCATAAATGCGCCCTGTACCCACCCTGCCCCCTGAGTGTGCGGCGTCATGACAAGATGGGGCTGGCAGCACTGGTACCGCACTTACCTGACGCTTACCTGGTGTCCTGAGGTCAGCTACACAGATTGCAGTGTGCCCATCCACAGGACACTCTGGATGGCACTGCACAAGTATCCTGGCGGCAGGGTGCCATTCCAGGCACCCTGCTAGCCAGTAGCAAGGGCTGTGGGGCGGTGATGGTGACGCCCACAGAGCCATTGTCAGTTACACACCCCTAGTTACGGCCTTGGGTTCTTTATCCCTTTTATCCCATCTAATCGTTCAAGCACGCTCCTGTTTATCCCATCTAATCGTTCAAGCACGCTCCCGTTTATCCCTTTTATCCCATCTAATCGTTCAAGCACACTCCCGTTTGTAGTTTGTACTTCATCATCCATTTCAGACTGTCCAACATAACGATTTTCATTAAAGGAAAGAACATTTTTCGTTCATCGTTGTAAAAATCGTTCATTACACTTCAAAAACCGTTCTCTTTTTCAAGGGAAAATCTGACAGATAATCTGACAGAAAATCGTTGGTTACAAAATCGTTACGTGCATGCATCTTAAGACGTCAGAGTAACTATGCATGCACTCTGCTGGAGAGAGCGCAGTGCCAATGGCCCCCGCCTAACGAATCTCTCTTTACAACCCGGATTTCATTCTCATAGGAAAGAGCAGAACTCAGTTTTCAGCGTTTGATAAATGAAGGTTCTTACATTGCAGTATGGAGTCGGCATCCCAGATCAAAGGTAAAGGGTAAGCAGGAGATATTAGTGATGTCTTCCAATACCTTTAAAAATTAATTGGTGTAAGTGGAAATGACTGTTTTCACTTACGTAAAGTGATGAGTGTGCCCCCTAGTGAGCTAATATGGTGTTAATCGTAGCAGGAGCTGTATTCTTTTTTTCATGAGTAGGACCTAGACCAGTGTTTCCCAACCTCGTTCCTCAAGGCACACTAACAGTCCAGGTTTCAATGATATCCATGTTTGAGCACAGATGGTTAAATCAAAATAACTGAGGTACTAATTAGGACACGTGCTCAAGTATGGCTATCCTTAAAACATGGATTGTTTGTGTGCCTTGAGGAATGTGGTTGGGAACCCCTGACCTAGGCAGAGCAGGATGTTCCATGCAGAAAGCATTACTTCCATACAAATGAAGGTACAAAACAAAATGTTGTTATGCAGGACACTATACAAAACATCAAGGGGTGTATAGCTGGATATTTAAAGGAGTTCCTTAGTTAGTTGGAATCCATAGTAATAGCAATCAGTAATCAGACTTTTGCCTTTACTTATAAGAAGCCTTTTAGCTAAATTTAGGTGCAATTTATAGGGGGAGCGTATTAATATGCCTAAATAAGTATACTAAACTCAACAAAACTGCAAAATGTAAATTTGTGCTACTTGAAATAAAGGTAGCCTTCATGACCAGTACATTTAATAAGGTAACACAATATTAATCTTAAGTTTGATATGAACGATTTGTTGGAGTGTGAAATACCTTCAAGTAATAAAAACTAAAACATGTTAAAAAAGAAAGAAAAATAATGATAAAAATATTCAGACCAACGTCTGTATATGGAAATAAAAAGCAGATTTGGGGAAAAGTTTGGGAAATGAAAAGCTATGTACTGTACTGTAGAATAAAGTGACAAGCAACTGAGAAACTAAACACATAGGAAGTAAGATACTGTACAAAGGTATGGAAAAATACAAACGACTTGAAACACCAAAGAATAAAAGAGAAAGAAGTTTACGAAATAAAAGGATACAAATATTTGTATAATAAATAAAACTGTTATACAAATAAAATAACAAGAAGAAAAGTGAATTAGAAATGGTTGACAAAGTTGTAGACAAACAGAGCTGGCCATGGCATAACAAAGGGTGTGAGATGCAAAATAAATAAAGGACAAATAAAATGAGAAAGGAAAGAGTGGAAAAGAGATGCGTGGCGAACACATTACGTGTGATTTATTGGCGGAATCTGTGAGTAGAAGTATCCAGCGAGTTGCTCATACATCAAACCAGACAGCATTACCACTGTTTAACAAACAGACCCTGCGTCCCATGACATTGTCAGAAGACTCAGAACATATTTGTCTGAGGCTAAGGCTCAGGATCAGTAGCCCCAACAATGATTTCAAATGTTAAATATAAACAAGCAAAGAAATTTTCCCTTTCAAACTCAG
Organism: Taudactylus pleione; assembly: GCA_031769625.1. Lineage (NCBI taxonomy): Eukaryota > Metazoa > Chordata > Amphibia > Anura > Myobatrachidae > Taudactylus > Taudactylus pleione. The sequence goes on from JAUIMM010000064.1 coordinate 727,042, forward strand.
TTTTTGAAGTTACATGTCTTTAAAGGAGAATCATGATAAAACTAAAATATGTTGCTTCCAGTGTTTTACAGAATCGATTGATACTGAAAATCCTCAGAAGTTTTAGGGTAAAAAGATGTTGTTTTTTTTTAAAGATCATCCTTTTCCCTAGAATCTCCATATGTCTTAATTAGGATGCGGATAAGGTTGGGGAGATGGAGTCTTTGTAGTATTTAATTGGATGATAATACACTTACAGTTGCTATATTTGTGTACTAGACACAGACAGATCATTTTAAATGGATTCTAACCCTATATTTTTTATTTTGCCTTTGTAATTTTCCAATGTAAATATTAAGAGATTAATATACAGAACTATGATCAGCGCTCAGGTACATTGCAGAAAATCCAAAGGGGCTGATTGTATAGAAGAGGAGTCCCACCTTCAAAGTAACACTATACATAAAAAGACAATGAGGCGCTCACGTCAGATATTATGTTGTCCGTGAGTTCCCTTATTATAGTCCAAAATATTGCGTACAAGATGCAGAATGAATGCGCTTTTCATCTCATTTCATTTTTCAGAAAAAGTCCTGTTGATGGGATGAAACACGTTGGGTATGCGCTGACACTCATTTTACGTATCATTTTTACATATGGGATGTCTATATATTTAAATACGATAAAAGGACACATAGTGTGTTTTTTTCCCACTAATTACACATATTGGGCCACTTACTCCCACTTACGTCACAGCTGGAAACGGAGGAAGAGACCAGCACAGAAAATTAGAGACAGGTGAGTAAATGACAACATCCCCTATTTCTGTGCATACTAGTGTCTCAAGATCCTGATACTCTTCCTATCCCATTTTTCATGTGGTACTGTGTAATTGGTGTGAGCACTGCTATCCAGATGAGAGAGGACTTAAAGTGGACCCATTCTGCGCAGTATAGAATGAGACTTTTGGTGGGGATTATTATTATTATTATTATTATTATTATTATTATTATCATTTATTTATATGGCTCCACAAATGTTCCACAGCACCTTACAAAGTACATAAACAAGTTGTAGACAAGCGACTTACAGAACAATACAACACAGGACCAGGACATGGATAATACATATTGCTACATTAGCGACCATAACACCCAGATAAGCAACAGAGCATAAGCAGCCAAGTGTTAGGTGCCCGAGTGGTGAGTAAGAAGTAGATGAAACTAAAGTAGGGAGAAGCTCAAGAGAGTAGGGGGCGCTGCTCATAAGAGCTTACAGTCTAAAAGATCAGCCCATAGTATTGTGAACTTGTGACTTTGCAAGCAAAGGATCTGCCTCTGGGCGGGATGCACGGCGCATCGCACATGCATTCCGCCGCTCTTCGCATGCATGCCAGCGTTGGTAAGGCATGACGATCACCGCAAAGGACCGCTAGCGGCCCTTTGCAAAGGAGGGACTTCCTGATCTATGACCCAGAAGCCCCTCCAGTGTCCTTCCGCGCAGAAGGATGCACTCGCAGCGTGGATACGATTGGATCCCTCTATCAGCACTCTGCGGAGAGAAGCCTATAGATTTCTATGGGTAACGCCATCAGGAATATGGCGTTACCCACCCTCCGTGGCTTGGTGCATATGAGAAATTCCGTATTTTGGGTGTTTGACCGCACTTCTCCCCTTCCTGCATCTCGCCCATTATTGTTTCATGCATTGCTGAACGTTACCATTACACTACAGAACAAAGATTGAAGATACAGGGGGACTGTATTAATTCGGAGGGGTCTATTTACTAAGCAATGTTAGGAGACAGAGTGAAAAGTGATAAGAAAGTGATAAGGTGCCAGCCAATCAGCTCCCCACTGTCATTTTTCAAACACAGCCTGTGAGATGATAGTTGGGAGCTGATTGGCTGGCACCTTATCACTTTTCACTCTCTCTCCTAACACTGCTTAGTAAATAGACCCCTGAATCTTGTACGTAGTATTATGGACTATAGACAAGATAACAACATCTGAAGTGAGCGCCACATTGTCTTTTTATATTAAAAGATTAATAGATGTAAAGCTCGCAGATCTCACCAGTTAGTAAAAGTGCAATTGTTTTTAATCCCTCATAATCCATATAGGGCAAACTAGTCTTCTGGAGGTCTCTATAATGATTTGCAATTAAATTCATCCACTGCTTTTTAAAATTGTCTTGGTCTGTTTATTATTATATTTCATTGTATTATTTTGTAATTCTTAGAGATGTACGCATACCCGATGGTTTGTTTACATCGGCGCTGTTATAAAATCGGTGCATGCGCAGGATCTGTACTGCACATGTGCCAATCTTTTACTTCAAGATCTCTTGCAGTTCACCACAGCCGCAGCCTGATTGACCAGAAATAGGGGTGTGTGGCCTCAATTTTTCTAAGAATGCCGGGGCCAGAGTCTGTGTCCACCAAGGCAGACTTCCTGACCTCGGCTGAGCAGTTCCATTGCTCACTCTGAATAAGCTTAAGGTTACTCAGACGGGCGATTACTGTGGCCTTGGTGATCTGATGATGTGTCTTCGGACACAGCACTCGGATCGTAGATGCTGGCAGGAGGCATCTTTTTCCTACAGACGCCTCCTGCTGCATTACCATATGTTAGAATCCCTGCTGCATTCAAAGACGCAGCAGCAATTCTAATATGTCGATCTCTGAATAAGGCCCACTGTTTGGTAATCCTACCACAGCTCTCCTGACAGCTTTGTTGAGTGGTGGTAATCCTTCTCAATATTATAGCTAGGTACATATTAGGGTGAGTTGAAATAAAAAAGTTTCCGCATCCATTGCTAGGGTCGTGAAAAATTTGTGGGACCACTCGAGAAGATGATTGGCGTTTAGTTATTCCAAATCAGATAATATCTTAGTCGGCCAACTGATGCCAAAAAATGTTGTGTTTACGCCCTATAGGAATGCCCGCAGAACACCACCGCAAAGCGCTCTGCCAGTGCTGATAGAGGTATACTGTGGCATACTGTGTTGTTGTCCAGCCTGTCTCCAGCAGCAGTCTCTGAGTGACTCAGTGGGATGGAAGACTTGCCAATTGCCTGCTGCTTCCCTGCTCATCATGCTGTGGCTGGGCTAGTAGAAGCTGCAGCATTGCAGGGGAGAGGGTATCACTGTATCAGTGAGCCGAGCAGAGCTAGCAATGTGTCTGGTTGCCTAGCAGCATCCTAGAGAAGGGAGGTATCACTGAGGGGATTCGGTACGAAATACCGCTGGCCGCATGGCCCTTCGATCGGGATGCCGGGCGTCGGTCTCCCGGCGTAGGTTAGTTATTCTGTAGTCTAGATGCTGGCGGTCGGCATAGTGACCGCCGGCATCTTAAACGTATACCCTCTGAGGCTGACTGATTCCCAGAGACAGCCTCCAATGAGCACAAGATGCCTCTGATGCAAATGCACAGCAGCCAGGAAGGAACCAGCGCCAGTGCAGCTCTGAGGAATTAATAAAGAGTCAACTATCGGAACACCATAGAACAATTTCCATTATTAGGATGGATTCGGATAAGGCTCCAGCCGATTCCACTAGAAAGAAAACAACCCCCTCACCTCCTAACTTTACTTTTGGGACCCCTCAGGAGTTTGATGGTACTGTTCTTCTGACTTACGAGAAAGTAGATCTTCAATTCCATGTAATTCGACATGACATTCTGTTAGATATACGTCGTAACCCGTCAACTGCAGAGGTCGCTAGGGCTGTTGCTAACAGAATTATAGCTGTATGGTCTAAAGCAGGGGTGGCCAACCAGTCTGAGGCAAAGAGCCCACAAATATCTGTAGGTATGTCAAAGAGCCAAGATCATGCGCGTGCCAAAGGTGTGCGTGCGGAAAATTGGTGTGGCCAGCCAGGCTACGCCCCTGTTATGACATTTGTAGGAGCTTATAAAAGCGTATGCACACAATCACCGTGGAGGTAACTGTTAAAGGGAAAGAAAAAGCCAGAGCAATATTGAAAACATTGAAAGGCAGATCTACACTGAATACAATATTTCAATACACTGGAACAAGCCACATCCACATATAATACACTAAAAAATACACATCCACAAAAACTACATTGAAAAAAAAAATCTCTTTGTGGCTGCAGGTTCAGTCACAAGTTGAGCTCTGTCTCCAGTTTGCACCGCGATGTCATAACATCGGCCATACATGCCTTCGCAGCGCAGCAGAATGCTGCAACAAAGGACGAGCCTCCTATGAACAGCTGCGCGTCTATCAGTGGAGGCAGTCAGTGTCAGTCAGGAGAGCCGCATAAGAAGAACGGAAGAGCCGCATGTTGGCCACCGCTGGTCTAAAGCATCATTACCTACTGTCACCCTGCAAACCATAGACGAACGTGTTCAGACATACTATAAGAAATATTGAGCGTTGCTCTACACTCCTAAATATAAGAGAGGGCCTACTTTCCATAGCGGTGAGTCCTGGGTTGTTGCATGTATTTGTTCGCAAGAAGCTGAGAGCTGCAGACAGAGGGCAACTACTGCAGCCTACTACTGCATTTTAGATGATACGGCACTTACGTCATGACGTCACTCCCATAGTTCCGAGGAGCAGCCGGGTGTACCGGACGGCGGCGGACACAGGAGCAGGGTTTAAGGTAAGTATTTTATTTTTTAAATTTTTGTGTGTGTGTGTGTGTGTGTAAAAAGTGGCACTACAGGGGCATTACTATAAGGGCACTACAGGGGCTTTTACTATAAGGGCACTACAGGGGCATTACCATATGAGCACTACGGGGGCATTACTATATGGGCACTACTACAGGGGCATTACTATAGTTGCATTGCTGAAGGGGACTTTACTATGGAGGAATTACCAGGGGGGCGCCAAATTACTGTCTTGCCCCGGGTGACAAAAATCCTAGTTTCGGCCCTGCGACTAAGATATTATCAGAGTTTGAAAAACTAAAGAGCAATCATCTTCTCGAGTGGTCCCACAAATTTTTTTTGACCCTCACAGTCGATGCAGAAAATGTTTCCTTCTTGGCCCACTTTTCAAATCACCCTAGTGCATATCCCTAGTGACAAGGGATGTGTGTGATGTCAGTGAAGGCATATATGATATCACTGGAGGTGTGGCCAGCACTACAAAGGACTGAAAATATAACCGAGCCAGCAAAGAGGTGAACGGCAAAGTAACTGAGCTAGCTTGTAGCCTACATAGAAATAACATAAAACTATAGTAAACATTTGCATTCCATTGTGCTAGACACAATTAAGAAATATAAATTTTTAGGTGACAGCCCCTCTACAAAAACGTAAATCAGTGATGAACAAGAGAGACCCAGTGACCGCATGGAGCCACTGAGAGGGTCACATATTAGCACAATGCTTACATATAGTATATATATATATATAGAAGGCAAGTCTGCATGGCTGTTATCTTTTCACCAGCTGGGCATAACAGGTATGGGTAAACTATTGCTTTGCAATGTCAGGACTTCATGAAGCTGCTCTTATCTCGTAATGGACAACTTGTGGGGTGCCTGAAAAATATTATGTCCCCACCTCCCACAGTTGTAGCTTGTACTTGCTAACAAATGTCAGAAAAGGGGGATCATTAGTGAGTGGCAAGGAATAAAGGGAGTATAAGAGGGCAACATCCAGGGCCGGATTGAGGCTTGTGGGGGCCCCAGGGCAACTAAATTGAGGGGGCCCCCTCCAAGCTACACAGAGCCGAGCCCCCCCCCCCAGGCCACATGAAGACAGATGCAAACACTCACACATACGCATAAACAGTATACCCACTAACACATATACACACATTGACACATACATACACAGTATACACACTAACACTTACACACGTACATTCAGATATACACACACTAAACACATTAATTCTTACTATTGATGCAATAATAGGACCCGGCATCTCCTCAACTCAGGCATGACCCCCGACACACTTATTTCCCCAATATGGCTCCGCCCCAAATGCGGGCAGTATAAGGGGGGAATAAATGTGTCAGGGGTCATGCTCTAGTGTAAAACTGATGCTGCTGCTTGTAGTTGAATAATGTAGCCACGGCTGCAGAGCCTCCTCCCGGGAACAAGTGCTGCTGGCACCTGTTTTTGGCAGGGTCACATCGACCCTGTGTGAGGGCCCCTCTGAGTGTGGGGGCCCAGGGACGACCGCCCCTGCCGCCCCCCCCCTTAATCCTGCCCTGGCAACATCATGTACTATGGTAATACCACATGTCCTTATTAATGGTTTATGGACCTCAGAGCTCAACACTGATAAACTAAGTAACCATAACTCTAAACTATATTAACGTATGTGTTGGAATCAATTGGGCTGCTCCAGCTCTGCTCCCTGACACACGAAACCAGACAATCTCTAAAGGTGCATACACACACAACGCCTGTCATTTACCAATGCCGGGAGCACGATGCCCGGCATCCCGAGTGAAGGTAAGCCGCATGCCGGGCGTGGACAGCCGCGCGGGGGGTTTAGGTTAGGCAGCCCCCCCGGAAGGGTTAGGTTTAGGCTAGGGGAAGGGGGGTTTAGGGTTAGGCACTGAGAGGGGGGAATAAGGTTAGGCACTGGGGGGGAGGTTAGGGTTAGGCACCCCTAAGGGTTAGGGGGGGGGAGATTAGGGTTACATACCTTTGGAAGCAGTTGGGATCTTCACCCCTGCCAATTTAGTTTTTTTCAAGGGAAAAATGAACGAAAATCGTTTACTAAAATGGTTCATTTACTAAATGTAATGAACAATTTTTTTGAACTACGAACGATTATTGCATATTCCCTTACTGAAATTCGTTGGGTTGGTCAGTCTGACTTAACTACAAACGTGAACGCGCATGAACGATAATCGTTCATCGTTTTAACTCAGAGAGTGAACGATTTTTTCAACGTTATCGATAATTGTTAAAAAAATCATTGTGTGTGTATATACCTTAAGTATTATGATCTGAATACAACAAAAGGGGAGCAACTAAGAGACCATCAATATTATCTCACAAGTAGCATCCAAACTATGAGGGTGATAGGAACAGCTGTGATCACCAATATTTCCCTCCTTTCTGCAATGTTCTGCCGTCATCATGTGATTTTTTAAAATTTCAGCAGTGAATCTATTGCTCAATGGTTTGTTCTGCATATACCATGTGCAAAATCTGGTATTTATGCCATATATTTATGTTACTTATGTGGCAGTCTATAAATGCCCACAAAAAAACATATTTTTATCCTAAACCAGCAAATTTATTCAGGCATTTACAATATTTCGGTGTTTGATTTAACAAAAATAACTTCTGCAGAATCCCCATTCACCTCTACATGCTGCCAATTAGTAGTGTAAAAAAGCTGCATGACAGCAACACAGTTGCCGATGGCCACGTTACAATCTCATGAGAGAAGACAATAATATGTGAGTACAACAGAGGGTGCCCCTTAATAAGGACACTTTACTCTACCGGTCATGAAATGTGATCATAAGTGTTAATTGGAACTAAAGTAAAAAAAAAAAAAAAGGATTTATATGAAAGCTCCATGTATGATGTATCTATTTATAGACAAAATCTTGTTATTAATGTGTTTTATCTGACTAATCAGTTTTGCAATTTGATGGAGTGCTGTAATGATATAGGAGTTGATGCAGAGTTGACAGTGGAGAACAATTACATGTTTACACACTGCACCTATTCCGGAACCGAGCGTACACAGCTATGGGCGATGCGGAGTGGTAAGGATCTCAGCTGCATCTCCAGTAGTGACTGGACCGTAATAGCGTGTTCTCATGTATTCTAAGTTCAGGAGGAACGTGTTGTTGGTGTTGCAGGCTGCGCAGAGCTGTGCGTATGTGTAAATATGCCTGTTTTTAATTGGATCATTTGCACCAGGAATAGGGCTGGTGCCAGTGGGCATTTATAGTGATGACGGCTATGAAACCAAACGTTTGGGTGAGGGTGACCCAGCCGCTGAGATTAGTGCAAATCTGCATACAGTCAAATATACACATTTATTCCCATACACAGAGGGCCTGATTCAGACACGCTCGCAAGCACACGGCTCCGACGTGCACATGAGCGAGACCCGGCAAGCGACGGGCGCTCCGTCACTCCGGGTCTCGCACCAAAAGGGGGCGGCTGTTGATTTTGATTGACAGCTCGCACCGTTTTGGAGGCATGGCGTGACGAGACCACAAGGGTCTCGTCGCAAGCCAGATGGTCGCGATGGTCTTGACCATCGTGACCATCATCCTGGCCGCTCGCCATAGTCGTGGGTGGTCACCCACAGCTATGCGAGTAGCCAGGAGGCCGCTCCCAAAAAAAAAAAAAAAGCCCTGATTCAGAGCGAGGGCTCTTTCAGAGCCCATGCTCCAAAGAGCAAAGCTTTTCCCTGTTTATTACATTCAGCTAAATAGCAGTCCCCATAGAAACCTATGAGCAACCAAAGCAGAGATCATCAATATCTGCTGTATTACCCTATTACAACATACTGGGGATTGTTTAATTCTGAAATCACCATTCCCCTTTTTGTAATCATCAGAGTTTATAGTTTGGTCACCACGGTATCTCTGTGCATTGAAGGCACATCAGCTGATACAGTAAACAGACAGCTGGGAAAATCACAAACATGGTGAGAATATCATATGGTTTTACCATCCCTATACTTGGCTTTATAAACGTTAATGTTTCATTTACTGTTATGGGCCATGGGGAGCAGTAGTAAATGATTTAAGTTAGAGTGATCAAAATGTGCTTAGCTATAAAAACAACAGGAACAGGGCCGTAACTAGGGTGGTGTGACATGCGACGTGGCACAGGGCACCACAGGGCAGGGGGTGCTGGTTGTGCCTGTCAATTTTTGTTTATAACCATTCTCACTTGTAGATTCCTCTTCTTCTTTTGACATCTCCTGGCCACCCCTATCTCTTCTCTGGCCACCTCCCCACTTATCTGCCCCACAATTCTGATGGCAGCCCTGAACACAGCAGCAGTATCCCTACCCAGCCTTGCCGGTGGGTTCAGCTGCTGACGCAGGGTACATACACGGATCTACCCGCTGCTGATATTTGCCGCATATACACTACGAGTAGCGCTTTTTCTATACTTCAGGCGGTGACCTACACTGCCGGCTCCAGGCTTGTACACAGCTGTTCTGACAGAAAAAGCTTCAACAGCGCTCTCCTACATTTAGAGCTGGTGAGTTATACTGCAGAATTATTGGATATCATCACTGCAGCCATTGGATTCACACTGTATTTGGCAGTGACACCTGGAAAACAGTGGTATAATGGGATTAGTAACCCTTCAACATCATACAGGACAAATCAGGTTCCTTGAAAAATGGGGGGGAGACGGCAATGCTCTTTCTGGCCCAGGGCACCAAAAAGTCTAGTTATGGCTCTACACAGGAACATGGGAAATAGAAGGAGAAATGTCAGGTAAGGAAAAGGAGACCAGGTAGCTACTGAATATCCCCTTGTTACATGGAATTGTTATCCTAATGGTGCATACACACGGTCAGATTTTTCTTCAGATCTGAACGATAACGATTGAAAAAATCGTTCAATTGTTCATATCTGAAGGAAATCTGACATAACTGACATATCTGTCAGATCTGTCAGATGAACGATTTGAACGATGCGCGTTCCCGATGGTCAAATAATGATATCTGACATCTGATGTGTTTGCAGTCAGACTTGGACGATTCCATTCATTTTAATGCAGTCAAAAATCGTTCAATCGTTCAAATCTTTGGTAAAATCGTTCAATCATTCATCTGACAGATCTGACAAATCTGACCGTGTGTATGCTCCATAAGCTTGGTCATGAGTGTCACAGGTTCTGAGAGGAATATTCATTCCAATCAAAAGACCTGCTGACATCACAGTGTGACATCACAGGAATTCTCCAGTTATGCAGATGGTCAATAGCTCAACACTGAAACCCCACACTGTGATTGACACCTGGGGACCAGCAGTGGCAGAAAACACAATAATATGGAGCCAATATGTACTATTGTATTACATGTCACATAGGTGTATTGGTAATACATTCCCAAATATAGAAATACAGCTGCCTGTGCTGTTGGTGGTATTAGAATGTGGTATAAGGGCCAGGTACAGCTGGTAATTTGTTTCAAAGTATTGTGTGTTAAAGCAGTTCTCTAATATGAATGAGTCATCTTACTAGAACTCTTAGAGAATAATGTATCGGGAACATTTATTGGCAGAAGATTCCAGTAATGAATGGGTAAAGCTGTAAACAATATGAGGGCCAACCTGTCGGAACACAGCGATCTCTCTGTTCCTTACTTCTGCAGGAAGCTTTCGTCTCGTCTCTCATCTGCTGCTCCTCAGCATTGGAATACAATTAGGCTTTACCAGCAAGCTGACGCGTGCTCATCTGGTACCCCCTCCTCCTCCGCTAGTAAAAGATTGTGCAGCCTTCCTCATACATTTTAATGCCTGGCCAAGGATCACATTTTATTTGAAAAATGAAAACTAAGGCTCTGGAATGGTAGAAGAGGAGGCGTTGTGAAAGTTAAAATACAGGCAAGGCCAAGGCATAATCAAGGACACTACTTGTAGCTGAGTCTCTGTATGTTGGGGAAGCTCTATAAGCACAAAGGGAAGAAAAGTTTGAAGTTTGTGCTGTGCTGATGCCAGGGACTGAGCTGTGGGGAATTGACAGATGCATATATAAAATCTCCACATCAGAAGGTGAGCACTATCAAACTCAAATGATTTTATTCCTTTTTAACAAAGTCAATCAGCTAAATGAGAAGTGTGTGGTTCTGCTGGGATTAGGAGGTGGTAGATGGTAGAACAAAAGTTAAAGGGGGGAGAGCGGAAAAACATAAGAATTGGGGGCTCGGTGTTCCAGAATTTAAGAAGAGGGAAAAACATTTTTTCTCTGGTAGCCAAAGGGTTAATGTCTTTTAGTTTTGGGCAGAGTGACAATTGCAGTAAGTAGTAGAATATATTAAGTGCTGGGGATGCAGGATATATGTGTGAGTAGTCCTCCCAGAAGTATTAGGAACATTCATAAAACGTGATCCATTGGAAGAAAGTCTTGCTGATCATTACAACTAATTACATTCTAACCTTGGTGTCAAACAAGCGTTTTGAATGTAAATTTCAGCTACAAAAGTGTTATGTGTCCATAGTGCTTAGTACACTGACATATTGAAGTGGAGAATACACACTCTTCAGGGGGTGAACAATTGTTAGCATTCAAAGTGATCATGTGACACCACTATTTTTGTTTAGTAACATTTAGAGAATGAAAGCAAACCCCTCATTGGCTGTTATGAACAACACCACTTTTCTCCTGCACTCATTTTCATAAATGTCCCTCAGTGTGTGTATGATTAAAAGCCTGCACTCCATTTCTCCATAGGAAGGGCCATATGAAATGTAATAAATGCTATTAGGGAATAAGCAGACACTATATACAGTATGTCTCAGGGCCTGATTCAGCAAGGAACACTGTTGCTAATACACACGCAATTGGTTAATTGCTGGTTTCTGCGCTTGAGTATGCATCGCAGTGCGTGAACTAGCTATTGCAATCAGGATTGCGATCGCAGTGACTACATAGACCCATTGCAGAGTGATTGACAGGAAGTGCAGTTTGTGGGTGGTGACGGGGGGTAGTTGGGCAAATGCTGGCGTGCCAGTGCGTTTGAACGCCGTTGCAGGGGCATGCATAAATTATCCACTGCGATGGCCTACGCAGTCTGAGGCCTGATAGCGTGCATGGTTGTTAGCAATTTCTGAGTAAGGTCAGGACTTGTGCAAGTGTGTGTGAGGCTGCGATGGTACTCGATTGTACCGATGGTTTCGCAGTCTTGCTAAACATTACGGATGTGTGGTAAGTAAAGTGGGCGATTGCAATGAATTAGCATACTATTGCAGTTGAACTGCGTGCATAATCGCTATTGCATACGCAGTTGCGTACGATAGTGAATCAGGAACTCAGACCTCTATTTCATAACCAACATTTTATGGCAAAGATAGATAAGGGTATTTGGATCCACAAATGGTACCCTCCCTCTCCTCCACACATCTACAAGGTGGTAATTGGCTCATACATTCAAAACATATATCAGTGGTTCCCAAACTTTTTTGAATCACGGCGCCCTAGAGTATAAGCATTGTTTTCACGTTTTTGAGAAATTCAGAAACAAATGTAGTAAAGTGAAGTAAATTGTGCTTAGTGTCATCCTAAGGTTCAGTTATGTGGTGGACAGGTTTGCTCTTCTGTTTGTACACATATTTACATTACTTTGACGAAGAATAATTTGATTTGGTGCTGGACCACCAACCTGAGGCACCCCTGCAAGTGTCCCAAGGCACCCCAGGGTGCCATGGCACATAGTTTGGTAACCACTGGCATATATTTAATGTTCTGTGTAGTTTTTACACTAAACTAGAACAGAACCCTTATATGTCATACTTGTTTGTATATTATGTAAAATGGCATCTGTGTTTGCAAAATATAACAGAATACTTGATCTTAGAGGAGCTACTATTTACGTGTTCTACTTAATGCTTCATTGATTGTCCATTTTAATCATAGTTTAATAAGTTTTAACTCATCAACGTATCAAGTATGAATTACTGTATACTGAGACATGGTGTTGGAATTTGTGCTAAGGTCTGACATTACTTGTGGCTACTCATAACAGGAAATTAATGTGCCCCATAGTCATGGATTTTTCAAACATCCACATATGCACATCAGCCTCCTGTTGGAACTAGGACTGGCTAAATCTTTGATTGATGAAGTATCTGAGTGTTTGCCTCAGTGCCAAGTGCAGCAGTAGCACCAGCGCATTCAAAATCCAAAAAGTAGACAGAAAATAAATGGACAGGGGAGTCTGCCAAACGGCTCAACAACAGTTATCCATCAACATCCCCTGTTGTACTTTTCAGAGAATCAAGCTGTTGAGTGTGTGATAGAAAACAAAAGACTGGTATCTATGTCTGATATCTATATTTAAGATTTTTTTTTACTGATTATCTTGAAGAAAAAAATAATTTTGCAAAAGGAAATATTTAAATAAAGAGGATTTTAACAGGGATAGAACAACAATTGTAAACATTTATATATAAAACATGCATGTATAATACATTGCTTAACCTTAATGCCCAGCCTATTGCAGTTCTATTAGTAGTATTGGAGGATTGAGCAAATGCTCCAGCCTTCATTACAGACAATTGGAGTATCATCTCGCATTGTAATGGGATAATTTGTTACAGGCCATAAAGTGATAATGCAAAGCAGACTATAGGGTCTATTTATCACATATTGTAGCTATATTGAACGCATTTTAAGTGCAACTTATTAATCTTGAAACACTTTTGTTATACGGAAGTTTTCTCCCTAACGCTGCAGACGAGGTTCAACCTTCAGCTGCAAATGCCCATTGCAATTTCTTCTGGAAGGGAAATTACAAATCCCCACTGATGGGTATAGGGTATCTTTCTGTCATTTGTTAATTTGAGCCCCTATGCAGTACCCAGAGCAGGCTGCGGAGACTGCAGAAAAAAGAAAAGGACTGCAGAGGGACTGCAGTAGCCATCTTGTTAAATAGGAGGAAGCGGTGACAACTCTTTACCTCGTCAAAAAAAATATAATTGCTGTTATTTGTGTGTCCCTTTCATTTATGTATGACCAATCTTCAGTCTGACTCTGTACAGAGAAATATTGTTATCTTCAAAAGTTGCTCATTAAAAAAGCTACGGCTTCACACTATTATACAGAAAGTCAGAAAGGTACCATCCTCCTAAGCAATGGCTGCTTTCTACAAAGAACTGAATAGATCAGATGTTCCCAAACTCACCTTAACAGTCCCGGTTTTAAGGATATCCATGCTTGACCACAGGTGACTTACAGTAATCAGTACCTTAGTCAATTTGATTTAACCACCTGGGCTCAACAATGGATTTCTCTAAAACCTGAGCTGTTGGAGTGCCAGCATGCCTGACAATGTACAGTAGGTATGAATGTTATTTATCTTTATTTCTTTCTCACTTCTAGGTTCTCACTGTCAAGAACTAACTTTACTTCATTAATCACAGTGCAACTTCTACTTGTACTACACACCCAGGGGGATGTAGTTAAGACGCCGGCGGTCTAAAGGCTTCCCGACTGTCAAATCCCGGGAAGGGGACTAAGGATAGGCGTCGAAATCCCGACGCCTATCATTATCCCTACGACGGGATCCCGACACCCGGCATATCGAACGAAGGTAAGCCGGGCCGGCGGGAGCGGACAGCCGCGGGGGGGAGGGTTAGGTTACGTCTCCCGGGTGGGACTGAAGGTTAGGCACCCCCTCAGGAGGGTTAGGGTCAGGCTAGGGGAAGAGGGGGTTAGGGTTAGGCATCCCTGGGGGAAGGTTAGGGTCAGGCACCACCCCTGGGAGGGTTAGGGTCAGGCTAGGGAAGGGGGGTTAGGGTTAGGCATCCGTGGATGAAGGTTAGGGTCAGGCACCACCCCCGGGAGGGTTAGGTTTAGGGAGCGGGGAGGGGAGGTTAGATTTAGTCACTTACAGGGGGAGGTTAGAGTTAGGCACTAGTAAGGTAGGTTAGGGTTAGGCACCCCTAAAGCAGGGTTAGGGGGGGAGAGGGTTAGGTATAGTCAAAAATACGTACCTGTCGGATCTTGTCATGCCGATCTTCCGGCGTCGGGATTTCAACCACCATACTTAGGTCCGGCGGTCAAACATACCGATTCCACACAAGGACCTACTGTATTTATCAGCCTTTAAGGCCCCTTACAACATGCAGAAACAACAGCTTAAGCATGATTTAAATACCTCTGCAAATATATCTCCTGCATTCATCTAAGTAACATAGGATACCGCAGTCCCTATTTTATTTTTTAATGGGGCTGCAGTTTTCTCCAATTTATCATGTTTCCAAAAGCTTAGTGTAGCTTTTAGGAGCTTGACAACCCCTTTCCCCTTCTTTACGCCACCTTGAGGTGGTGCTAGTCATTGTAGCTTATTCGCTACAATGCTGCATTTGTTTCCCTCTCCAATATCATATGCTTGCACTTGTGCCGCCTGATGACCACACATGCACAGTAGGCACGGCCGTGTCCCAATCAAGCTGTAAATTTATAGCGTAAACTATAATTTTAATATTTATTCTTCCCTGGGACACGCTCTTATCAGACCCACTGTCCCGGCAAGAGCAGATTGATAAATAGCTTTGAAAATCAATTTCTTATTGCGCAAATATGCGACAATAAGGAATGATAACTTTCGGGACCCAACTGCCACCAATGATAAACAGGCCCCATAATGTAGTTTAATGCCATAGACACCACACTGAAGAACAACAATTGGCATAGTGCCACTCCAAATGAGAAATCCAGATCATGCCCCAAGGTGTTCTTTTGGTTTATGGTTTCTGCTTCTAGTTTACAGTTCCTCTGTGTAGCAACATGTACACAAGCTGCCCATAAAAACAGTGCACACAAGCACATATAACAGTCATTTCAGTAAACACCATAAAATCTGTATACAGGAGCTTCTGTACCTATTCATCATTTCAGCCCCTGGAGAAATAAGAAAGGGTTTCGCCAGCATGCACAGGCTACAACATGAGGTACTCTTGCAAAAAGCACCATCTTCCTATATAAGTTTTATATCTCCCCCATTGGCACCAAATCCTTTTTTTACATGCCAAGTAA
Organism: Taudactylus pleione; assembly: GCA_031769625.1. Classification (NCBI taxonomy): domain Eukaryota; kingdom Metazoa; phylum Chordata; class Amphibia; order Anura; family Myobatrachidae; genus Taudactylus; species Taudactylus pleione. Next base: position 742,706 of record JAUIMM010000064.1, read on the forward strand.
AATACTGTCCAGCCAGTAAAATTAGATGTACTGTATTATGGTTGTTTATTATTTAGGGAATTTAGTATTTTAATCCTGTTTTCATTTAATGTATTTATATTACATGCAAACAATATGTATTTATATACTGGCAGGGGTGTGCTTATACTGGCAAGGGTGAAGCTAGGTGTCACCCTCCATAGTTTATAGTAGTCACCCTTAGCTTGCATGGATACAGCCATCAACATTTTAAAGACTGAAATGTACATTAAGGTGCCTGCTGCATTTATTCTGTGGTGCTTGGGTGTCTTCACTTTTAAATGCAGGTTCCACTGTCTCAACCCTCAAAAGTAAGTATTGCTGTTTGTACTATACTACCTCACCCACCACAGAGCATCACAGTGACTGCCATAATATACAAAAAGTATTGCAGTGACTGCCATATAATAATGAGAGAGCATCAGTGGCTGCCATATAACTCAGAGAGTATACGTGATCATCATTTAATTCAGAGAGCATTATTGACCATCAAATAAAACAGAGATCACTAGCAACTGCCATAAAATACAGAATACATCACAGTACCTGCCATAAAATACAGAAGACATCACAGTACCTGCCATCTAATAAAGAGGACATCACAGTGACCACCATCTAATACAGACAATATCAAACAACACAGCAAGGCCCCTGGCAGATCTCTCTCTCTCTAGCAAGACACAGGTGTATGTAACAAATAGTCTCACAGTGTGGTGTGGTGGGCGACGCTGCTGGTCACACTGTCTAGTGAGAGGCAGGCAATGAAGCGCTGGGTGCTGGCTGGCTCCAGTCAATCAGACTCCTCACTCGAATGCTGCGGCCGCATTAAATTAATAACACTTACACAGCCCTGGCTCACTGCTCCTGGCTACCTACAACCTGCATACAGTGCATGCTGTGGACAGTGTGTCTACACAGACAGATTGAGTCTGTGGCTACACTGTGAGGCACACACAGTGCTACTGATTTGTAGGGCGTTGATGATTGATCACCACATTTCTTTTGAACTGCTGGCGTCCACAATCCATCCGTCCGTCATGCAGAGCAGATTTCAGGAAACGCCATGTGCTGGCATGAGAACTGGCACGTGTGAAGTGTCTACAGCAGGGCCGGATTACCGGGGGGGCGACAGGGGCGATCGTCCCTCGGCCCCCAGATGTTAAGGGCCCCCACACCCATCAGGGTTAAAGTGGACCGGAGGAGACGGAACCAGTTCCGCCTCCTCCGGCCAACCTAACCCCGGCGCCGCAGGGAGGCTCCATTTACCAGGCGCCTGCTGTTTACAGCGCCTGGCTCCCTCCCCGCAGCCGGAGTCGGAGGCTTGAGCTCACGTGAGCTCCAACTTCCGTCTCACGCAGTGCACTATGGTAGTCTCTGCCATAGTGCAGAGGAGCAGCTGAGCGGACTGCAGCAGACGCGGGGCTTAGCTTAAGGTAAGTATGAGCTTTTTTTTTTTTTAGTGCAAGCGGCCTACTGGGGGCATTACTGGCGGGGAGCATTACTACAGGGGACATTACTCGGGGGGGAGCATTATACCTGGGGCATTACTCGGGGAGGGGCGAGGCATTACTACTGGGGGCATTACTGGCGGGGAGCATTACTACAGGGGACATTACTCGGGGGGGAGCATTACACCTGGGGCATTACTCGGGGAGGGGGGAGGCATTACTACTGGGGGCATTACTGGCGGGGGGCATTACTACTGGGGGCATTGCTCAGGGGGGAGCATTACTACTGGGGCATTACTCGTGGAGGGGGGAGGCATTACTACTGGGGGCATTACTACTGGGGGGGCATTACTACTGGGGGCATTACTGGGGGGGAATTACTACTGGGGGCATTACTCGGGGGGGAGGCATTACTCGGAGGGAGAGGCATTACTACTGGGGGCATTAATCAGGGGGCATTAGTATTGGGGCACTAAAAGAGGGGCATTACTACTGGGGGGCATTTCTACAGAGGGCTCTACTAAAGGGGAAATGACTACTGGGGGCATTACTATTGGGGGCACAACTACATGGGTATTACTACTGGGGGATTTATATAGGGGGCATTACTACTAGGGCATTACTATTGGGCATACGCCCAATTACTACTGGGGGGCATTACTATTTGGGGCACAACTACAGGGGTATTACTACTGGGCATTTATACAGAGGGCATTACTACAGGGGGCACTACTAATGGGAGTATTGCATAGGGGGCACTGACACTACTGGGGGCTCTGCATAAGGTTCCCATTGCGCATACCCCCAGTTTGTCACATTTATTTGGGCCCCCACATGTTTGTTGCCCAGGGGCCCCCACAGACCTAAATCCGGCCCTGGTCTACAGTATGTTGGTCAGGGGCATAGAGAGGGGGGTATAAAGTTTCCAGGTTCAGCCTCAGCTAGAGGTGCGGGTTGCCAATTATTAAGGGTGCACAGGGCTTCAGGCCCATCTGCAGCCTCTCCACATCTGGATTATTGGTGGGGGAGAGTGCCGGAATAACAGCTTCCCATTGGTACCTATTGCTACACACACCCTGAATGCTGTGTATGCAGCATTGGCTCTTACATAGGTTGCTCGTACAACTAATGGTACCATAAGAATGTGGTGCACATGGCCTTCATCAGCTTCACAGAGGAATCATATTTCAGGCAATTTTGGTTTTAACCGACAAAACTAGGAAAGTGTCAACTCCAGCCATGCTAAGTGTCTGTACCTGTGCTTTAGTTATTGTCATGCCAAAGCAGACTCTTACTGGGAATCGGACTCCTCTGAAATTAAAGAATTATCGTTCACGTAAATGAACTAGGAACGGTCATAAGAGGGAAAAAAAGTTATTAAAAGTTATTTTTTATCAGTTAACAGGGCTTACATTTTACTGGAGAAACCGGATAATATAAATCATTCTCTACATGGTATAAAATAAAGTTCATTTTTATGATATATCTTTAACCACTTGCCTGACGTGGTCCATCAGATGCCACAACACCAGACTCGGCTTTCCTTGACATAGTCGAACCTGATGCGACCAGTCGGAAATGTCCACTAGGCGGCTGCAAGAAGATTATCTTCCAACAACCACCTATATCAGTGGGAGTGGCTGGTCCCCCTGCACGTGTGGCTGCCCCTTCAGTTTGTCCTGATCATTGCTGGGCACAGTGATCGGGCACCCAGCAGGCCCACTTCCCGTGTCTTCAATAGAAGAAGCAGCTGCAGCTCCTTGTAGCCACAGCAGCAACCGTGGCCTGATCACTGTAGCCAGCAGTGATCGGGCAGCCTGCGTGACCCCCTTCCGGCATGGCTGCTGAGCTCATTATAAGCAGTAGCCATGGCTGCAGCTGTGTCACTGGCCTGGGCAGCCAGCAGCACCCCAACCCCCTCCTTCTGGCTTCAGCTCCGCGTCTGTTCACTGCTGGACACAGTGATCAGGCAGTGCATTGTGTGTACATAATACTATATATATATAATGTCCAAAGAGATTCGGCACTCTGGGTCTAGAAAAAAATGGGAGGTGCCTTCCTAAGAATAATTAGAACAAAAGACTTCTCCTATGGTGATGCATGATAGCATCACACCGATAAGGAAAAGAAGGAGGCGGCACTCATAGCGATAAAGGTCAAAACGTGGTTAAATATACAAAAACATGGGTACAGACAGAAGTCAACGTTTTAAGGCTCAATCCTGATGAAAAGGCTTTAGAGCCTTGAACGTCGACTTCTATCTGTACCCATGTTTTTGTATACTTAAACACGTTTTGACCTTTATCGCTGTGAGTGCCGCCTCTTTTCCTTATCAGTGTGATGCTATCATGCACCACCACAGGAGAAGGCTTTTTGTTATATATATATATATATATATATATAGGAAACAGGTAAATGGCGGCACTCACGGGACTGTCAAAGAAAGACTTTTACCTGTTTCCTGCACTTAAGGTCCCAGCACCTTGGAAGGCACCTGGGCGAGTATCAACTTTATTCGTGGAGTGCCGGTACAAATTGATATATATATATATATATATATATATATATATATACTCCAACAAAATCCGGCACTCACTGGTATAGTTGTAACTTCGCCCCGTTGCCAGCACATACAAGTCCAGTCCAGACCCGCAACAATAAAAATACAAAAACTACGGCACTCAGAGGATTCAATATGCAAAATGGATTTTACTCCTGTGGTCAACGTTTCAATGAATCAACGAAAATGTTGACTCATTGAAACGTTGACCACAGGAGTAAAATCCATTTTGCATATTGAATCATCTGAGTGCCGTACTTTTTGTATATATTATATATATACACACACATAATATCAGGACATTTCAAGGCTTAGTCCTGATGAAAAGACTTTGAGCCTTGAAACATCGACTTCTATCTGTACCCATGTTTTTGTATATTTAAACTAGGGGTGAGCGGGTTCGGATTTCTGAAATCCGAACCCCCCCGAGCCCCCCCGATCCGAGGCCGATCCGAGTCAGGCTCGACTTTTCCCGCCTGACTCGGATCTGAAATCGAGGCAAAACGTCATCATCCCGCCTTCCGGGTCTCGCGGGTTTTGGATCCTATATAAGGTACCCGCGTTGGCGCCATTTTCTCACTGTGGAGAGTGAAGAGGGAGGGTGGGAGCTAGGGCTGGCTGGGCTGTGTAGTGTAGTGTACTGCAGAGTAGTGTTGTGCTGTGCTGTGCTGTGCTGTGCTGCGCTGCGCTGCTGTTATCCATAGGGGCTGTGTCCACTACTTCAAAGTCCATAGGGGCTGGCTGTGTTGTGCTGTGCTGCTGTTGTCCATAGGGGCTGTGTCCACTACTTCAAAGTCCATAGGGGCTGGCTGGACTGTGTTGTGCAGTCAGTTGTCCATAGGGGCTGTGTCCACTCCAAAGTCCTGTGCAGTGTCCCAGTACTAAAGGGGTGCTGTAGTGTTGTTCAGGGGGTGCTCTGTCCGACAGGGGTGCTCCCCCCAAGTGCTAAAAAAATATATATTTTTTCTGTATTTGTGAATTGTGTGCGCAGTAGCCGCACGTGCATAAACAAAGTAGTGCCAAGCGTGCGCCTGTGTCATAAGTAAAGGGCCGGCTGGCTTGACCGTTAAAGGGTGCTGTAACCCCCAAAGTACACTCCAAACCAAATAAAAAAATATTTTCTGTGTTTGTGAATTGTGTGCGCAGTAGCCGCACGTGCATCAACAAAGTAGTGCCAAGCGTGCGCCTGTGTCATAAGTAAAGGGCCGGCTGGCTTGATCGTTATAGGGTGCTGTAACCCCCAAAGTACACTCCAAACCAAATAAAAAAAAATTTCTGTGTTTGTGAATTGTGTGCGCAGTAGCCGCACGTGCATCAACAAAGTAGTGCCAAGCGTGCGCCTGTGTCATAAGTAAAGGGCCGGCTGGCTTGACCATTAAAGGGTGCTGTAACCCCCAAAGTACACTCCAAACCAAATAAAAAAATATTTTCTGTGTTTGTGAATTGTGTGCGCAGTAGCCGCACGTGCATCAACAAAGTAGTGCCAAGCGTGCGCCTGTGTCATAAGTAAAGGGCGGCTGGCTTGACCGTTAAAGGGTGCTGTAACCCCCAAAGTACACTCCAAACCAAATAAAAAAATATTTTCTGTGTTTGTGAATTGTGTGCGCAGTAGCCGCACGTGCATCAACAAAGTAGTGCCAAGCGTGTGCCTGTGTCATAAGTAAAGGGCCGGCTGGCTTGACCGTTAAAGGGTGCTGTAACCCCCAAAGTACACTCCAAACCAAATAAAAAAATATTTTCTGTGTTTGTGAATTGTGTGCGCAGTAGCCGCACGTGCATCAACAAAGTAGTGCCAAGCGTGCGCCTGTGTCATAAGTAAAGGGCCAGCTGGCTTGACCGTTAAAGGGTGCTGTAACCCCCAAAGTACACTCCAAACCAAATAAAAAAATATTTTCTGTGTTTGTGAATTGTGTGCGCAGTAGCCGCACGTGCATCAACAAAGTAGTGCCAAGCGTGCGCCTGTGTCATAAGTAAAGGGCCGGCTGGCTTGACCATTAAAGGGTGCTGTAACCCCCAAAGTACACTCCAAACCAAATAAAAAAATATTTTCTGTGTTTGTGAATTGTGTACGCAGTAGTCGCACGTGCATCAACAAAGTAGTGCCAAGCGTGCGCCTGTGTCATAAGTAAAGGGCCAGCTGGCTTGACCGTTAAAGGGTGCTCTAACCCCCAAAGAACACTCCAAACAAAATAAAAAAATATTTTCTGTGTTTATGAATTTTGTGCACTGTGGCTGCACGTGCATCAACAAAGTTGCAGCGCCAAGCGTGCGCCTGTGTCCCATAAGTAAAGAGCCGGCTGGCTCGTTTCTTAAAGGGTGGTGTAACCCACAAAGTGCACTACTCTCCAGCAAAAATAAAAAAATATTTTCTGTGTTTGTGTGCGCCTTAGCCGCACGTATATATCAATATAACATAAATGGAGGACCAAACTTTCTCCGATAAAAATAAAATAGGGAAAGATCAAGAACCACTTCCTCCTAGTGCTGTTGCTGCTGCTGGGAGTTGTTCATCATCCCAGAGAGGAAGTAGGAACACCACTACTTTTACTAAACAATTGACCCTCCAACAGTCCCTAGCGATGAGGATGAAGTACGACAGCAGTCATCCTGAAGCAAAACGTATAACTGAGGCGTTGACTGCTATGTTGGTGTTAGACGTGCGTCCGGTATCCGCCATTAGTGCAGTGGGATTTAGACAATTGATGAAGGTAGTGTGTCCCCGGTTCCAAATCCCGTCTAGATTCCACCTGCATCCTCAAAGCAGCAGCGACAAGCGTGCGTCTGTCTGTTAAAGGGTGGTGTAACCCTCAAAGTGCGCTCCACAAACAATAAAAAAAATCTTCTTTTTTTTTCTGTCTTTGTGAAATGTGTGGGCTGTGGCCGCACCTGCATCCTTAAAGCAGCAGCGACAAGCGTGCGTCTGTCTGTTAAAGGATTACATCGGTGACAGCATCCAAGTAGGCATGTCAGACAGTCCGTACCTGTACTGGCAGCAAAAAGAAGCAATTTGGAGGTCCCTGTACAAACTGGCTCTATTTTACCTGAGTTGCCCCCCTTCCAGTGTGTACTCCGAAAGAGTGTTTAGTGCAGCCGGGAACCTTGTCAGCGAAAGGCGTAGGAGGTTGCTTCCACAAAATGTGGAGAAGATGATGTTCATAAAATGAATTATCAACTCTTCCAGGGAGACCAGCCTCCAGAACGTACAGAGGGACCTGTGGTTGTGGATTCCAGCGCGGACGAATTAATACTCTGTGAGGATGAGGATGTACACAACACTGAAGAGGGTGAGGAATCGGTGGATGAGGAGGATGAGGACGACATCTTGCCTCCGTAGAGCCAGTTTGTGCAGGGACAGATTAATTGCCAGCTTGTTTTGTGGGGGCCCAAACGAACCAATCATTTCAGCCACAGTCGTGTGGCAGACCCTGGCGCTGAAATGTTTGGTTTGTTAAAGTGTGCATGTCCTGGTTATACAACATAAGGGTGGGTGGGAGGGCCCAAGGACAATTCCATCTTGCACCTCTTTTTTTTCTTTGAATTATGTACTGTTTGGGGCCTAGTTTTTCAAAATGCCATCCTGTCTGCCACTGCAGTGTCACTCCTAGATGGACCACGTGTTTGTGCCGCCCACTCGTATCTCTTAGCATAGTCATCCAGCTACCTCGGTGCAACCTTTTGGATATAAAAACACTATTGTGAGGTGTGAGGTGTTCAGAATAGACTGGAAATGAGTAGAAATTAAGGTTATTGAGGTTAATAATAGCATAGGAGCAGTAAAACACACAAATTCTGTGATTTTAGCTGTTTTTATGCTTTTTTAAAAAAAAATACAGATCCAAAACACAAAACCCAGAACCCAAAACACGGAAGGGTGGTTTTGGCAAAACCAATCCAGATCCAAAACACGAAGAAAGATCCAGATCCAAAACCAAAACACAAAACACGAAAAGTGGCCGTGCACACCCCTAATTTAAACACATTTTGACCTTCGTCGCTGTTGGTGACGCCTCCTTCTTTTACTTATCGGTGTGATGCTATCATGCACCACCATATGAGATGTCTTTTGTTATACTGTATATATATATATATATATATATATACATACACACACACATAATATCAGGATTTTTATACTATAAAAGTAATGTTCCCAAAATGGTCATTTTTTTATCAACACATGTAATTAATAGCTATTTTAACGTGATTTAACATTTTTGTTAAAAACATTATATTGAATCAGGTTTAAATAGCTTTATTAATATAATTTGCTAATAAAATAATTTCAACAATTTTGGGGACCTTTTTTGAAAAAATATTAGCCCGTTAAGTGGTTTACGCTTTAGGCAGCGTAAGTCAAGTAAGCGCTCGGATTGACTTACTTCACTAAAATTGTCACTGCTCAGCTCCCTTTTTGTCATACATTACATTACTTACATTAATGTTTCATACACTAAACTTTCCTCAACAAATGCTCTATAGAATAGTGAAAACTGCATTAAAATCCATCCAGTGGTTCTCGAGATTGGTCCGGACAAACAGACAAACGCTTGCCAGGGACTTTATTTTATATCATGTATAGATAAATGGTACAAAATATGGAGAGGACAAATCACCAAGAAATAGAGCTCTGCCGGGCAGCAAAAATAAAATATCTAATTAAAACCTGCATTAAAGAAAATAATAAAATCAGAAATATTCCACCACTTACAAGATGCTTCTGTCTAGTATGGTCCTAATTTAATCAATCTCACCAGATGAGAACTCTTGTATGTAATGCACTAACTCAATATTGACTTTCCAAATTAGTTCCGGGAGCTGTATAATATATCCTTACTACAGTTTTATATAATAGTTTAAAATGCTCAAGAATATTTTGTATTTTCATCTATTTTATACAAGCTGTACATTATTTAAATTTTCAAATACAGAGTTTTTTGGTGTATACATACTGTAGTGTATTATTAATATAAATATATATATATATATATATATATATATATATATACACACACACAGAGGGGCAATCCTTTCTCTGTGGAAGCCAGAACAGTGACTTTTCTCTGGTAAAACACTTGATACAGAGCTTTATATTGTACTTCTCAGTTTGCACCTTCCAGGTGCTCTTGAGCGTAAAAAGGTGATACGAACAGTACCAATGTACCATCACTCTCATGGTTCATTGAAGCACCGTAGAGCTGTGTCATCTTCCTGGTAATATAAATACTTCAGTGAGATGCACAGAAGAAGCCAGAAATCAATAAACCATTTGTATTATATTTTAAAGTTTATACAGTCAATATAAATTCAAGTTATCTAAAGGAGGACAGCCGCTATAAGGGTTAAAATAACATTAAATAGTCATTAGATGTGGCACGATTGTCCTTTTTCTTCCACTAGTTTTATAATAATAGAATGAGGGCGAAGAGCAGTTAATCAACATGATTTGTTCTGAAACAATTGGCAAAATTAAATTGAATGGTGTCTAAAGTTATGCAAGATACCATTCATTCTCCTGCAATTGTACAACAATGAATTTGCTAAGAATTCAAAGATGATTATAATTATGTGCATTAATAAATTTAATATGAATCTTTGCATAAGAAATTACAAGTCATTTAACAGTAATTTGGCTAATATATTTCTTTATGTTTAGCTTTATTAAACAAATAAAATGATGAGGATATTCTTTCGATGGAGGTTTGCAGGAATTCAGAGTATAATTTGTGTTAGGATATCCATGATAATACATCAGCTTTATAATAATAATGTTTGCACATATAGATTGTTTTGCAATATTAATATATATATATATATATATATATATATATATATATATATTTGCTAGACAATGGCAGATAGCAGGTTAATAATAAAAGCCTAAACTAAGTCCCATTAATGTTCTCTGGAGACTGTTTAAGAGGTTTCAGATCAATCCCTCATAATGAGCCGTGTGCAGGAATCATGAAATTCATGAGCGGCTGACCCACCGTTCAGGTCCCCTCGTTACATCTCGCTGTCTCCCAGGCAGATTAGACAGGCAAGCTTGTAACCTTTTCCCTTTTGTCGTCTATTTCCTTTCCTTGTCATTTCGTTTTCGCAGCGCTAGCAGTGTGTGAGAGGAAGATGATCAGAGGCACAAGCTGGGGAAAAAGAAACTAATTTGATATTTAAAGGTGTGGTTCCACTTAGCGTCATACCTAGGCTTTGTAAGAGAACTTCACAAATAAAGTCTTCTGCACTTCTTTATATTGAGGTTTGCATTATACAAGATTGCAAGATAGTCATTATATTTTCTGCAGAGTGTACAATATTGTGCATTGCAAGGCAAGTGGAATACCTAAATAGCTAAACCTTTTTGAAATATATTTCTCTAACTATATATGCAGGGCTGGCCTTTACATACAAATGTGTCCTCATACACCTAACATGGGCTAAACTACCATAGGTGCAAGGGGTGCAGCTGCTATAGGGCCCAGAGCTGAAGGGGCCCAACTTTCCATGTCAAAGTTACATGTGTTATGTACCTTTTTCACCATTGGGTGGTACATAGGGGCCCTTACAAACTTTTTCTCTGGGGCCATCAAATACCTAGTTACGCCCCTGACACCTAACCTTCATACGCCATACAGAGCGAGATGCCAATGTAACTGAGCCAGTGAGATGCATCTTAGGCACATTGCAGACGCAGCAAACCATCATTCAAACTAGGGATGCTCAGCTGTGACTTTAACGCACAGGAATTCGTTTTAAACACGTAGAAAGTCACAGATGAACGGAACTTGGCGTGAGAAAAAGCCGCAGCCAAATTTATCGTAGCACTTTGTATACCGATTCAGACTCAGGGTCTATTTCAGAGATAGACGCAGTAATAATGATTATGCTATTGGGCAATGTTTTTTATACTACGCATATGTATTAAGTCGCACTGCGCAGGGGCTGCGATGGTCTTGCAATGGCGGTCGCAGTATTTATTTTCAAAGTGATTGACAGATAGGAACCAGTTGTGGGAGGTAACAGAGAGGTGGCGACTCAAATGTAAATGTGCTGTGACTGTTTTTGGGGCGTCTCAGTTTGCGACTGCTATCCCATACACAGTTGTGAAGGCTCCGGCATTTCAGTTCCAACGGCCATTCTGAGTATTCATAGGGTTACTCAGAAGTTTAATGATTGACCAATGGTTGTGTCTTTGTAAGCAAGTGGCGGATCTGAGACACCACAGGTGGGCATCTCAATACAAGTCCCGGCGGCTGCGACATTAACATATTTTCACACAGCCGCTGTGTACAAAAACACAGCAGTGGTGCAAATTGCATCCGTCTATCAATCATGCCCTCAGTCACACACAGATGTACAAATGTCACACATAAAATTGATCAGTGTAGTCTAGTAAAAAAGTTTTGTCACTTCCGGTTGTTTTATTTATGTATATTTCGCACAGTTTGTGCAAAAAAATGCTTGGCATGGCAGAGTCGGCCGGAACCTGGAGCCGAGAGGGGCTGTTTGGCACGACTGAAGCCACAGTGTATGAGGAGGACATATTTGTGTGTGGAGCACTGTGCATTATCCATTAGCAATCTTATTGGAGAAAGTATGGCTTGTCTTATTGGAGAAAGTGTGGCTTGTCTTATTGGAGAAAGTGTGGCTTGTCTCATTGGAGAAAGTGTGGCTTGTCTTATTGGAGAAAGTGTGGCTTGTCTTATTGGAGAGAGTGTGGCTTGTCTTATTGGAGAGAGTGTGGCTTGTCTTATTGGAGAGAGTGTGGCTTGTCTTATTGGAGAGAGTGTGGCTTGTCTAACTGCAGAAAGTGTGGCTTGTCTTATTGGAGAAAGTGTGGCTTGTCTTATTGGAGAGAGTGTGGCTTGTCTTATTGGAGAGAGTGTGGCTTGTCTTATTGGAGAGAGTGTGGCTTGTCTAACTGCAGAAAGTGTGGCTTGTCTTATTGGAGAAAGTGTGGCTTGTCGTATTGCAGAAAGTGTGGCTTGTCTTATTGGAGAAAGTGTGGCTTGTCGTATTGGATAAAGTGTGGCTTGTCTTACTGGAGAAAGTGCGGCTTGTCTTATTGGAGAAAGTGCGGCTTGTCTTATTGGAGAAAGTGTGGCTTGTCTTATTGGAGAAAGTGTGGCTTGTCTTATTGGAGAGAGTGTGGCTTGTCGTATTGCAGAAAGTGTGGCTTGTCTTATTGGAGAAAGTGTGGCTTGTCGTATTGGAGAAAGTGTGGCTTGTCTTACTGGAGAAAGTGTGGCTTGTCTTATTGGAGAAAGTGTGGCTTGTCTTATTGGAGAAAGTGTGGCTTGTCTTATTGGAGAAAGTGTGGCTTGTCTTATTGGAGAAAGTGTGGCTTGTCGTATTGCAGAAAGTGTGGCTTGTCTTATTGGAGAAAGTGTGGCTTGTCTTACTGGAGAAAGTGTGGCTTGTCTTATTGGAGAAAGTGTGGCTTGTTGTATTGGAGAAAGTGTGGCTTGTCGTATTGGAGAAAGTGTGGCTTGTCTTACTGGAGAAAGTGTGGCTTGTCTTATTGGAGAAAGTGTGGCTTGTCTTATTGGAGAAAGTGTGGTTTGACACACAAAAGGGAAGGTTTAGTACCTAACAAGTTTTGCAAGTCCTTCATCATCTCTTCCTTTAAACATACCTTGCAACTTTTGGTTGACACTAATATGTCTGACACGGGTGCATACACAAGAATGGGTGTAGTCATGCTACAACACATGGGGTATGCATGTAGCATCACCATTAACAAATAGTGTCACTCAGCGCCATAACAAGGGTGCCCTGCACCAGTCTCGCCCTGTAAACTCATGACATCATGCGTAGGGGGTGGGGTTGCTGTCTCTGGGCAGTAGAGCACTGCCCAGAGCATCCTAATGACACTCCGGGCAGCTCCACAGGCTGCAGGTTAATTGCCTGAAACACCCCTTGGACTCTACAGTACCCCGTCTGCTCTACAGTAGCAATACTGGTTACAAGGTGCCGTTCCAGGCATCCTGCAAGCCACATGCAGGTGCCATGGGGCAGGGATGGTGCCGCACTGAGGGCCCTGCACTGTTCACATACCCCTACTTACGGCCCTGGTGACATGCATGTGCCACCCGACAGCTCAGTGTATTACACAAAAGAGGACCTGATTCAGAGGTGGACGCAGTGTGAATGCTGGTGTTTTAAGTCCGCGCATGCGCCTGAGTCGTACAGCGCATGTGCCCCGATGGCTACCACCTGGAAATTTGGAACGAATTTGGATGCATGAGCTGTGGATTTCAGTGAGCATTCCTGGAAGATAACAGGGGGATGGTTAGGCAAACGCAGTAGCGCTCACACAGGACGCCTTGTTCAGACAGAGAAATTGCTCCTGTATAGGGCTGGTACAGGGTTCGATGGTACACCGATGGTGCGTATAAAGATGTATTAGCGCCGCTGCAAGTGGGCATTTCAGTGTGTACAAAATGGATCGCAACATTACCATAAACACGCAGTCACAACTGCATCCACGTCTGAATCGGGCTGACAGTGAGGATTAAGGGTTGGCTGCCTTGATTATTTAGTGTTCCCTGTTCCTTGCATGGTTTAACAGAGGTGGCTGATAATTAGATCTCTGGGCCAGGACATGGGTAAAGCAATTGCTAATTCTCTTAGAGCCTGATCCAGAGATGGACGCAGTTTCGATGTTCCCGCAGTTGAGCGACAGTTTGCTTTTGTGCATGCGCAAACAATCCGTGCATACAAAATCACAGGTACTTAAGGAGTTTGTGATCTCTGGACGTACAGTATCAGGGTGGAGACTGGGAAGTGATCTAAAGTGATTGCAAAAAAAAGAATCCGTTTCATGGGCGGGTCATGGAATGACGGGCGTGTCTGGGAATGCTGCTGAGTTCCCAATCGCAAATCCAAACCTTCAGAGGCTTTGTTTAGTTGGATCTGAAGAGAGTAGCTAGACCCTAGGCTACCACAAATGTCGATGTTGCATCGATGTCAATGTGTTTACGATCTTCATCGCAAATGCACAGAACACAGAACCTGAAAGTGAGAGTCTCACCGCTCTCATGCTCCATTGCACAATCCCGCACAGAGCGAAGGCTGATATTAGCATTTGCATATTCCCGCAACCGTTATTGCAAGAGTTGATGCAAGCGTGCATTACCAACCATCTCTGAATCAGGCCCTTAGGTGCCAATGTGTTAGAGGTCCCAGTTAGATTATTGATTTCTTCATGTATTGGGTGTTTTGTGTATGAAGCAACCCATACTGCCTTTATTATTTTTGCTATGCTTATGGTTTTTATGGTTTTTATGTATTGCTACTAAGATTATTCACTTTCAAAAAAATAATAACTTGAAGGTAATAAAAACATTATTTTCCATTGTCTGTTCTGAGCGGGCTTACTGCCACTGACTATATTACTGATAGGTGGACCATGATTTAAAATAAATATTCATCCCACAGTACATATTTAACAAACATGTTCTTTAAACCTTTTAAATCTGTTTATTTGGTTATTTTACTGCTTTGTGACTAAGTGGCCTATTTATGAAATAAATCTGAAAAGACCTATTTCCTATCACTGCTCATTACGGAACTAGGAACTATTCTTTGAGCCGATTTACCTAAAAAAAAGTATTGAACACAGGCTTACCACACCACCATCCAGACGGGGGCCCTTTCTGTCCATGTGTGCCTCGGCTTATACATGTGCTCTGCATCTGGAAGCCTGGTCTCCTCACCCGATTTGCTGATTTCATTTAAAAAAAATGGTATTATTTTTTAGAAAAAAATATTTTAATAGTAAATAATAAGAAAAAAGCCTTTATTTTAATAATTTAAAATTTTCTCCTGGCATGTCGAAAGCATAGGAGAACAAACATCAGTGTAGATACCGCCGTTGTCTTAATTTGTGTTAAATTTGCAATGGCTACTTCCTACGATACCCACAATGGCCCAAGCCACGTGTTGGGCTTGATAAATAGGCAGATGCCCTAACTCCTGTGGCACTGTCCTGTTTTGGTAGGATTTAGTGCTTTTTGCCTTTGACAAATAGACCCCTTAATATTAGTTACCAGACCACATTTAATTTTTCAACATTTATGTTGATATGAGAATAATATTTTCATTAGTATTGTTATAAGAGAATTTATGGTGCTTCCTTTTGTTGATGTTGTGGAATAATTGTTAGAAGGGGTAGCTTTGGTGAAAGAGTATTGATTGGTAATGGCACATGTTCCTTTTGATTAAGACCCTACACATTTGTGTTGCACCCCTGTTATGGGGCAACAATTCTTCCACATGAATTACTTCTTACATACCTGTTATACTCATAGGCCTCTATTATTTTAAAGCAACAGTTTTGCACACTGAAGACTGCCTCAGCTAAGAATGACTGAACATGTTAAATCATAATTAAAACATTTAGGAGTCATGTTAATGTTGCTTGCAGAGAAAATACTACTAGCAGAGTAATCTGTGACAACAGTCTGGCCCCATAACCTATTGGCGGACTACAGAATTAACACAAAGAAGATCTGGGCACTGGGCCTATGACCTGTCAGCAGAGTTTGAAGTGCGAGCGAATGTGCTGGGTACAGTAGTCCTCTTGAAAGATTGCTATGCCAGGATACAATATACATGGCCAAGGTATATGTGTTGTTAAATATGCAACGCAGTTGTTGGTGCTGTCAATTGAACTCCTGTCCCAGAATGGTTGTTTACATTTGTTATTTCACTTTCTGACACGCTTTCACCTGCAGGCATATTCAGTGACACAGCTTCCTGTGGCTGTACATTACTCCTGTTAACATTAACTGAAGTAGTCTCACTAAACACAACGTCCCGTGATAGTGTGAGCTTCCTGTTGTTAGGCTCCCATAGATGGTAACCTTTGCTCTGATTGCAGCATTCTAGCATGATACACTGCATGGACTTAAAATCAAGTTTGTGACTACTCCCATTAGGTATGTGGGCCTAAGTTCTTCTTCAAAACACACTTAGGGCTCTATTTACTACAATCCACATATTGAATGCAGATTGTAGTGTGATATTATCGACTGAGGCAATATCACAGGGATGTACTACAAATCCCTTGCAGGGACAGAACTTGCGATAAAGCTCTGTCCCTGCGAATCCCCTCCGTACAGTAGTCACGGTATTTTCGCAAAAAATACTGTGACAAAGTGCCCGCGCAGGCGCCGGCCGCCGCTACTACCCCCCGGTGCTAAGCCCTGCCCCCAGCACTAAGCCCCGCCCCCGCAATCATGGACCTCCACGACCCCCCTCCCCCCCTCGCGACCCCCCCTCCCTTAATAGCACTTACCTGCATGTTCCGGGCCTCCGGTGATGTCCTCCATCCGGTCAGGTGATATCCCATACTGCACTGGGACCCGATCACCTGATGACCGGGCCGCAGTGCACTATGGGAGACCAGTTGACCAGAGGGGAGACATCACCGGAGGTCCCTGGAGACAGGTAAGTAAAAACATTTTTTGACAATTTTTTTTTCTTTTTTTTACAGTAATCAGCTTGCGGTCTGTTTAGACCACACAGCTGATTACTGGGACCGACTCCACGTTAGAGCAGAGCAGGAGTCCGGTAACCGGGGGAGACCTCCAGGTGGCGTTATTATCACAGGGCTTTCCCCGATATTTTTTTACAATTTATTTTAAGTAACTCTGGTCGGATCACATTTCCCATTACAATTATGGGAAATGCGATCTGATTACTAAAAATAAGTGATACTTAGGGGTTGGAGTAGAATTTTACGAATTTTACGAATTCTACTCCAATTGCCCTATAGTAACTGTAGGTGATACTAAAATAATGTGAAAAGGGTGTGAAAACACAGTTTTTCACTTTATTTTAGTAAAAATAATGTTAATAAATAGAGCCCATAGATTACTGATATTTGGCTTTTTACCAGTCCTTGCTTCCTATGGTGTAATTTCACCAACTGCCATTGTAGGAGATTGGTTCTTGAGATAAACAACTGCTATTGCTGCTTCAGCCCAAAATTGATTCGGATCATTCAGCATAGCTCAAGTTCTCTTTACTATTGGTTTATTTGCTCTTTCACTTATGCCATTTTGTTCTAGTGTATATGTCATACAGTTAGCTGATGCTGTATGCTATTTTCCTTAAGATACAGGACCTCATTCAGAGTCGGTCGAAGCGGCCGCACGGTCGTACGGGAAAAGGGGCGGGATATGCAAATGATTCCCTCGCAAGTTGCGTCCCTAAGTTCGGATCGGTAGCTGGCCGACCAAGGGGAGGAAGCGGCCGGAATTAAAAAAAATACGCCCCCTTCTCGTACGCATTGCACGTCATCTCCGGGCATATAAGGATTAATCGAGACCATCGGGAACCATCGGAACTGGTCGTAGAGCTTAAGGTTGACCACACCCTCTCTTAAGCTCTACGATCATGTCAGTGTAAAAACCTCCCATGTCACATGTGCCATGACGCTACTTTGTTAATTATGCACTTGCATAAACCGTATGCACTCCCATAAAACACAGTTTGCATAATTAGGCACGCCTGCGTTCGGATCTCCACTTCCCCATTTTCAGGCACCTTCCCCTGTTACCACCCACAAACGCCTCAATCTGTCACTCAAAGTACCGACCTGGCTGTGTTCAAGGAGAGAGAAATTTCTGATTGTAGCGGCTAGTTTGCGCACGCGCATTGCGAACTTTACGCATGCGCAGTATAGCGAACATCGGTGACGTACGACCGTGCGGCCGCTTCAACCGACTCTGAATGAGGTCCCCAGTACCTACTTCACTCTCTATTCTCGTATTCTCAACCATTGTCAGATATTAGAACTTTCAACTTCTGGCCCGTTCTGTTTTCAACAAGACTTTTGTACACTGGGATCTTACTTGTTACTTAGCTTTTCTTTCAATAAACATGTGTCATCCTTGTAGCATCATTGATCAATGTCATAAAGTCATGCCTGCCACTCCTGGATTTAATCTCCATCGGCCCACACCACACACACATCAGTATGCACTATCTCCAATGCTCTGGATGCGAACTTAGGAAATCCGAACCCCCTCGAGCCCCCCCGATCCGAGGCCGATCCAAGTCAGGTTCGACTTTTCCCGCCTGACTCGGATCTGAAATCGAGGCAAAACGTCATCATCCCGCCTTCTGGATCTCGCGGGTTTTGGGGTGCTGTAGTGTTGTCCAGGGGGTGCTCTGTCCGTCAGGGGTGCTCCCCCCCAAGTGCAAAAAAAATATTTTTTTTTCTGTGTTTGTGAATTGTGTGCACTGTGGCTGCACGTGCATCAACAAAGGAGCAGCACCAAGCATGCGCCTGTGTCCCATAAGTAAAAGGCCGGCTGGCTTGTCCATTAAAGGGTGCTGTAACCCCCAAAGGGCACTCCAAACAAAATAAAAAAATAAATTTTTTTGTGTTTGTGAATTGTGTGCGCAGTAACCGCACGTGCGTCAACAAAGTAGTGGCAAGCGTGCGCCTGTGTCCCATAAATAAAGGGCCGGCTGGATTGACCGCTAAAGGGTGCTGTAACCCCCAAAGGGCACTCCAAACAAAATAAAAAAATATATTTTTTTGTGTCTGTGAATTGTGTGCGCAGTAGCCGCACGTGCATCAACAAAGTAGTGCCAAGCGTGCGCCTGTGTCCCATAAATAAAGGGCCGGCTGGATTGACCGCTAAAGGGTGCTGTAACCCCCAAAGGGCACTCCAAACAAAATAAAAAAATATATTTTTTTGTGTTTGTGAATTGTGTGCGCAGTAGCCGCACGTGCATCAACAAAGTAGTGCCAAGCGTGCGCCTGTGTCCCATAAATAAAGGGCTGGCTGGATTGACCGCTAAAGGGTGCTGTAACCCCCAAAGGGCACTCCAAACAAATTAAAAAAATATATTTTTTTGTGTTTGTGAATTGTGTGCGCAGTAGCCGCACGTGCATCAACAAAGTAGTGCCAAGCGTGCGCCTGTGTCCCATAAATAAAGGGCCGGCTGGATTGATTGCTAAAGGGTGCTGTAACCCCCAAAGGGCACTCCAAACAAAATAAAAAAATATATTTTTTTGTGTTTGTGAATTGTGTGCGCAGTAGCCGCACGTGCATCAACAAAGTAGTGCCAAGCGTGCGCCTGTGTACCATAAATAAAGGGCCGGCTGGATTGACCACTAAAGGGTGCTGTAACCCCCAAAGGGCACTCCAAACAAAATAAAAATATATATTTTTGTGTGTTTGTGAATTGTGTGCACAGTAGCCGCACGTGCATCAACAAAGTAGTGCCAAGCGTGCGCCTGTGTCCCATAAATAAAGGGCCGGCTGGATTGACCGCTAAAGGGTGCTGTAACCCCCAAAGGGCACTCCAAACAAAATAAAAAAAAATATTTTTTTGTGTTTGTGAATTGTGTGCGCAGTAGCCGCACGTGCATCAACAAAGTAGTGCCAAGCGTGCGCCTGTGTCCCATAAATAAAGGGCCGGCTGGATTGACCACTAAAGGGTGCTGTAACCCCCAAAGGGCACTCCAAACAAAATAAAAAAATATTTTCTGTGTTTGTGAATTGTGTGGGATGTAGCTGCACGTGCATCAACAAAGGAGCAGCGCCAAGCGTGCGCCTGTGTCCCATAAGTAAAGGGCCGGCTGCCTCATTTCTTAAAGGGTGGTGTAACCCACAAAGTGCACTAGTAGATATTGGTATCAGCGTGTTCCACACCAAGGGTATCTGGACTTTTGGCAGTTGGATTCATGCACGGTGACTTCCTTGATACAGATCCCACCTGTGTTAGCCTAGTGGTTAGAGAAATGTTTAATCAATGTCTGGGGATGATGGTATTTATTAGTACATGGGTATTTGGAATGATGGTAATTTTTAGCACATAGGTACTGGGCCTATAACCTATTAGCAGAGTAATCTGTGACAGCACTCAGACCCCATAAACTATATGCAGAGTATAGAATTAACACAATGCTGGAGTTCTAGCAATGAGCCTATGACCTGTCAGCGGAGTGTGAAGAGCGAGTGGAGAGGAAATTTTATCTCCTATACAGCCCTTATATATATATTTTTATTGATTCTGTTCCACTGACATCCAACCCCCTTTATTTATTTATTTTTTATTAAATTGGTTCTATCTTCCTGAACACCCCTCACCACTTTATATATTTTATTTGTGTAATTTTCAATTTTCAGCCTTATATTGTTTTTGACATCCCCTCCAACACTGCCCTTCCCTGGGGTTTTGCTAAAATTGACATCCCCCAGCCATAGCCACTATTGCATTCACCGTCTCACTGCCCTGTTATTTGCAAATTTCAGCCTATTACCACTCAAACCCTATCAAATTCACCTGTTTCCCAAACTATCTTTCTTATTATCCTTTTATGACATCATGCCTAGCTTTACAATATCCTTCCCCGTCCCCTCATCACGCTAATCCACTCCCCTTTATTCAACAATCTTAAAACCACCTTCTCTATCTCATATTTCTTAGAATTATAGCGGTCAGTGATATATGACCAAATACAGTCCTACCACAGTCTCCATACAGTTCATTTAAATTAATAACACTATAGAAACCCAACTTCACCACTGGACCACAGAGATTGGAAACAAGACAAGACTATGTTATACTTGACTGTGCTGTTTTACTTTGCATAACAACAGGTACTCTGTCAATTAATCCTGTTGCAAAACACAACATATTCTGATAAAGTGGACAACTGACCCATGCACCAATCTGATTCTGTACTGGAAAAGATTTAACTCTTGAGCTAAATACGCTTAATTGGTTGCACACTGAGGGCCGTGTTCAATTAGGTACGAAAAGCTGTTTTCGGCGATAAAGTTTTGCGAGTGACGTCATTTCGATATGCGTAAAGTTTCCTCCGTATTCAATTCCGTAGACTTTTCGAAGGTGCGGAAAATTAATGTAATGGAACCAGCGTAAAAGTTTGGCCTATGAATAGGTGTAAAAAAAAAGTGCTGAATTGGGGTTTTGAGGTGCAAACTTGGGAAAAAACCCTGCACCCTTGGGACAGTCCCCCAAAGGTAAACTGCATCAAAAAAAGTTTAAAAAATACTTTACATCACCCCAAAATAGTACTTTCATTTTGGAGGCGAAAAAGTCCAAAGTTGGGGGACAAACTTAAAAATCTTCGGAACTGACTCCAGCGGGATTTTTTATGTTTTTTAAAAGTTCACTTTAGCAACTTTAAAATATGCTAGCACCGATTTTCATGTACCCCAAATTTGCTGGGACTACTTATTTTCACAAAAAAATGCTAAATGCTATTCTTCACCACTTATGCAATGACACTAAATAGCACCTATTGAGATCATTAAAGTACCCCAAATACCTACAGCAGGCCTATTCAGGGGTAACTATAGTGAACCCAAATGTCAGTGGGGGGTGTCAGGCTGATTTTCCCAAATCTGACAGTACTTTTCGCATTTTACAATTTTGTCAGGTACTGTTTTCGCTGTTTTCTAATTGAATACAGGGATAAGCGGGGACGATCCCAATACTTTTTCGCATGGAAAACCAGCGATGTCGGCGAAAAGTCCGGTATGCGAAAAGTACGGGACTTTTCGCACTTAATTGAACATGCCCCTGAGACTGAGACACCCTAATTTTTAATGTTTTTTCAATCAAATCAATTGTTATACCGATTAATGCTGGACTGGACGACAATGGTACCCTTTTTCCACCAAAAACCCAGCTCCAACCCGGGACACTGAGCATGGGTTGGAGCCAGGTTTTACCCCTTTCACACACCGGTGGCTGGACCTGGGTTATTTCCTGGGTCCAGCCGCACACACCAGACTCGGGTCCACCATGACCCCAGAGTTATAGCGGATGCTTGGAGCGTGCGGTGACATAAATGACTGGGGAGGCACAAGCTAGTATTAGAGCCAGATTTACAGATACATATATGAACCCGAGGATTCATGTGGGCATTATACAAAGGTCCAGCAGTATATAGTGCTGGAAATTTGGTGAGTTTTGATCAGTGAAGTGCGGAAAAGGTAGACAGGGGAGGCAGTGCCTCACCTGCCATACACTTTTTACTCCAGAGTTTTGACTATAAAAATGATTACAATAATAAAAAGAAGGATATTTATAATATTTTCTTTAAATGTTTCTTATTATTTTTATAGTCAAGACTCTGGAGTATACCTACTACTGAAGCCAGCCAATTGGCTGGTTTGAGGCATGACCCAGGTTCAACCCTGGTAGCGACCAGGGTCAGATTTCTGGGTCACTCGAACCAAGTTTTATTCATGGATTCTTTTCCATCAAGTCAAGTCCTGGGTAGACCCAGCAAAAACCGGGTTATTGAGGCTGTGAAAAAGGGGTATAAATAATGCCATTTCAAAACTGATTAATATCCCATCAGAGAAACCATCTCCCACATTAGATGGTGAGTACACTTCCATCAGTGCAGAATTAATTAATACAGGTCACACTATGTCATTTTTAATCTTTACCCAGTGTTACTCTGCCAAACAGAGAATTCCCCTTACTACTAAAGCAATCCAGCAAATCTCAAACATATTACCTTTCTCCAGTAACATTCAAAATAAATTCACAGTTCTACCAACTTTTCCATCACTCATGTTCCTATTTTTTAAGTTCATACTATTCAGATATTGTACTCTATCTCTCTGCTTGTTACTGGGATTTATCATCCCACTGGATCATCCCAATTCCTTGAACATTTCTGTAATTGAAGAATTTATTCTTATTGTCTGGTATTCTCGCTATCATCTGGGGGATTTCAGTATCATAATTGGGTATCTGCATTTTCATTTTGCTACCAAACTACTCTCTTTGACATTCTTCATTAGCCTTTCCCAGTGAACCAACTGTTCTACTCATTGTGATGGTCACTTTCTTGAACTTCTTTTTTTTCAGTCAGATTTAATTAATACTTCTTTCCCTCTCTCACCCAGTCACCTGCCTATACTTCATCCTATTACCAGCCTACACTTACCTCACAAACTTCCTTTCCCCAAACAACCTATTGGACTATCAGTTCTAAATCTAATAGTCAGTCACAAAAAGAGTCAGATATACTGTAGCTGAAGGTGTAGAATTATTTAATTGGCTTAAAAATATACAATAATTAATAATGAAAGAGGCTTCTTAAGATTGTACAGTAGTAGTGGGGTGCCAGGAACTGATTAATGCACATCAGTAAAATGAAGTCAAGAACTCAATATTGCACACTAGTGGCAGGATGTGCAGAACTCAGAATTGTATCACTCACTATTAGTATGGTGGCAGAATCTCACAAATACACACAGTGGCAGGATCACAAGATTACACACTTGTTCCAGGATGTCAGGAGCTCAGGACTGCACACTAATTGGCCCGGAGTTTAAGATTGTACACTGATGTTTTAGATTCTCAGGATTAAAAACTGGTGGCAGAGAGGCAAGAACTGGAATTCGGGATTTTAGACTGGTGTCAGGAACTCAAGATTATACACTGGTGACAAGGTATCAGGAACTCAGAATTGCATGCTGGTGGCAGGGAGTCAGGAACTCTGAGTTATACACTGGTGGCAGGAGCTCAGTATTGCACTCTGGTGGCAGGGTGGCAGGAACTCAGGATTGCACTTTGGTGAAAAGGTGTCAGAATGTATTTAATTATGAACTTGGTGGTAGATTGTCAAGAACTCAGGATGCACATAGGTGTTAGGTTGTCAGAATCTCAAGATTGCACAAGGTTACTTTTTTACATCTTCCCAGGGTTATATATATCTTCCCAGTGTGTAATCCTAGCAGAGGCTCAGGACTACAAACTGGTGGGTCAGGAACCAGGACTGGACTCTTGTGGCAGGATGTCATGAAGTAAGAATTGTACCCTGGTGGCAGGATATCAGAATTGCACATGAGGCAAGAAATCAGAATAGCACACTATAGGTAAGATTTTAGGGACTCACGAATGCTCTCTGGTTGAATGGTGGCAGGAAATATGGTTTACACACTGGTGTCAGGGTGTTAGCAATGCTGGGAATACATTATACATTTATCTGGGCGATCCAGCTGATCTCGGTGGACCGCCCAGATAATTGTATTGTGTACTTGTAAGAACAATTGCAATATATCAATTGTACATACAAGCTGCATTATCCAGCATGTCTGTCTTAGGCAATATTCATGGAGTTGCAAGTCGGCTGCATTGGGCAATGTATGCACTGACACAGTCGACAGATGGACATTTGCCCTGTTCCTTCACAGGGGAGGAACAGGGAAATGTCTCCTCCCAAGGGTAGTAAACCAGATATCTTGTGAAATATCTCACAGTGTATGGCCACAATATCTGCTTAGGTTACAGGCTGTCACATAAAATGTCTGTCAGTCTAAAGGGCATTTAATCTACCCGGGGTATGCCCAGCATCATTCAGGATTACACACTGATGGTAGGAACTCAGGATTACACACTGATAGCAGGGTATTAGGAATTTAGGATTGCACACTGGTAACAGCATGTCAGGAATTCAGGATTACACACTGGTGGCAGGATGCAAGGAACTGCACTGGTAGCAGAGGCACAGGAAATCAGGAATGCATACTATTTGCAAGGATATAGGAATATGAACATATCAGCACAAATATAAATGTAAAACAGCATATGTTTACAATGATCTGGCCCTGAATGCACGGAAAGTAAGAGTCTTAAATCGTGGCAGGATGTAAGGAATTTAGAATTACACACTGGTGGCAGGATGTTAAGAACTGCACTGGTAACAGAGGCACAGGAACTCAGGAATGCACACTAGTTACATAGGAACAGGATCATATCACCACAAATACAACTGTATAACAGCATATGTTTAACAATGATCTGGCCCTGACTGCAGGGAAGATAAGAGTCTTAAATACCAAGCAATACTTGTAACTTATAAATTGAGGAGTGAGCTAGAATGATTAACTGCTACATCGGTGGAATATCTGAAGTTAAAAAAAACAAAAACAGTAGCGCCTCTGGTTAGAGTAAAGCACTACAACAACAATGTTCACAATCTGAAAAGACTATAATTTCAAGAACTCAGACACTACTCTATATCTGCAACTTCATCTTGAATATCCTCTCATCACCTTACACTCAATCATTTAAAACATACCCCTCAAGCCTGTTACCAACATGTATCATTGACTCCCTTCATTCCCCACTATCAGTTTGTAACCAAATCTACTGCACATAACTAAGAAACTTAACCAGAATATGCACAATATCTCACACAGTACACTGCTCAAACTTTGAGATATGCATAGATATACAAGTATAAAACTACCAATGTTTTTCATATGTATGTATTATGTATGTTCATTACATGACAAATATTAATCAAAATATACTGATTCTGCTAAATATAGGTAAATATGCAAGTTTAGCACAAACTGTATATTGGTTCGATGCTCACATTAAGTTTCTGATTTGGTCCCTACACTTTCTGTTCTCCAAGTTGTAGTGTATCCTAGGTCTGTGATCATGCAAAATGGATGCTCCATGCAGACCTAATTTGTTGATACTGCTAATATCAGACAATTTCATCCATTCACATAACAAAGATTGGTAGTGGGAGAAGCCATACATATTTAAAAAAGTAATTAACTATACATTTATATCATGGTTATGGTTTTTCTGTAATATTAGGCCACCCCATAGGGATATAATCTATATTTAAATATTGTGCATTAAAAATCCTAATCACATACTCACTGTGAAATAATTCAGTCTCAGGAATAAGATATTTGCTGGTCTCATTTAATATGGATGCTACTAGCAATTTTCCCAAGGAAGCCAATATAAATATAAATCTTTCCTTTGGGAGTTATCACTTAATTTTGTTCTTGCTCATGCTTCTGCCTCTGGAACATACCACCCATAATATATCTTTCTCTATGTGCCATTGTGTCATTTTAATTGTGTCTTCCAGGCCAAATATTTAAGGCTGGTTAACAAATTATGCCTTTTATGTGCATTATATATTCAAATTCATAGTAAAAATAATGCACATAAATTATGTATTTATTCCAATATTCTAAACATTGCATAGGTTTTCATCGTGAACTATATCTTGTATGTCAACATTTCACAAGGACTTTACTACTTATCTTTAAAGCTAATCTACCTCCTACTGTACAACATATACTTGACTTACCTCCCCTATCTGAAGCCATTAGTGGTGGTGTAGTGTGGAGGGTGTAGTGTGGAGATGTGAACAGGAGGACCAAACAGAAGACACAATCTCTTAGTCCTCCAGTGCATATGTCACCCCTCCAACAGTTTTTTGGCCAGAGCTATTGCTAGAACTGGAGAAGCCAAGAAAAACAGCTCATGGATATTACACTAGGGTAGGCTAAAGGTTAGTAAATATACTATATGCACATGGAGTATATACAATCCAGATTTTAATTTATATTTTAAGATAGGTAGTATATTTGTGCCCTGTGTAGGTATTGGTGGTTTACTATTTTTCTCTCTAGTTGTAGTGTAGGGTCTGATGTTCACTGGAAGGTACATCGCTGTGCTAAGAAAGTGAATGGATTGTATTAAATGCTATCACATAACAAATCATCCATTTTATGATCTACAGAGTTCCTACATGTAGTGTGATCTGGAAATTAACTGAGGTAGAAGCCTTTCAGTCAGTGCCCTGTGTTTTGGTGCACAAAAGAGTCTCCAAACTGCACAGATGATTGACTAGAACCATCTAGCCTGTAACCATCACAGTAATTATATAAGGCAACATTTTTCTCTCTTTCCATGCCAGGCATTCAACATTACAATCCAAAAAAGTTTCTAGAGTGCCACCACCATTACAACACATACAAACATTTACAAAAGTAATCGATGTGTACTAAAAATGTTAGTAGCTTCCCCATTTATCCTTTTTTGAAGCTAGTTTGCTCCAATTAGGTTGATTATTGTGATCTGGAGACAAAGTCATGTTGCAGAATTTTGTACTCTTATTAAACTTTGAGCAGGACTAACTGTGGCAAATTTAACTCACCTGAGGCCCAGACTTCTCAAGGATGCAGGCCATGCTTGGCCTGCCAGTGTGGAGAGAGTCTAGCATACAAAGAGGTCTCTTTGGGAAGGAGGTGGAGTAGCAGGGGAAGCGCACCACATCTTGTAGGACCAGCACTGACCATGCAGGTACCACTGAAAACATCCTTTAGTGCTACTTTCTGGCACTAGTGCCACGGTTGCTTACCCCTGATATAAAGTAGAGATGTGTGCTGATCCTCAAGTGTTTTATTTTTGGATCTGGGTTTTTTTTTGTTTCAAATTGACAAAAAGTTTTTAAAAACAGCTAAAATCATGTCATCTTTGCAATCCAAAACCCGAAATTCGGATTTAAAATCTGAATTCCGAGGTGCAGGAAGATCGGAACCGCGACTTGGATTTATCCGGATCTCCTCAGGAGATTAGAACCACAACTCAGATCTATCCGGATTCATGAAATTCGGGTGGATTCGGATATCTGGGGAACCAAACCGCACATCTCTAATATAAAGCATCCATTTTCTTTTAAATAAATTAATGAGTAGTGTTTGTTCTTTCAGATTCAAATGATAAACCTTAAAAAAAATAAAGATTATTACAGTGTTATTGTATATTGTTAAATATATAAATTAAGCGGCCATGATGCCATCCTTGATTGTTTTTTGCAACTGAAGCATAATTATATTACTTGCAGTAATGATCAATATACCCCACTTGCTATTTTTTTTTAGCCCTCCCAGCTGCAGAGTATATTAACATGTAATGGCATGACAAGAGTTATTTACAGGTAGCATCTGTAGGATCTGTATATATGTAAAAATAAAAATTTAAAATAAAAGGCAAGTGTGATTAACATGTGAAATTTCTATTTGTAGGTGCTCTGTTTAGAAGGCCACATGACAAAAACGTTAGGATACCTGGACTTGGGAGCAACAGGGATGGTGAAGAATGGACCATATGGTACAAATAAGCCTCACTCTCTCCATCCATCAAGAGTCTTCTCCACTGATCCCTTTAAGGCAGCAAAAACTCCAATGCAATCTCCTCTCACCCCATGGGAATGGAGCAAGAATCAGACACTGCTCACTGGAGGAATGGGTCAAAGAGCTAAACGCAAGCCCTCCTTAAAAACTGGGAGAACCAAGAAGATCTTTGGATGGGGGGATTTCTACTTTAACATAAAAACTGTCAAGTTCAGCCTGCTGGTGACTGGTAAGATTGTTGACCACATAAATGGGACGTTCAGTGTCTACTTTCGGCACAATTCATCTAGCCTTGGCAATGTGTCTGTCAGTATTGTCCCACCTACAAAAGTAGTAGAGTTTGAGCTCCTTCAGCAGTCTACCTTGGATACCAGAGAAACTAAGACTTTCAACTGTAGGGTGGAATATGAGAACACCAATAAAGCCTTGAAGAACAAACCCTGCCTCTATGACCCAGCCAAAAATTGTTACATGGAGCACACCCAGAGTCATGCTGCATGGCTTTGTGCTAAACCCTTCAAGGTTATTTGCATCTTCATATCCTTCTACAGCATTGACTACAAGCTGGTGCAGAAGGTGTGTCCGGATTATAATTTTCAGAATGACAACCCATATTTTGGTTGATGATTCCACTGACAGGGAGATCAGCAAGCCGGTCTATGTGGGAGGGAGACCAAATAATTCATGGGGTGAGGGTCTGTGTTAGGTTCCTCTATAACACAGTAACTGGTGAACGAAGTTCCACTACACATATAATATAAAAATAATTCTTTAAAGTACAAAATGATAGTGACATAACAAGAAATGCATGAAGCTGTCCCTGATTATCTTAGAACTGTCTGACCTGCTAAATAACAAACCGGAGTATCAAGGTCACCTTATGTCATCAACTAAAGATTTTGACTATACAAGTGCTCTCCTTTCTGATGACCACCTCAGTAATACAAGAACCTGTTGCCAATAATTTTGCTTTCTTTTAAAGGCAAAGTGGCCCTATTGAAATGTTCTTAAAGTTGCAAAAAATGAGAACGTAATATGACATGTGTGACAAAAGAATATACCTTAGCAAAGACAGCACAACAAAGCACACAACGATAAACCTCTGAATGTCTAAAATAAACTTTCTGCAGTGGTCAAATGAAATAACAAGTCTAATTCATTTATTTCATTTTTATTTTCATATGTTTAGAGTACACAGCAGGACAATGAATCATTATATGGAACAAGATTACAGATACCAGATGCCCACAGATTAATGCTTGATCTTTGACAATAGTTTCTGGCCGACAATTATGATAGGGGAGTTACATTTATATAAATAAATAAAAATAAAAAAAACACTTTACGGTATCTCTGGCTAAGCACACCTTGTTTTTACAACCATATATCGCTTATATACTGCATATGTATTTATTACTATTCTGAATTATTCTCGCTGACACCCACATTTTTTAAACTCAATAAAGTTTTGCATTTCTTTGACTTCCAATTGCATGAATAGAAGTGAAGGAGAGATAGTTACAAAGTGAGAACATTTCATATAATCAAAATAATGTTTGACTAATATTTTTCCCAAAGGAGCGCTCCAGTTTTCATGCATATTAGATCAAGATTTTTATTACGTCACAAAATTTAATTAGGGACATTTATGAAATTGGTGTTCGGAAAAAGAGATGTAACCCACAGCAATCATATAGACAATAGTTTTAATTTTATGATCTGTGCCAGACAAATAAAAAAAAATTGGATTGCTACTTTTAAATTGATACACTTTTATTTTCAAAAATGACAACACAAAAAAACCCTCATACCTTCCAACACCACTGATGTAAAAATCAGAATAGATGGCCGCGTATCCTGGACCTCGCTATTTATCTTTTTCACTCTTCCAGATTGACCCTGCCATGCCCTAGTGTGCCAACACCTCTGGTATGCCCTGCCACCGTTCAGCCCCTTTACTTAACAATGCAGTAAATACAGGACATCTTGGGATAGCCTGGACCTTTTGGGGGCAACTCAGGACAGCAGGATAGCCCCTATCCCATGCCAAGTCAGAATACTTGGGTGGCATGCTATTTGAAATGAAAAGCTATCTGGAACCACCTATAAGAAACATTTATTTACTAATCAATTAATTATCACAATTATGTCAACATACTACTGTATATTCTTAAAAAGAAAAACAAAAACTATTATTGTTGAAACATTTCCTTTAAGCATTTGCTTAAATTGGCAGTGGCATTCTAGAAAGTGATTTACAGTATCTAGAAAGTATTCCTTCCAAAACCATGGAAATGGAAAGAAGCGTGGTTTATGTACCTATGTCCTGAAACCAGAATCTCACCAGAGAAAGTCATTTTTCTCTCTGCTTTTCTAAGAAATGTTGGCATGTGGTTTAAGAGTAATTGTCATTTAAAATGGCCAGCCTGGATACACTGTTCTTAAAAGATCATTTATCAAAACGATATGTTTTTCTATTATTATGTAATTGTAACAGAGGTGTATAATTGTAAGCACAAACCGGACCATGTACTACTCTTAGACCCTTTTCTCTCTCAGATGTGACTGTCTTTATTTTTCATGCTCAGTATAATGATCAACACCAAAGTTTAAGGAGTGTTAGGCTTTGTTGTCATGCAAACAATCCGATAACAGGTTTGGTTATTGTTGGAGAGTCGGTAAATCAGTATTAACAATAAAGACGTACAGTCTATCTGTTCCTCCTTGTACAGATTGTGTTATACACCCAGTCCTATTTTTATATGAGAAACCAAATATAATAAATATAATAAATCATACTGACCTTGGAGTTTGCATATCTTTAGTTCATAAACATTGTTATCAGCTGCTCATATTTTAATATTGCAGATTCAATTTATACTGCATTTACATGGGGAACTGTACCACTTATATAATTATGCATACATTCAATAGTCTAAACTATTCACAGAGAATTTCAAATTAAGGCGAAAATATATGAGTACTATAGTACATATAAAAGTACAGACATGCTTTATTATTAAATGTACATGTGCATGTTTTCTGTTACATTCAGTTCACGTAACACAACGGACCTGATTACGAGTGGCACATAACGCGGCCGCAATTACAATCATCACCAGCGATCGGAAGTCCTATGCGAATATCTGCCCATATTCTGAGGCACATTTTTCAACAGTATGTTGCAGCACCCCCCACAGCCCTCTGGCCCTAGAGCAGCTGTTATCACTAGTAACGGCACTTACACCATGCTTGGTGCACAAGATGCATCTGAACATGGCGTGCACTGTGCAACTCTGGCTACATACCCACGATATCACCCATTTAATGCTTCACTAAAATGCAAACACCTTGTTGCCGACCAGTTCCACTTAGTAATGCCCATTCAGTCGTCGAGGACAAATGACTGAGGGAAGATGTATCACACCTTGGAGAGAGATAAAGTGGAAAAGAAAGTACCAACCAATCAGCTTCTAACTGTCATTTTATAGGCTGTGAATGAAAAATGACATTTAAGAGCTGATTGGTTGGTACTTTAGCTCTCTTCACGTTATCTCTTTCCAAGCTTTGATATATCAACTCCTGAGATGCATATGACTCAGAATTGTTCACAGATGCTCTAATTTACCTATGCCTGCTGCGATTTGCTAAAAATTGCAAGATGCGGCGGCACCCAGACTTGCATGCAACTTACCGCCAGTCCCAGTATTTCTAACATGACTAGCCAATTACAATAGAAAACACAATTGTTTTTTTTTTCTTTCTTTTAACCTAGAATAAGTAATACATTAAAAAAATACAAAAGCTTCTGTAAAATGTGGAGCACTGGCAGGGTGTGACAAGACACTCTGTAGGTAGAGGATGGAGTACTTTTTTCTTGGCATAGTAGTCACTAGTGAAAGAGGGTTGTTTAATAATATGATGATGTATTTGAAAAATATTAATTTACTAAGATTAGATACGTTGAATGTAGTAATGTACGTTAACTTTATTAAACAACTAGACAATGTTAGGTAACCCCTTATACTGGTCGCACCCACAGCAATCCTGCCATTTTGCCTAAAAGCAGAGTGGCAATATCACAGTCTAAACTGGAAAGGACCCGGTTGATCGGCAGATGGCCATGTTACCAAGAAGCTTCATTGGACAGTTAGTGCAGAGAAAAGATGAATGCAGACACAGGTTAATAGTGGTCATCTACTAACTGATGTTACCTACATGCTCCATAATAATACTGCTGAATACTAATAGCTTGTTATCTGGTGTTGCTGTAGTCATTCTGAGGACACACATGCTGAGATATGGAGCTAACTGGTAGAAATGACCTGTGACATTGCAATGTAGACAGCTACCACCGACATCTACATGTACAGTGCTACAAACAAATGGTTCAAAGACGCTGGGTTCTTGTGAATTGTGGGGGCCTTGGAAGTAGGATCGACATTTTTAATTACATTTTAGACTGGGGTCCTGATTCAGAGGAGGACACAGTGTCGATGTTGGACACAAGCAAACAATGCTGTCAGTCTGTGCATGTGTCAGAGCCGCACTGTGCATGGGAATTGGTATGAAATTCCCGGCAGCGGCAGCCTGACAGATGAACAGTCCCCGGCAGCGGCAGCCAGACAGCGATGGAAATCCCGATCATCCTCAGGTAAGTAATAACTAACCTAACCTAACCCCCTAACCCTCCTTAGGGGTGTCTAACCCTAACCTCCCCCCCAAGTGCCTAACCCTAATCCCTCCCTTCCCCGCTGCCTAAACCTAAGTCCCCCGGGGAGGTGCCTAACCCTAAGTCCCCCCCGGGAGTGCCTAACCCTAACCCTCCCTCCCCCTAGCCTACCCTTACCCTCCCAGGGGGGTCTAACCCTAAGTCCCCCCCCGGTGCCCTAAACCTAACCTTCCCCCCCGCGGCTGTCTGCTTGCGGCGCCCGGCATCCCTTCGATCGGGATGCCGGGCGCCTGTCTCCCGGCGTTGGGAAAATGACAGGCGTCTAGATTTAGATGCCTGTCATTTAACCCACGCCGTGATAAAGCAGTCGGGAAGCCGGCTGTCGGGATCACATCAGCTGGTTTCCCGATTGCATCCCCTGTGCATGGGTCCCGTTGGTAACCACCGGGGTACACAGAGCGAATTTGGACAAATAGAGGTGGGATTTTATGCATTCCCTGCTGGTAACAGGGGGTGGCCAGATGCGAGCATGTCGCAGTTGCACTGATTCCAGCGACCATGTTCAGATGGACATTCTGCGCTTCCTTAGGGCGATAGTGTGACCACTGTGCAACCGATGGTGCAACTTTTTATGCAAAGAATGGATTAGCGACACAGCCGGCGGGTGTCTCTACCAATTCCATTGGCTGCGACATTAGCATAAAGTCATAGTCATGCTGCATATAAAGTTGCAGTCCCGGCTGCATTAATGTCCACTTCTGAATCGGGGAACATATATTGGTGTACTCCTACAAACTAGCTGCAATTACAAATATCACTCATCACTCTTTTTTTGGAAGTTATCATAGGGGTAATGTATAAAGCATATACTGTAACAGCCTTGCTATAAGCAGCAAAGAGCCATCCAGCAACATTTAGTAACCAAAAGAAATGGCAAGAAACTGAAGACTAGATTCTTAGTAAGCTGCGGAGTTAAGCTGTATAGCGGCTATTGCTGGCCAGTGCTGACAGTCCCTGAATGTGGTGAGAGATGGGGCTATCTAACAACCCCCAGCCTACATCTGAAGGCCCTGTAGGTCTCTGTGTGTTGGCAGGTGGAGGTGGAGTTACAGGACGGACACCTAAAGTGTCACTTAAATGAAGTGGCGGATTTTACATGGAGACTGCAGGACTACCACCACTTGGCAATGGGATCCCTGTGTTTCTGCTAATTGGGCACAGGAATCATTCTAAAAGAGAAACAAACAGAAATGAACTTCTCCTTTATAGACTTTATAGGAGTAAATAAATGTAATCCCCAGTCCAGACAACACTAATTCACATAATGCAAAAACAAAAAAAAATGTATAAAAATTAAGGAGACAATTTCTGCCCATGTAATTATTATGTTAACATATTTATAAGGGATTAGGTAAGTCTGAGTCAAAGCTGCTGAGACAGGCTTCCACGTGCCGTCTGCTAGTTTTATATAGCTGTTCTACAACACTCATTTAAGCAATGTTTTTTCATCCCTCTTGACCACATAAAACAAATGGCTTTTGATCTGATGTCTGAGACTTATCCTATCCATCTACAGACTTAAAACCGGCAGAATATTGACAAATTGATTCTGCAAATTCAATCAACCCCTTTGAAGAACAGTCACACAAACAATGCATTGATGAAAAGGGCGCAGTAGCCCTCCCCACTTTCTTCGCACACTTACTGTACTATATTTGGCCACCTATTTGGCTGGTTCATGTTTAATATAAGCATTCTTACTTTAATAAATAATGTTTAATAACTCATGAGCATAGGAATGTAGAAATGTAGCTTTCTGGATATTTGTGACGTTGAGTGGGTCAAAGATGGTCACACGGATGAGGACATGAAGAGTGCCTAGCCAATTTAAAATGTTTTATTTACAGATGCATTAAGTCACTGTGTTTCAAGGCTACCTCGGTGGAACTGAAGCGATCTATATGCAGAGGCAAGAGAACAAATAGTTTAATGTATTTAGGGTGAAATTAGTAAACAGAAAGATTCAAAGCCTACTTTCAAATGGTGACAGAAGAAAGTAATTCTGTATCATTAAATAGACTGATCTAAAATGAGCTCTTGCAGATTGTACAAATCATAAGTAATTATAATGGAAAGAAGTAAAAATATGGCGCTCAACCTATGAAAGTTTGGTTGTAACTTATATGATGATTCTACCTGCTTGTATTTCTTAAATGGTAAGTGTGTATTTATTTAGCAATAAACAAATGACCATTTGATGGTCAATTCTGTATTGTTAAATAAGTACACACTTACCATTTAAGTAATACAAGCAGGTAGAATCATCATATAAGTTACAACCAAACATTCATAGGTTGAGCGCCGTATTCTTACTTCTATTTTCAGATATAGCACATTGCCATTATAAATAGTTATCCACTCAGGGCCTCGCAGCTGCAACAGCATACGCAAATCGGCCAATGTTGCGTACCGCATGCGTATGCACCACAGTACGCGTGTGTGAGTTGGCATTGCGATTGCACTAAAGTATAGATTTAAAACCAAAACCTAAAAACAAAACACCAAGGAAAAAGATCCAAAACCAGATCCAGAACATGGGGAGATACAGATCGAAAACCAAAACACGGGGTAGGCACACATCTCTAGATATTAGAGATGTGAGCCGACCCCCATGTTTTTGTTTTTGATCTGGATCTGGTTTGGGATTTTTTTCCTTGGTGTTTTGTTTTTAGGTTTTCGTTTTATTTTTGATCTGTATTTTTTCCAAAAATTTATATAAACAGCTAAAATCACATAATTTGGGCCTATTTTTGTTCCTACAGTATTATTAACCTTAATAACAATAATTTTCAGGCATTTCAATGCATTTTTAACCACCTCACAGCTCACAATATTGATTTCACTATTTTTCACCAATATAGGTCAAAGGCTGCAGCAAGCTGGCTGGCACAAACGCACGACATTTTGTAAAAAAATATAGGACATCTATGAAACATTGCCACACAGCAGTGTCAGACAGGATGGCAGTTTAATAAACTATAATAATGTCAGTCGGCAATGCCCCAAATTGTGCAAAATGTAAAGAAAAGAGGTGCAAGATGGAATTGTCCCTCCAACCCACTCTTATGTGGGATATTAAAAAGGACATGCACAGTTTAACAAACCAAGCACTTTAGCGACTAGGACTGACACTTTCGTGGCTGAACTCCTTGGTTTGTTTGGGCCCCCACAAAACATTTTTTGGAAGGACTACCTTCAATTAGTGGTGGAGATTGCATGTGTTGGTCCAAACTGCTGGTAGCTGATACTGAACTGCTTGTTATTAATTTACAAATTATCAAATTGCATGAACTCACTGCAAATTACATAACAGGGAGGAGGTGCCTAGAGGGTTAACGTCGCTTCCTCTGCTAACTTTGACTTTACAAATGGAACAGATGCCTTCACAACTGTTGTCAGAATTTAGATTAAAATAATTCCACACCCAAGACGTGGATTTTCTGGCTTCATTTTTTTCATGAGAAAGAACTGCTGCTACTGGTGGCTGTTTTATGCAAACCACACACTCATCATCCTCATTAGAGTCAGATAGGACAAAAATATGCCCCTCATACTTCTTTTGCACTTCCTCCATACTATCATCCTCATGTTTTATTATTTCACCATCTAATACTAGCACAGCCATCATGGTGCCAGTGATCCACTGTGAAACTGGGTGACAGCTGTTATACTTACTTCCTTTATCAAAGGACTGTTTAATAGTCAATTGTTTTTTAAAATTACTACTAGAAGTATTCTTCTTGGTCCCTTTCTGGGATGAAGATCCACCCTCAGCAGCAGCAACAGGTATAGCACTCAAGGATCCTTGAGGAATCACGGATAGGAGAGGAGTCAGTCATGCTTATGAAATTGGATGCAGGACTACTTCCGATCACGAATGAGGATGTTGATGATGATGCAGGTATTGGTGGTGGAGATTGCAGGTTCTTGGATCCAGATAGAAGGGAGCAGCTAGGTGACACTGGACTGACTGTTGTTTGTTTTTTTGTCCCCAAAGTTTTAGAATTTAAAATAACCTTTCCAACTTGATGAATGCACTGCAAGTGATGTAACAGGGAGGAGGATCCAAGATGGTTAAGGGCCTTACCTTTACTCAGTTACTTGGCAGTGGTTACAAATGGCTTGGCAAATGTTGTCTGGATTTGGGTGGAAATAATTCCACACAATGGAAGTGGATTTTTTGGTCCTTTGCCCAGGCATTGCAACAATGGGATTTTTCCCACCATGGGCAACAACTGTTGCCTGATTTACAGTTTTTACACAAATATCCTCGCCATCAACATCCTCATCATTACCAACATCCTCATCATCCTTGTTGTTATCGCCAAATACATAAATATCCTCCTCATCCTTCTTGTGCATAGAAGCATCCTCAACTTCTACGTCAGCATGTTGACTTGTGCTGCTTATCCCCACATTTGCAGAGGACACACAAATGGTGGAAGAAGGATCCTCTTCAAGTATTAGAAAGGTCAGGCTCACACATGGCAACCGCGGACACATCTCCTCTGGGATTTGTCATTTTTCTGAGCACACAGTTGGTTCCGGTGTCTTACTCGTCTTAACAATTTACATTTTTTTTGTACCTCTCCTACAAGCAGAGGGACTTAAATCTTCACTAGAACCACCAGTCATAAATAGTAAATCCTATCCTTTCTTTGCCACTTCGTGTAGTGAATGGCATATTGCCAATTTATTGTTTCTCTAGAGCTGACTTAGCTTTAGATTTTTTTTCTTTAGCAGGGTAATAGTCGATTTTTTTACATGGCCTGACTTAAGTCCTGGTACATCGAACTTCAAAGATGACGTTGATGGCCTTGGATGGTCATCATGACTGCTGCTGGCAGCTACTGGTATGTGGATCCTGCTCTCCTGTCATGTGACTGTCCTCCATACTAACTGCGGTCTTACAGCAGTGTCACCAAGCAATTATAGTGCAGCTCAGTTGGGGCTAACGCAAACAACCAAACATAGAAAAGAATAGTTTTTTGTTTTTTTCACACTGGGGGTGAAGAGCACCCCTGAAAGAGGCAGCAGCCCCTTGACAGACAGCAGCACAGCAACCCTGCGCACCTACGTTGATGACAGATGTAGCTAACATGCACACAGAAATGTTTTATTTATTTTTTTACACTGGGGTGAATTAGCCCCCTGTATGGACAGAGCACCCTCTGGACAACACAGCAGAACAGCCAGCCCCTATGGACAACAGCCGGCCAGCCCCCATGGACTACAGCCAGCCAGTCCCTATGGACAGGACAACAGTCAGCCCCTATATATGGACAACAGACAGCCAGCACCTATGGATGGACAGGACAACCTCAGTCACAACAACAGCCAGCCAGCCCCTATATGGACAACAGCCAGCCCCTATGGATATTAAGCGACACAACTTTAGCCAGCACCTATGCACAGCAGCACAGCACAGCTCCCAGCTCCCTTCCTCTTCACTCTCCACAACCAGAATGAAAAATGGCGGTGATTGTGGAACCTTTATAGAAACCAAACCCCATGAGAATTCGACAGCGGGATGATGACGTTTTGCCTCGTTTTCAGATATGAGACAGGCAGGAAAACCTGAGTCGACATGGATCTGAGGGAACCGAACCTGCTCATCTCTACTAGATATAACCCAGGGCAATGAATATAAATACATGTTAGTCTAATTATACAAATACATGGATAAAAAATACAGAAGGAAGCCTGATAGTTAAAGCAGTATATTTAGCAAAACTTGGTGGAGCACAGTTAATAGCAAACATTCTTACCAACAACTTATATAGTGCCAGGAAATTCCACTTTACAACTGGTAACAAACAGTGGCGGATTTTGCCTAGAGGCTGCGAGGCTGCAGCCCCCCAGTAAAATCCGCCACTTCAGTGTAGTCAATGCAGTCCGTGTCACTGTGACTGGCAGTTGCTTTCTATTGGAAGCGCCATCTGCCAGTCAGATACACAACAGGTAGTTTCAGGGGAGGTGTCTCCTCCCCGTGGGACTGCCAGTCTGGGCTGCTATTGCAGAGAGCGACTTCCAGGAGGAAGCCGCTACTCTGTCTTGCAGCCAGCCCTACCCGGCTCCTAAGGGCTTCAGACGATGCAGTCTGTTGGAAGCCGGAGAAAATACGCATGTGTGGCTCCCTGCCGCTAGTGCGCATGCACCTGTCCAAGTGCCTGCCACATTGATTTTGCAGACGCCGGGACCCAGCCAGTAGCTACAACGCCGGCGGTGAGTTCCGCTCAGGGTAAATCTTCTCAGTGGTGGCAGCCCGCTTCCTCTAAAAAGGTAGGAGTAGCCGCTGGTAACAAACACTAATAAAACAAAACTGGGCATTAATAGACAGATAATGGTAAGAGTGTCTAGCTCACTAGCTTACCATTCATACTTGCCATACTTGCCTACCTACCCTACTCGTATCTATTACTACCTTGGTGCGTTTCTAGTACCACCAGTACACACAGTGTGACAAGATGGCTGCCACACCTTTTTCATGCTCTTAAACATCTCCATAAAACAGCTTAAATTCAACACAACTGAATTTAGAACCATCATAAATATCCAAAGACTTTACCTTTACTTCCCTACACAGACATCTCTCCATTATCAACAGATTGCATTCCTGCATTGAGATTCACATTGGATTGAATTGAAACCCTCTGTCTCTTCCACTATGACTCCTTCAGATTGGTTTTACCTCAGCACTGGATATCCAAGAAAAAGGTACTGTGGAAAATAAACTATGTTTGACTCCATCCCACTGGCGTCACAATGGTAGGTGAAGGGGGTGTGGGCAGCACCTGAGTGTGACTTTGGAAGGGGGTGACACCAAAATGCCGGCTCCTCCTCAGTGACAGTAGCCGGGTGCTGCAGTGTCACATTCTCCTTCAGCACCCGCCTCCTGTCACAGAGGAGGAGCCGACAGCACAGGAACTGGCCTCCAGGGGAAGCCCAGCATCTCTGGGGATGCTAGGCACACCCCCGGTGTTATGCAATCGAGAGTTCCTGATAGACCATGCCCCCTTTGTTAGGTCATGCCTACTTCACCACGTGAGGGGGGGCTGTAAAGTATGCATCGAGTGTCCATCCAACCTCTACCGTAGACTTCAGTCACCTCTTTTCTCTGAACAGCAAGTAACTCTGATTTTTTGCATTAATAATAATATACATATAAATATAATATACAGTAACCCCAGCCTCTGACTTTCTGGAAATGTTCATTTTAAAACACAGGATTCATGTTATCTTTAGTCTTTGCAAGGAAAGTCCACTTCAAAGGGATCACACACTGGGAGTTTCACACCTACACAATAGGAATAGATTCTAACACCTTTCCACAAGCTTGCTTTGTTCTGGAATAATTTGTGTGACTCTAAATCAGCAAGAGAAAGGAAAAGTTAGTTTAGTTAATTACTACATGTTCAAATTATACCCTTTGAATAAGAAAGAAGCAATTAAATATAGCAATAACCAAGATAATTTAGACTTTGTTCATGAACCCATTATAATTTCTGGATCACAAATAGAATTGAAAATAAAATAAAACTTTAATCTCCTTCTATCATCATCAAATGCAGTTTGTACTTTCCCTCTCAATGAATACCCAATGTATTTGTCATCAATGAGCTCCAGCTTAATTCTTCCACTCTGTCCACCATGTGCTGCAGTTCCTATTATACCCGCACAAGCTTCCATTCTTCCATCCCTTGGAGCATAACCAATTGGGCACGAGGTTTAGCGATGTAAAAAAAACCTTATGCCCCTCACGCCCAATTTTGGATTACCGTGGGTATGCGTGTTGCCGATACCCGCGGTATCCAATAATAAAAAGTGTTTCTTCCAGATCTGGCATTACAAAGGACAGACCTGATTGGGCATACCAGAGGGCCTGTAGTTTTTTTTATGTCTCTGGGAATGGCAGTCACAGAGCGAGCATTTACAGTTTTGTTCTTCCAAGCACTGGGCAGTCTGCAGGGTAGCACTTCTATTTGTCTCATCTTTAAAACTACGGAGGGGAGGTTTACAGTCAGCTCGCTTGCCACAGCTGCCGGTGAGTTTTTTTAACATGTCAAGGGGGCATATATGCAGTTGCGGGCGGGACATTTGAAAGACCCCATGGCATTTTCCCGCAACCGCATTGTTTTGCTATTCAGTAAGGTGCCTGAAAATGGGACGGTGCGCATCTTTTTTTGCACACCTCCAGAGCAAGTCTGATTTTTCCTAAAATCGTTAATTTTAGGAAAAATCAGCGGGACTTGCTCTGGGACCCAGACGGAACCCCCCTGAGGACTAATTAAGCAATTGAAAGTTTCCAATTAGCTTAATTAGTTCTTAATTACTCACCTTCTGAAGCAGCGTCTTCTGCATTCAGCGCGAACCACGTCTCCTGCAGCAGGGTGAGTATGTCAGTGTGTATGAGTGAGTGTGTGTGTGTGCATGAGTGTGTATGTGTGTGTGTGTGTGTGTGTGTGTGAGTGACCCCAGGTGTCTGTGACCCCCCCTGTGTGTGTTCGCCCCTCCTTGTAATAGATGCTGGGAAAACTACATCTCCCAGCAGCCCTTGCTCCTCTCACCAGACCCTCTCAGCAGCCCCCCCCGCAGTGACAAGTTTTCGGAGAGGGCACTGGGAGCCACAGAGACCACTGGAGACCCCTGGGAAAGTAAGTGTCTTTTTTTTCTGAAAACCCCTTGTAGCGTAAGAAAAAAAATTACACCTGCCCCTGCACTAAACATAAAAAAACAACAGGCCCTTTGGTATGCCCAATCAGGTATGTCCTTTGTAATGCCAGATCTATAAGAACCAAGATTGCTACAATTGCTGACCTTATTGAATCTTCAGATCTAGCCTGCATTACAGAGATGTGGCTAAAAGAAAATGCAGCACCCTATCTTGGAAACCGCAATCCCCATAAATTACTTTGTCAGCCACAACCCAAGATT
Organism: Taudactylus pleione; assembly: GCA_031769625.1. Taxonomy (NCBI): domain Eukaryota; kingdom Metazoa; phylum Chordata; class Amphibia; order Anura; family Myobatrachidae; genus Taudactylus; species Taudactylus pleione. The sequence continues at coordinate 784,361 of JAUIMM010000064.1, forward strand.
GAACTCCAGGGGAGGGAGAGTGGCCATCTGCTTTAAAATAGCACTTAAACTTAGGTTCCTTCCAATGGAAACTACTCGCTCATTTGAGTGCATCGCAGCCCGGAGTTCTACAGGATTAGGGTTCAGAGTACTTCCCATTTACTGCCCCCCTGGAGATGGAAATATATTTCTACAAGAAACTGCAGATACTGTTGCTGGATTAGTTCTGCAGCATCAAAGATGGCTCATCCTTGGGGAATTCAATGCATGGGCTGAAGATGAGCTCTCACATCTTAGCCAAGACCTTCTGTGCACAATGAATGCTATGGGAATCATACAAATTATTCCTTCTGCTATACATGTGGTCACACCTTGATCTTGTCTTCCAGATTGGATTAGAAGTCTCTGACCTAACAATAAACCCAGTCATGTGGTTAGACCACCACTCAATTTGGTTCTCAGTCGCAACACCTCAAAATTAAACTTTGCCAGTGAAGTTGGTCAGGTATCGTCCAAGGAGAGGTATGACTCCCCAGGGTATTGCAGCAAATCTGGACCTCTCTGCAGTTTTGGGTGCCTGTGAAGGATCTTGTTCTCTAGTTCATTACCATAATAATACTGTGATATTATCATCCCTGTGCGTATACGATCACGCGTGCCACACCGTCAAGCTCCTTGGTTTAACAAGAGTGTTATTGAGCTCAAGAAACGGGTCATAGCAGGGGCGGATTGGAATGGAAAACCAGCCTGGGAAATTTCTGGAAGCAGCCCTTATGGGGTGGGTCTGTTGTGGGGGTAAGTTCTGTGGAGGAGGATACTCCCTACTCTTGGGGACTGAAGGGGCTTTTGTAAGCCACTGAGGGGAGAAGGGTCGGCAACAGAAATCTTGGTGAATGATACACCGTCCATCCCTCTGCACTAAGTACAGGCCCATGAGTTTGGAAGTCTTGTTTCTTACCTATATGGCGGGTTCTCTGCAACGGGGAGCATCTGAAGAATTTGAGCCTCACTGGGCAGCGTCTTCAGCCGGTATTTAGTATTCATGTAGATCACACTGTCTGGAAGATGCCTGTTTATGTAGAAATATAACCAATGTCATCATCATCATAACCTGATAATTTAGAATAACAGCAGGTTTTGTGCAGGGCAAAATGTGAATTTCCCTGATCAAACAATTTCTGTGTCTTTCCAGGTCCCCATGTTACTCCAGACCCCATTACATCTCTCTATCCTCCGGTCCCCCTGTGGTTCTCCAGGCCATTTGTGGTTCTCCAGGCTCCCTGTGAATCTCCATCTCTGGGCCTCCATGTCTCTTTCCAGGACCCCCTGTATATCTCCATACCCAAGACCACCTGTAACTCTCAGCCTCATTCCCCCAGTCCCATTGTGTCTCAGCCTCAGACCCATTCCCCCAGACCCAGTGTGTGTCTCAGCCCCAGTGTGTGTCCGCCTCATTCTCCCTAGCCCCAGTGTGTGTCTCAGCCCCAGTGTCTGTCCGCTTCATTCCCTCCAGCCCCAGTGTGTGTCTCAGCCCCATTCCTCAGCCCCAGTGTGTGTCTCAGCCCCATTCCCCAGCCCCAGTGTGTATCTGCCTCATTCCCCCAAGCCCAAGTATGTTTCTGCCTCATTCCCCTCAGCCCCAGTGTGTGTCAGCCTCATTCCCCCCAGCCCCAGTGTGTCAACCTCATTCCCCCCCAGCCCCAGTGTGTGTCTCACAGCCATTCATCAGCCCCAGTGTGTGTCTCAGCCCCAGTGTGTGTCAGCCTTATTTCCCACAGCCCCAGTGTGTGTCAGCCCCCGTGTCCTCCCAACCCCAGAGTGTGTCTCGGCCCCAGTGTGTGTCAGCCTCATTCCCCCCAGCCCCAGTGTGTCAACCTCATTCCCCCCTAGCCCCAGTGTGTGTCTCACAGCCATTCACCAGCCCCAGTGTGTGTCTCAGCCCCAGTGTGTGTCAGCCTTATTTCCCACAGCCCCAGTGTGTGTCAGCCCCTGTGTCCCCCAACCCCAGTGTGTGTCTCGGCCCCAGTGTGTGTCAGCCTTATTCCCCACAGCCCCAGTGTGTGTCAGCCCCCGTGTCCCCCAACCCCAGTGTGTGTCTTGGCCCCAGTGTGTGTCAGCCTTATTCCCCACAGCCCCAGTGTGTGTCAGCGCCATGTCCCCCAGCCCCAGTGTGTGTCAGCGCCATGTCCCCCAGCCCCAGTGTGTGTCTCAAACCCATTCCCCAGCCCCAGGGTGGGACTGATCCCAAATGTGTGTTAGTCTCATTCCCCCAGCACCTGTGTGCCCCAGACCTGTGTACCAGCTCCTGTGTGCTCTCGCCCCAATATGTGCCAGCCTCATTCCTGCCCAGCACCTGTTTGTCTCAGCCGGGCCCGTGTGTCAGCCACATTCATTCCCCCCTCCCCTGGTTTGTCTGATCCTTAACCCCCCCAGCCGCCGCCACACGCAACTTACCTGCAGCTGCTCTTGTTGGTTGCACACTACAGCACTGCTTCTCTTGGCCACGGCACTGTGCTGCTGTCCTGGACGCGTGGAGTCACGTCCGGGTGCAGAGGAGCCGGATGGAGGCGGAGCCATCAGTGGTGACTGACAGGTTGCACAATGGCTTGTGGGAGGACCTGTTGCGGCTGCGCAGCGGCTCTCCCATCAGCCTTTTTTTTTCTACCAGTAGCTGTGTAGAGCTGCCCGATCGGAGTTGTGCTCCGATCGCGGCAGCAGGGGTGGGTAAGTGTTGGGTGGCCGCCGGCCACTGTAGGAACCGACCCAGCGGGAACCAGCCCGGTGTCCCGGCGGCCCAATACGCCCCTCGGTCATAAACTTGAAAGACAATGGAGGAAGACTAACCTGGCAGAGGCTAAGTTAAAGCTAATTAAGCATATTGAAGAATATCAATCCACAGTCACTCATAAAAAAACAGCGTTCCTGTCAAAAGAGACCACAGCAGCAAACATAGGCCAGCTCAGCTTTTCTAAACAGTGGAGATGCTTTGCAAACCAGCATGCCTGCAGCCTGATGAAACCCTCTCTAAGTCAAGATGCAACTAGTTTGCCAACGTATTTGCAGATAAAGTATCCTCAATACGGGCTGCAATCCCCACAGAACCATCAAAGGTGTGCAAAGTTTACAAGCCTGCCAATGTAAGCCACCTGTCTTCATGGACCAGCTTTGACCCAATGGATGGAAAAGACATCGCCGAAATTATCCGAATGTTGCATCACACCACCTGTGATCTGGACCCAGGGTGTATGAACATAATTGGCCCTGTATTTGCAAAAATATTTCAATGCTCTTTGCAGACAAGTATTTTTCCTGCACCACTATAGGAAGCAATTGTTAGACCTCTCCTTTAAAAAACTAATTTAGATCCCGACTGCATGTCCATCTACAGATCGATATCAAACCTTCATTATCTAGGAAAGGATATCGAGAAAGTGGTCGCAACTCACTGGACACCCCCCTGTCAGCCCATGATATTGATGATCCATTCCAGTCAGGATTCATAGCACAGAAACAGCCTTGCTACATATGAGGTGACTGTTCAATCTTAGGGGTCTATTTACTAACAGGAGAAAAGGGTAAAAAACGAAAAAGACAGTGAAAACCCATGTACATATCGCTTCTCAACATGTACTAAACGATTTTCACTTCTTTTTCTCTGCCTGCACTAAGTTCTGACATGCATATCGCACTGCCATAGGCTGCTATGGCGACGATATGTCCATCAGCTTCGCCTCTGAGGGCTGCCGTTATCTGCCCTCTCTGCAGTGCAGACTGCAGAGCCGTGGTCGGTTCTATGCTGTTGTTAATTTTGTTCATTGTAAATAAAGTTTTCTGCTGTTTAAAAAAACCTAAAAACCTCTGTTGAAGCTGATCAGGTGGTCACTGTGTGACTCCACCGTGCAGTGCAGTCGGCTCTAAGCTGATCGGGGCTTCTTATCTCTCTTCACACATGCCAGGTAGCCCTTCAGGAATGGGCTGTGTGCCTTAGCTCTCACCACAGAGAGGATGACTTTACACATCACCCTCTTCGGCAGGAGCTGCAATAGTAACTATTGCGGTAGCCGCCTCCTGCTTCGCAGCGGTAGCAGGTGAAGCAGGAGGGGCATTTTCTCTGCGAAAGTGCCATGTTAGTAAATAGACTCCTAAATCCTTCTGGATCTCTCTTCAGCATTTGTTCGACAGAGTTCTATACTATCTCCTTTGCGGCTCTGACACTATGGAACTTGCTTCCCCACACAGTTCTAGAGGCCTCCATTTTAGAACCCTTCAAAAACAGCCTCAAGACTCACCTGTTTACTCAAGAATTTCACTAATATCCCTTCACTAATGTCTCTCTTTGCTGTTAAGATTAATTATATTGTGTGTTTTAAATGCAAATGTAAAGCACTTTGAGGGGTATTCAATATGAAACGTTAACTTCACTGTCGAAGTTAACGTTTCATATCGGAGTTTTTTTCTGCGTTAAAGTCTGGTGCGCGCTCCCGCTTTTCCCCGTATTCAATATAAAATTAACGAAAACGGGAAACTCCGAAGTTGGATTTGCGTAAAGTTACGAATTTTTCCTTAAAATAATTGTAAGACCCCCCTAAAGTTGTAAAAACATGGGGGAACACTATGGGTACCCCGTTTTAGCCTTTAATTGAAAGTCTGGGATTTAAATAGCCACAGCAGGTGTTTTTTTCCCGACATTGAATAAGTGATGCAGAATAGCACTTAGGTTATTTTTTTTGTTTTTTTAAGTGGTCCCATCAAATTTGGGGTACATGAAAATGGCTACTAGCATATTTTGATGTCCCTAAAGTAAGTTTTTAAAAACTCTGCATTTGTGCACCTGCCGCTATAATTCTATTCTAGAAAACACCTGCCGCATACATGCACAATAGCCCTGAACCTATTTCCCTATTGTTAAACAATTTTTTCCCATTTTTTTTTTTCACCCCAATTTTTAAATTAATTTTTTGGGGTGTCCCTAATTTTTTTTCAAACTTTTTTTGACACAGTTCTTTTTTAAATGTCATTCCCAGGGGTGCAGGCTATTTTTTTTAAAGCCTGCACCCCTAAACCCCAATTATGCACTTTTTTTCGACACCTATTCAATGGTGAAAAGTTATCCCTGTTTTTTATCAAAGACTTTTCAAAACTGCGATAAGTCTTTGAAATTGAATATGGTGTAAAAGTAAAACCTGCGATAATGACGTCATACGCAAAAAACTATGTTCGCACCCATATTGAATACCCCTATTTGAGTCCTATTAGGAGAAAAGTGCTAAATAATGAACATTATTATTATTATTATTAATAATAATATGGTGATGCCACAGTCTGTGGTACCAGAGGTCTGCAGCACCAGGAAGCAGAGTACAGGCTGGAGCATCTTTAGGACGTTCCAGGCAGCTCTATGTTACCAAGAAGCAGAGTACTGGTTAAATCATCTTTAGGCAGCTTCAGGCCACTCTACAGGCTACAGGCAAGGACGCCGAGAGGGGGGGGAGCGGGTACAGTTTACCCGGACCGGGGCTTCCTGAGGGGCCTGGCGGGGGCCCGGGTCTGGTGCCTCCCCCCAGCAGCCCAGCACATGGCTTGTGCTGAGCTGCAGTGGGAGACTGCTCGTGGCTGCTGAGCACTGATCGTGGCAGCTGAACACTGATCGCACCCCCCTGGCTTTGAGTAGGGCTGAGGGGGCTTAGAGCGCCCCCCCCTCCGCAGCGCGCAGCGCCACTTTGCGTCGCTGCAAAGCTTCTTTTTTTTTTCGAGAAGGGGACGTGGCCACGCCTCCCGTGATTAGGCCATGCCCCCTATTACCCGGGCCCGCCGCTGTTCTTGGTGGGCCTGGCTACAGGGCGCGTGTCTGGATCATCCAGGCACCCTGCAATCCAAATGCAGGTGCCTTGGGGCAGTGATGGTGCCGCGCTTAGGGTTCGGAGTCTCACACACCCCTAGTTACGGCCCTCTGTAGCAGGTATTGTCAAGTCATAGAGAAGACAGCCAAGTTACTGTCTGGTGCCTTATATTGTCAGCGGTACAGATAAATCAGCCTGGTAACTCAGGCCTACAGTAGTGAGACACATTTGGCTTTGCAGAGGTTTTACAGGGCTTCAGGACATGGTCACTCCTTCCAACTGATAGATCAATATCAGATTGGGTTATCATGCTTTATAAAGAACATAATGCCTCCCAGTTATGAGGAATGGGTTGAGTTACTGTATTAGACTTAATAAGGACTTACAACATACCACAGAACTGCCGATTTAGGCAATTCACTCCTGACTTGAAATATCTTTCCCTTTGTCCAAGCAGCATACATGGCATTTAACTGGTATCTCCCATCACTGCTGTTCTGCTATGCCATGCAACATGACCGGGAATTTTCCACAGTTGATGAGTGTCTGGTGGCAAGCAGCACTAATAGCACTAATAGGAGTAGTCACTAGTTGCTGTTTAAACAAAGCCAAACCAATCTGTAACCTCCCCCCTAACAGGTTGGCAAAGTAAGATGCTGGTATGACACGATCCATTTACTTACCATAATTTGGTGGGATCTTTTAATTGATTCTATTTGAGAAACATATCTCTCAATCCTACTTGCACTGTAGTACCCAGTTAACAAAAAAAAGTATTATATTCATGCCAATAGTACTAAATAACTATATCAAACCTAACTATCTCTCATTTACATAAATTAAAATTTCTAAATATTTTAAATAACAAAACATATCCATTTAAAATCAACAAGTCATGGGTGTAAAAAACATAAATGTTATCTTACAGGTTCTCAAACTCGGTCCTCAGGAACCCAAACAATGCATGTTTTCCAGGTCTCCTCACAGAATCACAAGTGAAATAATTACTGTAGCTCCACCTGTGAATCTTTTAAAATGTGTCAGTGAGTAATGAATACACCTGTGCACCGGCTGGGTGACCTGGGAAACGTGAACTGTGTGGGGTCCTGAGGACCGAGGGCCTGATTCAGAGCCGAACGCTCTGACCAGAGCGCTCGCTCTGAATCAGGGCCCTCCTCCATGAAAAGGGAGCGTCCTCCTGGACGCTCGCATAGCTGTGGGTGACCACCCACAGCTTATGTGAGCGTCCATGATGATGGTCGCGATGGTCAAGACCATCACGACCATCGGGCTTGCGACGGAGACCCTGCGGTAGGGTCTCGCTGCCGGAAAGCCCTGGAGCTCTATCAGAGCCAAAATCACTCCCACTGACATCACTAGTGATGTCAGTGGGGCCGGCTTCAGACGCCTCCGTCTGGCAGCCACGCCCCCGGCACGCCCACCAAAGGGGGGCATGCTGTCAATCAACATCGACAGCACGCCCCCTGTGGTGCGAGACCCGGAGCGACGGAGAGCCCGTTGCTATCCGGGTCTCGCGCATGCGCACTGGGGCAAAATCGACCCACTTGCGAGCGTCCTGCACTCGCGAGCGGGTCTGAATGACCCCCCGAGTTTGAGAACCAATGCGTTATCTCACATCTCCTGAGATTTCAACAGTTTTATCCACTACGATTGTTGAATCATTCCTTTTATGACTTAGTGGGGGTATACTTACAATGAGTGCAGGGTGTGCTGTGCACACAGGCCCCTGGGTCCAGGGGGGGCCCACAACGCACACCCTGCACCCATTTATTAAATACACCTCTCCGGAGTCCCGCTCAGCTCCAAACGGGCAGTGTTTACTGTATTTAAAACTAAGAACGGTGGTCTCAGAAGTGATCAGAGACTAAAGAAGCCTCTGATCACTTCAGTGGCCAGCGTTTCCAGTGATGCAGTGCGCGGGTGACTTCATGACATCACCCGCGATGAGAAAAGCCTGCGCCTTCTGGGTCTAGTTAGATCCAGTCAGCGGTGGCCAGCGGCCAGCATGAAGAGATATAGTACTGTACAGGTTTTAAAAACCAGCACAGGCTGTACAGAGCCCGGGGCTGGTTATGTTTCTGGGGAGAGGGTGCACAAGTTTTTTTTTATAAGTATTTTCATATGTACACACAGAAACATGCACGTATCTCATAGATATGGATATGTTTCTGTGTTACTCTGACCTGCTCAGGATAAACTCGCTATCCCAAAGCTGGTCTATTGTTTTTGCGAGTTCTCAGGCAGTAATATGTGTGAGTGAAGCACTCTATTACATTGCCCGAGTTCTATCTAGAGCAGACATGTCAAACATGCGTCCTGCGGCCGCATGTGGCCCGAATAAACAATTTATGCGGCCCGAGAGTGTGGGCTCACATATATATTATATACGGCCCACACCCCTGCCACGATTGGAGCTCAGCTCCGAGCGGGCAGTGTTTACTTTACAAACTGGCAATGCTGGTTTCTGAATTGATCAGAAGCCTCTGATCGCTTCAGAGGTCAGCGTTCCCAGTGATGCAGCGCACGGGTGACGTCATGACATCACCCACGTAGCCCGTGATGAGTGGAGCCTGTGCCTGCCGCTCTGGATCTGATAAGATCCAGTCAGCGGCAGCGTCTACGTGGGATGGCATGGACTGGAGTGGTGCCCAGCGGCCGTCAAGAAGAAAGGTAAGTACTGCACAGGGGAGTGGGGCCTGTTCTACACTGGGAGGGGGCACAGCATAAGGGGCACTACTAGGGGCATTACTGGGGGCACTGCATAAGGGGCACTACTGGAGGCACTACTAGAGGCATTACTGGGGGCACAACATAAGGGGCACTACTAGGGGCATAACATAACGGGTACAGCTAGGGGCATTACTGGGGGTACTGCATAAGGGGCACTACTGGGGGCACTGCATAAGGGGCATTACTGGGGCACTACTAGGGGCATTACTGGGGGCACTGCATAAGGGGCACTATTAGGGGCATTACTGGGGGCACTGCATACTGGACATTACTAGGGGCACCACATAAGGGGCACTACTAGGGGAATTACTGGGGACACTGCATAAGGGGCACTACTGGGAGCACTGCATAAGGGGCTCTAATACAGGGTGCATTGCATAATGGGCACAACGTCAGGGGCATTGCATAAGGGGCTTTAATTCAGGGGGGCATTGCATAAGGGGCACTACTACAGGGGGCACTGCATTGTTTTTTATTAATAATAACCTTTCAAAATTGCATAGAAGACTTTTTTTTTCTTGCGGCCCACACACTCTAAAGCTGGCCACACATCTAAAGATTATCTGTCCAACCAGCCAACTAGTTGATTGGTTGGAATGAAAATCTGGTAAGGAATACAAATCAGCAAATTGCTCCCAAACGCTGGAAAATGGACCAAAACTGTTAAATGTTTGATCTAAACTATTTGTTCAAACAACGAACTTGTCTAACGACCATTTTCATCTGTTTTCTGGCATTTAGGAGCAAATTGCTGATCATCAGTTACTCCCATACGTTACCAGGTTTTCATTCCAACCAATCAACTAGTTGGCTGGTTGGATGTAAGTTGGTCTAGTGTGTGGCCAGCTTTAGACCTTGCATATTCGGCCGGGTTGGTATTTTGAGTTTGACATGCCTGCACTAGAGTCTACTCTAAAGCCTCCCACAGGCTCGTACAGAAATCCGAGTTAAGTTCAGCCCGCAGGCTTATCGGTTAATTACTGCAATCCGGGCCCTTATAGTCAAAAGTGTGCACCTGCATCTTGGATTGTGTATTGTATTTTCAGTCACAACAATGTAGCTCCTGTAAATGTATTTGGAAATTAGAGTGTGCAGACCAACCACCTTTGGATAGTTGTATATTTTGAAAATGGTGACTGCCTTTTCTTTTGTCCCAACAAGCCAACCATCTATTCATTGGTGTTTAATCAGAGCAACAACAAATCAGTTTGTAAAAAGAGAGAGAGAGAGAGAGAGAGAGAGAGAGAGAGAGAGAGAGAGAGAGAACAGCAAAAGTATTCTCCCTGTACACTGCAAATAAACCAGCATAAAGAGACTACTTTCTACCCAATAACAGCAATGCAGTGATCTCAGTTGCATACAAATCTGCAAATATATGGTAAGCCACCAGGTCTAGTCAAGGAGTCTCTATTCTGGTGGTCCTAATGCTACATGATAATAGCACCTATTTTGGGTCATATATTTATGTATTTTTAAATTGAGAGCTAAATTACCTGGAGACACCCTAAGATCCTCCAATATGGCACTATCAGCATACCCTCCAACTACCAGAGCTGGCAACAGAAATATCGGGGCCCAGTACAGTGATGTCTCTAGGGGCCCTACCTTCTCACCACCACCCCCGATCCCGCACATCCATCCCCTGCATGTGTGATATGTGAAGCATGAAAATGTTAACTGATAGATATGTCAGCCTTTAAATAAAGTAAAAATACTCTTATCACTTACCGCACTGTCTCTCTGTCACAGTTGATACAGGCTGTAGTTCTTGTCTACAGTCTCTTGCAAGGTCTTCTTGATGACAATGCTGTGGATGACTCCAGGGTAGGAGGGATGGTGTCTGCAGCCAGCCATTCTCAGTCCCTCATCACCTTCTTCAAATTCAGCCTCTCATTACCATCCTCAGCCCAGAAGCCCCCATCACCTTTCTCTGCCCCCAGCACCCATCACCTTCCTCTACCCCCAGACCATGTCACCTTTTGCCCCAGCCCTTCACCTTCCTATGCCCCCAGCCCATGTCACTTTCTGCCCCAGCCTCCATCACCTTCCCCTGCCCCTTCATCTTCTTCTATCCCCAGCCCCCATCTCCTTCCTCTGCCCCAGCCCATGTCACCTTCTGCCCCCAGCCCCCTTCACCTTCCTCTGTCCCCAGCCCATGTCATCTTCCGCCCCATCACCTTCCTCTTCCCCATCACCTTCCTCTGCCCCAGTCCATGTCACCTTCTGCTTCCAGCCCCCATCACCTTCCTCTGCCCCTTCATCTTCCTATATCCTCAGCCTCCATCACCTTCCTCTGCTCCAGCCCATGTCATCTTCTACCTCCAGCCCCCATCACCTTCCTCTGCCCCAGTCCATGTCACCTTCTGCTTCCAGCCCCCATCACCTTCCTCTGCCCCTTCATCTTCCTATATCCTCAGCCTCCATCACCTTCCTCTGCTCCAGCCCATGTCATCTTCTACCTCCAGCCCCCATCACCTTCCTCTGCCCCCAGTCCATTTCACCTTCTGCCCCATCACCTTCCTCTGCCCCAGTCTATGTCCTCTACCTCCAGCCCCCATCACCTTCCTCTGCCCCCAGCCCCTATCAGCTTCCTATGCCCTCTTCACCTTCTTCCTTATCCAGGTCCAATCATCTTCCCCTTCCGAAGCTGCTATTCCTCTACCATCCCCTCCACACCGCAGCTTGCCTGACGTGCGGCGACGTGACCTATGACATCGTGCCGCCGCGTTGCTGAATGGTCAGGCTCAGGCCGCAGCTGAGCCACCTGGAAGAGCCCAGCACTGCCCGGGCCAGGCTGCAAGGGACTTGGAGATAGGGATGAGCGGCCACTATGGGACCCACCGGCTGGAACAGCGTCCGCCATCTGCGGCCCCGTTTTGTGCCCGTCCGGTCCTCGGGGTCCCTGTCGCCAGGCCTGCAACTACTGATCCCATCCATGCTCACAGGACAATAATACACCGAATGGAAGTTAAAATGGAAGTTGCTGAAATCAATTTATAAGCCCAACACAGGAGCATGTAAGGGAGGGGTTAGTCTAGACTAGAAAAACAGCAAAAAGAATCCCCCAGCACAACGCAAATATGCCAGCATAAAGATACTTACATTTTGCCTGATAACAGTAATGCAGAGATCTCAGTTGCATACATTTGCAAATACAGTATATGGTAAACCACCAGGCCTCTGCAAGGTTCCTCTGTTCTGTGAATTGTATTACCAGTCACAGCAGTGTGTAATTAGCACAAGGCACTTAGGAAAAATGCATACACATTTATTGAAATATCCAAAAGTATACAAAAATTGTAAAACAGTACTTAGAATTGGCATGATCCTTTCAGACGACAGCCGTCCCGGTGCTACAACAGCACCCTTCTCATGGACACCCTCAGGAAATGGAGTGATACAGGAACAATTGCCAACAGAACTCTAGAGATTAAGGGATCTATTTACTAAGCAGTGTTAGGAGACAGAGTGAAAAGTGATAAGGTGCCAGCCAATCAGCTCCCAACTGTCATCTCACAGGCTGTGTTTGAAAAATGACAGTTGGGGGCAGGGGCGTTTCTAGAGAGGAGGGGGCCCGTGTGCAGTCTCTGACATGGGCCCCCTCCTCTCCGCCCGGCGGCCGGCAGCGCACTGAGCTGTGTGCAGCCAGAGCCGGAGTTATAGACTCTGGGCACTAGAGTGTGCCCAGAGTCTATAATGAATGCACAGGTCACCGGGAAAATGGCCACGGTGGCCATTTTCCCTGTACTTCCCATGCGCAAATGACGGGAAAATGGCCGCTGCCGCCATTTTACAGCGCCGGACCCCCTCGCCGATGTGGGACTCCGGAGAGGTAAGTAATATTATGGGTGCAGGGTGTGCGGTGTGGGGACTCCCTGGACCCAGGGGCCCATGTTCCCCACACACCCTGCACCCATTATAGATACGCCCCTGGTTGGGAGCTATTGGATGGCACCTTATCACTTTCTTATCACTTTTCACTCTGTCTCCTAACACTGCTTAGTAAATAGACCCCCCATTGCTATAAACATTGTATTTATTCAGTACAATGGTTTCAGATCTGATAGGACTCTCCAGGAGATCACTGTGTTCACTGTGAGCTCACGCTCAGATTCTGGATGAGATGTCAAAGCTGGGTACATCTGACTGAATTATTGATTTAGACTGTAATGAGCAGGTTTCTCTTCCCTCATATGCTTTTCCTTCCCTTGCTTCTACCACCTTATCCTCCCCACTGTATACAACAGCACCCAACCTCTGAGTTCTACCACCCTGCTGCCTATTTGAGTTTAATGACTGCTGATTCAGCAATGCTTATAAACAATAGGACTAATCCTCAGTTGAACGCAATGCCAATGTTTTCGCAAATTAAGCAATTTTTTTCCACTGGGCATGCGTCTGAGTCGCACAGCGTATGTGTCAGGCTACATTACCATAATGGCACGCTGTGAGTTTGTATTCATGTGATTAACAGGCAGGGAGCATTTAGGTGAGGCAACAAGGAGTATTGGACAAAAATGCTGGTGTCTCGAACGTTTCAGGAGCGTATCAAATCCTGCATCTGCGAACCCGTACGCAAGAAACATGGCACCAGCGTCTCAGTTACGTCGGCCATTCTGAGTGACCATAGACTCACTCAAGGAGTCGATGTTTGCCGGTTCTACGTCTGATACTGCGTATTTGTATGCAGTTGTGTACAGCTGCGATAGCCCCGGTGGGTACCTTAACAGAAGTTCTGGTGGATGTTTAATTAGCATATTTTCGCACATCCTAGCCAAAAAAATTGCAGCTGCGGCAGCAATAGTGTACAACCCTGAATCAGGCCCAATATCCATGCTCTGCAATGTTCTGTATTGTATGTCACTTTTGTTCCTGTTTTTTGTTAATACTGTTTCTGTTTTTTTACTTTATAATGCACTGGCGCCATATAAATAAAGGATGATAATAATAATAATAATAATAATAATAATTGAATGGTTATGAATGTTACTTAAATGTAAGGGTTATTATTACCCTCTTTTAATACATAATATAAAAGTATTTTATATCTTACACAATGAGTGGGCTTTAACATGTAGGGTGTATTTGGTACAAAGGTGTTGTTGTAGTTTCTAAAGTGAGTGGTCCTACCAAAACAATCTACTTGGTGAAACCCATACAGAATATGTCCGGTCATTACTGTGTGGACTATAGATGACCAGCATTTACTCACCTATTTGGCTATGGGAACACACGTAATTCCCGGGTACACATTACACGATGTGTGTACCTCACTCCGGAGCTCACTACAAAAGGGCCGGCTGTCGATGTTGATCGACAGCTCGGCCCGTTTTGTAGGCGGGGTGGGGGGGGTGGTTTCACAAACGGAGGCGTTGCTTAAGGAATGCCTACCGTTTTGTGGGCGGCCGCACTGACATCAGCAGTTATGTCAGTGGGGAGCTTCCCGCTCGATCAGAGCAGGAAGCTCCCTGGGGCTTGCGGCTGCCGAGACCCAACCTTAGGGTCTTGTCACAAGCCCCGATGGTCGCAATGGTCTTGACCATTGCGACCATCAACCTGGTCGGTCGTTAAAGCTGTGGGTGGTAACCCACAGCTTAGCTAGCGACCAGGAGGCCGCACTTAAAAATAGAAACGGCCGCCCTCATTCAGAAAGAGCGCTCGCTTCTTGCGAGCGCCTCTGAATGAGGGTCTATATGCTTTCCGTATTCTGCTATCTTTAATTACCCGTCACATCTCTTCTTCAAAAAAAGGGTTTCTTATATAATTATCTACATCATCACCCTCTAAATTGCAACTAGTTACTGTGCTTAATAGATGACAATATAATAACACTGCTTATATGTATTTAATGTAAAAGATTAATTGTATAAGAATGATTTCATTCACACATTCTTTTATATGATTCTGTTACTTTTATGGAAATGTGTATTTCATTTTATTCCAACAACAAAAGCAAGAATCATCCGGGAAAATAAAATGTGTGAAATTAAAAATAGAACAAAAAAATATATCATTGTGACAAAGCAGAGCCACCTTTGAACAGCCATATAAAATTTTCATGTTTGTTTTCATAACTTGGCATCAAATGCAATGGATTAAACATGCTTTGACAATACTGTATCTCAACTATGAAAGGAAAGTATAAGTGCAAATAAACAGTACTATTTATACAGTGTACAGCGATATTTCCATATTATGGCACTACTGTCATACACTGCTGCGTAAGCAATGGATAAGGTCAATTTGTCCAGATGGAAGTTATCAGCTGTTCATAATGAACTGTTTTCAAAAATATATAAAGACTCATAGGGGTGTATTTACTAAAGCTTCTAAAACAGACAAGTGGTAATGTTGCCCATAGCAACCAATCAGATTCTCTGTATCATTTTCTATAATGCAATAGAGAAATGATAACTAGAATCTGATTGGTTGCTATGGACAACATCACCACTTGTCTGTTTTAGAAGCTTCAGTACTGTAAATATACCCCATACAGTATATTCTGCATTACTCAGTTCCAAAGAAAATACAAATATCAAGATGGTAATAAATTGCAACTTCCAATACCCTTAACAGAGCAATTAAAAGTAGATATACAGCAGGGCCCAGGGCCGGCTCCTAGGGTGTTCTCCCATCCGTCCTGATTTCAGTGGAACATTTCAGTTTTTCGGGCAATGTCCCTTACCTAGTCTAGTTTTTCTGGGACTGTCCCGCTGTCCCACCCATGGGCCGCTGTGTCCGCGGTGGGAGGGAAGTTGGGGGTAGCACAAATTGCTGCTCGGACAAGAAGAGGCAGAATAGATGCCGCACTGCATCTATTCACTTGTCTAGGGAGATCCTGGGGGTTGGCCAGCATCTTGAAGAGCACTTGGCATGCCCTCATAATGACGACTGCTGGGGGTGACGCTATGCTCCGGAGCTATTTAATCGTGGACACGTCCCTTTACATGAAGCCCCACCCCCTTTTTGGGCTTCGAGACGCGCAGGGGGTACAGGTTGCTGACCGATACTGGCACAGGGCACTGCTGCACCTTGAGCCGGCCCTGGCAGGACTGTTGAAGGAGTGAGATCTACGTTCCGGCGAGGGAGAGAACTGGACGGCTGCAGGCAGGATATCTTCTCTGACTACCCGGGCTTCATAGCAGAGTGCCTCGCAGTGCTACCACTGATCTCCACACTGCCAGGCACAAAACTCACTGCTTCTGTATTTTATTATATTGGTTTTACAGCTATTTTTTGTATAGTGTCCTGTTTTGGGATTATTAAAGTTTTTTATTACATGACTGGGCTCTTTAACTTTCTCCCATATGCTCCCATATCCTCATTAATGAGGTAATAGGGAATAGATTGCAACATCATATTGAGTGAAGAGGAATAAAGAAATTGAGGTGGATTTGTAATCCTGCTAATATATATTAGCAGAAGTTGCATTTGTTAAGACTTTTGCTGCCTATATTCATCTTGTGGACTTTTTAATA
The DNA here is from genome assembly GCA_031769625.1 of Taudactylus pleione. Taxonomy (NCBI): domain Eukaryota; kingdom Metazoa; phylum Chordata; class Amphibia; order Anura; family Myobatrachidae; genus Taudactylus; species Taudactylus pleione. The sequence continues at coordinate 800,409 of JAUIMM010000064.1, forward strand.
TCTGAATCTCAAATGTGTTTTTGTGACAAGTGTATTTTAAAAAGAGAGAACTTTGCTTGGGTTTGATAATAGCACAACATGTATATTGGAAAGATGGAGGTGGTCTGTGTGTGGGGGGTCGAGGGTGGTGTGTGGTGGGGAAGGTACCCCAGAGACACCAGGGTAATGGGACCCAAGATTTCTGTTGCCAGGGTTCATTATAAGTGTGCCAACACATGCTGGGTCACCTCAGCCCAGGTTCCTCCCTTACCCTGTGTTTGGCCGAGCACTGCAGTGTTCTCCCCTCTCCTGTCTGTTAATCTATTAATGCAGTTCACTGGTCACTCACCTTCTGATTGGCCAGATAGATGTGGAAGATTTACTGTAATGTTTTTTCCAGGGATCTTCATCAAACCAACATTGCTTTGACCATTTGTAATTGCTGGCCATCATGTGCAGTTTGAGAATGACAATCCAAACCGATGAATAATGTATCTGGCGATTTGGAGGACAAAACCACCAGTGATGTGCAGCAGTTTCAAACAGCCATCAAAACTGAAAACTGATGCTTAGTAAATTTAGCAATTAAACGTGTGGAATAAATATGAGGCTCTTACTGCACATTTTGATATATATATAAATATAGTACTTGATTGGGTTTCCTTGCTTTGATGAGGAAGGCAAAATGCTGAATGGCCAGAGATTCTTATATGCTGATCAAATTGTGGATTATTCCACTACATAAGTTACCCCTCCACCACATAGGTGATTAAGATTGGTGAAGGGTCCTACGGTCTATATGAGATTGCACTAGGAGGCGCTCTTTTTCCACTTTTTGTTTTATATATATATATAAAGTCCTAGACGGATGAAACGTGTTGGGAGCTGTTCTTCTTGCCCCATGAACTATTTTTGCACTTTACTCAGCTAAGCATTGGACTTTTTTATCCTATTTATTGTATGCTGATGCTGCTATGAATTGAACCTTTTAATATATATTTGTATAGAAAGTGTATTGATTGTCAGATTAGCATATTACTTTTTTTATTATATTTAATTTATGCTGATGCTGCTATATATAGGTATAGAGAAAGTATATGAGCTATCATTATGTTATAGAGGCTGATCTCATATGAGATTGCACTGCACACTGCACTTTTTTCACATTATTTATATGTCTGGTGGACACACAGCAGGGGTTAAACCAGTAATACTGTGTTTTTTATTATATGTAGAAATAAAGTACTTTTATATACTTTTATCTTAAATTTATTGCAGTTGATATTGTATTTATTTACATTGTATTTATTTATACCAGATAAAGCACTTTGCTATACATTGCCCTTTATTATATACACAAACATGGGGCTAAAAGTAATAGGTTGCGAATTTGTAAAAAATGCGAGTTTAGCGCTAAGCTCGCATTTTTTACTCACTCACAAATGTAATAGGGTGCGACTATAGTAAAACTTGCATTTTTCGGGCTTTACTATAACTTGCAAAAAAGCATCTCGCATCCAGATGTTTTCCCATTCTCTAGATCAGGCTTTAGAGTAGATTCTAGTGCAGGCTTGTCAAACTCAAAATATCAACCAGGCCGAATAATTAAGGTGTAAGAGTGTGTGGGCAGCAACAAAAAAAAGTCTTATATGCAATTTTGAAAGGTTTATTATTAATAAAAAACAATGCAGTGCCCCCTGTAGTAGTGCCCCTTATGCAATTCCACCCCGTATTAGAGCCCCTTTTGCAATGCCCCCTGAATTTGTGCCCATTATGCAGTGCTTTAGTAGTGCCCATTTTGCAGTGCCCCAGTAATTCATCTTATGCAGTGCCCCAGTAATGCCCCTTATGCAGAGCCCCCAGTAATGCCCCTTTATGCAGAGCCCCCAGTAATGACCTTAGTAGTGCCCCCAGTAATGCCCGTTATGCAGAGCCCCCAGTAATGTCCCTTATGCAGAGCCCCTTATGTTGTGCTCCCAGTAATGCACCCTCCCAGTATAGAACAGGCCCCACTCACCTGTCTGTGCAGTACTTACCTTTCTTCACGACGGCAGCTAGGCACCACTCCACTCCATGCCATCCCACGTAGACGCTGCCGCTGACTGGATCTAATCAGATCCTGAGAGGCAGGCGCAGGCTCCGCTCATGACAGGCGACGTGGGTGACATCATGACGTCACCCACGCGCTGCATCACTGGGAACGCTGACCTCTGAAGCGATCAGAGGCTTCTCATCAATTCAGAAACCAGCGTTACCAGTTTGTAAAGTAAACACTGCCCGATCGGAGCTGAGCTCCAATCGTGGCAGGGATTTGGGCTGTATATAATATATAGGTGAGTCCACACTCTTGGGCCGCATAAATTGTTTATTCGAGCCACATGTGGCCCGCGCGACGCATGTTTGACATGCCTGCTCTAGACAGAACTCGGGCAATGTAATAGAGTGCTTCACTTGCACATATTACTGCCTGAGAACTCGCAAAAACAATAGACCAGCTTCGGGATAGCGAGTTTATCCTGAGCAGGTCAGAGTAACACAGAAACATATCCATATCCATGAGATACGTGCATGTTTCTGTGTGTACATATGAAAATGCTTGACAAAAAAATTGTGCACCCTCTCCCCAGAAGTATAACCAGCCCCGGGCTCTGTACAGCCTGTGCTGATTTTTAAAATACAGGGGAAAAAATTTCTACGGAGGCCCTGTATTTTAAAAAACAGCACTGGGCTATTTAAAGCATGTCCTGGTTCTAAAAACACAGGAGCCAAAATGTGTAGGGGGCCCCTGTATTTTTGGTACCAGCACAGGGCTTTTCTGATCTGGTCCTGGTTGTGGAAATACAAGGGGACAAAACGAGTAGGGGTCCCCTGTAATTCCATAACCAGCACCGGACTTGTTCTAGCGGTATTGGTAATGCCACAGCCAGGGAAACCCTTTTCTCTTCACCGGAGAAAACTTTTCTCCAATAATGGTTATCGTGCTATCCTATTAGCCGTGGTTTTCTCATATGTGAAAGTGGTATAGGAATTAATGCAAATTTCTTTTCACCACCTCTGAACAGATGATAAGTTGTGAAAAACTCCTATTTTTGGCCAAAAATTTCGGCACCTGGTGCAAAACCACTGGGACATCCTCCTTAATGACTAATTAGGCAAAAATATTTTTTAATTAGCTTAATTTGGCCAATAATAACATGTAATTTTTGGGGTGAAAAATTTAAAAGTGTTGGAAAATGGGTTTAAAGTGGTGGGACAGGTATATGGGGTGCTGTATGGATGGGAGAGGTGTTTTATACATTGCAGGTGCAAGTGACAGGTGTTTTTTTATTTTAAAAATGCCCTTTAATGACACATAGATTTACTTACACCCATTATATATGGATACACACATATATACATATGTTGCATTCCAATCCAACAAAAGTCTAGATAGACCAACACACTTTATATGTCAAGTAATAGCAGAAGTATTTATTTTGCCATAGAAGACATGAATAGCATAAAAATAGCAGCCAAGTACTTATCTAAAATGCCATAATAAAGTGACTAAGCTGAAGACAGTAGTGGTGAGACGTGAGTGTTCCTTTCATCTTATACGTAAGTTTTCACTGTTTATTTTTATACTAATAATGTTTTTGTGATCAAACAAATGTCTCTTTCTAGTACTCGACATTTGAAGTGTACTAGTTTATAGCCTTTGTTGGACAGGATTGATACAGTACATTGTCATGACCTCTATGTGCATGTACCCATTTATTATTATTTACTTATTAACATTTACTTATAATCACATGTGGTATTATTTACTTATTAACATTTACTTATAATCACATGTGGTATTATTTACTTATTAACATTTACTTATAATCATTCCATACAGAAAAGTACTTCCAATCAGCGTCACTGCAGTCAATGTTTCAATGTCTAATACATTTTCATTCATCCAAGATACTTCACATCTTCCATCCCTAAACAACACTTTTTTTGGGGTTGACTGTAAATCCTCCATCATGTTGATAGAGTCCAAAAAGTGAGACTGCCAATAAGCAGCGGCATCATGTCTATGATGCCTAAGAATTGTATCCATCATCCCCTGAAAGGAGTTAGATGCTCCATGTACCCCAAATGTCAAAATCATGTATTGGTGCAGAAAAAGCTGACTTTCCTTTTGAACTGTCTGTCCCAGGAGTAAAGATGCATAATTGGGTATTACAATTGTATACCCTTTGTTATACCTGTTAGGCCTGTTCCAAGTGCTGTCTCACTATAGGCACCACTGCAGCTATTCTTTCCTGCATCTGAGAAACATGCTCAATATCCATCTTATAAGCACTGGGTTGCCCCTCCCATGTCTCTTTTGCAATATCCAACAATCCCTTTGGGTGTCTCCCTTACACCAAATCAAAAGGCAAGAACCCTGTGGAGAATTGTGTAACTTCTCTAATGGCCAGTAATAAATATGGTAATAAATAGTCCCATTCTTTCCCATTTTTATATACCATTTCTTTAGCATATTCTTTATAGTTTTGTCAAACCTCTCCACTAACTCATCAGTCTAAGGGTGATACAAGGAGGTCCTTAGATGAGTAACCATAAACAAGCAGCACAACTCTTTCATGATTCTTGACATAAATGGGGTACCCTGATCTGTCAGGATTTCCTTAGGTATTCCCACTCTGCTAAAGACATGTACTAGTTCCCTAGCAATTGTATTAGTTGATGTATTACTTCCGGGTATCTGGTAGAGTAGTCCACTACAACTAAAATATACTGGTGACCATGAGCAGACTTTAATAGAGATCCAATCAGATCCATAGCTAATCTCTCAAACGCGACCTCAAAAACAGGCAGTGGGATAAGCGGACTTCTATAATGTGGCCTGGGAGGATGCACAGTATTCAGACACATCTTCATGGACCTCTATACAGGGAAACTGCTGTAAAATTATGTCAGAAGCCTAGGTGACCTGTAGTTATAGGACCATGAACCAGGTCTAACACCATTCTTCTATATGCTTTAGGAACTATCTATTGTTCCACCATATTGTCTCCTTTCTTGGACACCTGGCATTCATGTGGATGTTACTTTGACATGTATCACCTACCTAAACATTGTTGCAGACCAAGTACAAGCCTTATTCCCTGATGGCAGTGGCCTCTTTCAGCAGGATAATGTGCCCAGCCACATGCAAAAAGTGTTCAGGAATGGTTTGAAAAACATGACAAAAAGTTCAAGGCCCTTCAAATTTCCCAGATCTCAATGATTGAGCATCTGTGGAATGTTCTGGAAAAACAAGTCCGACCCATGGAGGCCCCACCTCGCAACTTACAGGACTTAAAGAATCTGCTGCTAAAACCTTAGTGCCAGATACCTCAGGACATCTTCAGAGGTCTTATGGAATTCATGCCTCGACAGGTCAGAGCTGTTTTTGCGGCAATTGGACCTAGGACCTACACAATTAAAAAATGTTGTCATGGCTGATGGGGGCATATACTCATATATAGTTGGTGCCCGTGGCTTTGCCCACAATGAAATCACTTCTACCAACATTTTTTATTTGAGGTATTCTAGTTGTATTGGTTTGTATAGAAGCCATGTTGGGGAGTGACCCACATGACCAGCAACACTATACAAATATTTGGATGCCACCATATCATTGCCTGAACCACTAATTACAAAAGACTTGTTGAGTCTGGATTATGTGCCTGATTCAGTAAGGATCACTTTTGCGATCGCAGTTGCGATCCCGACGCAGTCTCACTGCAAAAATATGCTAGTGTTTGCAATCGCAATGCGGTCGCATCCTAACATAAGGACACCCCCTTTACCTTACACATATCCGTAATACTTAGCAAGTCTGCGAAACAATTAGTAACATCAAGCACAATCGGAGCATCACGCACACTTGCACAGGTCTGACCTTACGCAGGAATTGTTGACCTCATCTCACGCATTGAAAACCCAAGCTGCATATGGGATTGCAGTGGGTAATTTATGCACGCCCCTGTAATTTGCGTTCAAACGCACTAGCATGCCTGCGTTTCACCAACCACCCCCCCGTCACCACCCCCAATGGTCACTTCATGTCAATCACTCTGCGATAAGTCTGCGTAGTCACTGTGATCATAGTAACAGTCACAGTGGAGTCTTCGCGCACACGCACTGCAATGCATACATATGCGCAGAACACAACAATCGATCGCTAATGAACCAGGCCCTATACTAGCAGATAATGGTGTGGGCATCACAGTTATAAACTGATTGCTATACACAGAGTGCAGTACTGAGACACTGTTGCCAATTAGGTTATTATATTGTATCAAAGTAATATAGTCTCAAAACTTCTGGATCATATAGAGCTACAATGAAATTATTTGGTGAATGGGACTAGAGACTAGGGCCCTCATTCAGAGGCGGTCGGAGGATGCAAGCGGTTGCTCAGAAACTTCCCATGGGAACGCCTCCGTTTGGGCTGCCACCCCCTGGCCCGCCTTCCAAACGGGGGGAGCTGTCAATCAACATCGACAACTCGCCCCTTTTGGAAAGAGACCCGCTACGACCGGCGCTGTCGGTCGTAGCGGGTCTCACGCATGCGCACGAAGGAGCTGGCCCCTCGTGCGCATGCGCAGTGGACAAACAACGAGGCGGCCGTGCGGTCGTAGACCGTACGGCCGCCTCTGAATGAAGCCCTAGCTACTCACTGATATTTTTATATCTTTTTTTCTCAAATAGTAAAGTACAATACTCATCAAAATATTCCATCTTGCCATTGTTCCCTCATTTTTCATTGTTGCAACAATATTTTTGTCAAGGTACCTAACATATGAGCAGTGCCATATTACTCTGCATCCACAAGATATACTCGTATGTCATTTTCTTATACTAATTTATTACCTTGTGAAAGTTTTTCATTGCTGTATATTTCTTATTTATATTTATTACCATTGTTGTAATTAAATATCATATTTTTAAAATATCTGAGTGTCTGGATAATTGTTCACATAGATGCATGTATGCACTAGCGCAGTTAACAGCGCCTTCACCCACCACTCACACCAACCGATAGTATGCTAATTCATTGCGATCGCTATCCTGTCATAACACTACACAAGGACGCCCACTTAACTTAGCACACATCCGTAATGTTTAGCAAGACTGCAAAACCATCGGTACAATCGAGTACCATCGCAACCTCAAGCACACTTGCACAAGCTCTGACCTTTCTCAGAAATTGCTAACTTCCACGCATGCTATGAGTTCTCATCTGGCATCGCAGTGGCTAATTTATGCATGATCCTGCAACGGCATCCGAACGCACCAGGACACCCGCGTTTCGCAGACCACCCCCCGTCACCTTCCACCAAAGGCACTTGGGTCTGCGTAGTCACTGTGAACGCAGTCCCGATTGCAGCGGCCGGTTCGCGCACACGCTCTACAATGCATACAGGACGAAACAATCGCAGGATTGTATTCGGATTTGCAACTGCGTTCCTTGCTGAATCAGGCATTGTGTGCCCTGTGCACAGACTGCCATGTAGTCTAACCTATTCAAGTGAACACGGGCCCAAAGCACCTTTCCCCCAACCCTATAGATAGATAGATAATTACCTGCAGATCTCAGCATAACTTTCGGATCAGAAAACGAGGCACGATATCATCTTACCGGCGTCAGATCTCACACATTTTAAATCTGATATAAGTCCCTCCCACGGTGATTCTGCGTCATTTGTCACAGGGCCATAGGAGGGGAAGGAGGGTAGATTAGTTAGCTAGTGACAGTTAGTGACAGTGAAAGTCAGGAGTAGGACAGGTGTAATTACACTGTTTTTGATGGGCAGTGTCACCTACAGGGACAGTCCCCTATGTAAATCTGGCCAAGCTAGTTTGTTCAATAGGCAGCCAGCAAATCATTATTTGTTTGTTTGTTTGTTTGTTTGTTTTCATAGTGCAGGACAGGAACATAATTTAATATAATTAATATTGTTGTGTGTGGCTTAAAAAAAACAATTTGGTGCTAAAAAGTAAAAACTTAAAGTACAGTAACTTCAGGCCGTGATACTGTGTCTGATATAACAGTCAGTAGTGGTCAGTAGATCAAGGGCCACCGCGCAGTGTTTCAGAGTCGGTAGGCACATTTGTTTTTGTAAAAAAAATATATATTTTTGTGATAAATTCAGGCCGTGATACTGTGATAATGTGATATATAACAGTCAGTAACAATCAGTAGGTGAAGGACCACCACGCGGTGGGCACATTTTCTTTTTGGTTAAAAAAATATATTTTTGTGATAAATCAGGTCATGGTACTGTGTCTGTGATATGTAACAGTCAGCAGGTCAAGTGCCACTGCATAGTGCGTTGCAGTCGTGGGCAACTTTTGTTTGGTAAAACAAAAAATATTTATTTTTTTGTGATAAATTCAGGCCGTGATATATCAGTCATTAATGGTTAGTAGGTCAAGGGCCACTGCTTATACTACCTGCACAGTGTTTCAGTCAGTGGGTACAATTTTTTTTTTTTTTAAATTTTTGTGATAAAAAATTAATGTGTCAATATAGAATGCGACAATCAGTCAATAGAACAGCAAGAGTAGTAACTAAGCACTAGCGCTGCAGCTGCTACCACCACCAGTCATCATGACAATACCGCTTTAATGTCAACTGCTAAAGCTGATGGTCAAGGGTATAGAGGCTTTCATTCAGGGCATCTAAAATATAACAAAACATAGGGCCTGATTCAGACCCACTCGCGAGCGGCTGTCCGCTCGCAAGTGGGTCGATGGTCTGCACTGCGCATGCGCACGACGGAGGGAGCTCCGTCATGCGCATGCGCGAGACGCGACGAGCGAAGGACTTTCCTTCGCTCGCAGTGTCTGATCAAAGGGGGCGTGCTGTCGATGTTGATTGACAGCACGCCCCCTTTGGTTGGCGTGCCTGCCAGACGGAGGCGTTCCCAAGGGAACGTCTACCGTCAGAAGCCGGCCCCACTGACATCACTAGTGATGTCAGTGGGAGTGATTTTGGCTCTGATAGAGCCAAAATCACTCCTGGCCTTGCGGTTGAGAAACTCAACCGCAGGCTTCTGCTCGCGGTGGCGATGGTCGCGATGGTCAAGACCATCGCGACCATCATCCTGCACGCTCGTATAGGCTGTGGGTGGTAACCCACAGCTATACGAGCGTCCAGGAGGACGCTCCATATTTATGGAGGTGGGCCCTGATTCAGAGCGAGCGCTCTGGTCAGAGCGTCCGGCTCTGAATCAGGGCCATAGTTTACTACTACATTGCTAAAGAAAAAAACATTTAATAAAGGGAAAGTTTCAGGCAGAAAAACATAAATTGCCAACATGTCATACAACACATACGGTGGCAACTTTTACATATGTGCAGGCAATTACACTCCCACCCCTGGTGTTTCTTCTTTTAATTAGTTGTGTACATCTTCAACCGCTGCATTTCCAGTGTTATCACACCTGCATGTGCAGGTTACCCCTGTATGACTATTTTACCCCACATAGGGGTATGTGGTTTGCTTGTCAACAGTCATAATGTCAACAAGCACTATATGGACCACCTTGGAAAGCTTCTTGAAATGCTGCCACCGGCATATGACAATGCTACTGAAAGAACTATAAACATGATGATTAACCTTGTGTCAGGACCCGGACCGTCAGGCCGCAACAAAGGTCCCGGTCAGCGCCGCTCCACCTATCCAGATTCCGGAGCACTCTCCTGCATGACCGCTTTCTCCGCAGCTGTGAGCGGCATCTGCCACGTGGAACAGTTTAACACTGCCACAGAGTCTAGCGTCCAGTCCCACTACCCAGTGGTTCTCACTCACCTACTATAGTGCTGCTCCGCTGTATCCATGAGGGCTTCTCCTGTCCATGGGCGCAGCCATCTTGGTTTGATCATGTGATCTTGCAAGTACCAATCCTATTCATTTCTGGGATAAAAAAAATTGTATGAAGAAGCGTTGCTCAAATAATAATAGTAAATTTCACCACATTTTTAATTTTGTGATACCAGAATTTTTTTTATTTATTGATATGACTTGGTATTTCCCATAAATAGACAATTTACATAAAAATATGCATCACTTTAGTAATAAAAACACATATATATATATATATAAAAACGGTTACAAATATATAGCTAACATCTCTATTAGATCATTATATATCCATCAATAAGCGATCCAGCCACAGTCTCTTACTAATTATTGTTAATGTTAGTATTCTCAGTTATTGTTAGTGGCAATATTCTCAGTTATTGCCTCTTCTCTATAGGTTAGTGGTCTCAGTCCAACTTAACAAGGTTAGTAGATAAGTCCAATTTAGGTATGTTAGAGGCTATCAGTCCATTATATATTCAAGCATGCTCATTTGAACACTGTTCATGGACCGTCCTTGTGATGTAAGATTACCCCTTCTTTACTTCACTGTCCAAATCCTCCTCAGTGTAGTTTCTGAATGGGGATTTATGTGACTCTAATTCACCACTCTCCACTTTATCCGCTGCCAAGATCCCCACACTGCAGTCCGGAAAGGAGACTCAATAGGTTATTGGTCCACAGCTTTACCATGAATCTTTAGAAAATATATATATCCTCTAGCCTTTTTCTCCAAGTAGGCTGATGGTGTAGTGGCTGGATATACCTTTAGTTTATTGTTGTCACACTAAAATCAGCGGCTTTCTCAGACCAAACACTGGACCTCATTCAGAGCCGGACACTATTTGCGGTCGTTCGTTCAGTAAAAAGGGTTGGCTATTCAAATGAACCGTTCGCTCTTTGCGGTCTGTTCACGCCTCTAGGTCTGAACGAGTGAACAAAACTTGCGGTCGTTTTTTGGAAAACTACGCCCCCTGGCCGCTCGCATCCTACGTCATGTCCGCTATTTATTAGATTAATTGAGTACATCGACCAGCGTATGAACTACTCGCTATTCTTGGGGTTGGTTTTTCCTACCGCAATCTTGCGAGCAATTCTGACTAGAAAATAACCCAGTGACGTGGTCAATGACACTGCTGTATTAATTATGCACACCCATAAAACGCCCGTTTTGACCTTTAAGCACGCCGGCGTTCGGATCTCCACTCCCCGTTTTCAAGCACCTTCCCATGTTACCACCCACATACGCCTCCTCATGTCACTCAAAATAGCAGGCATTCGCTATTTAGCGAAAACGATTTTCGGCCGCACTGACTGGTTCGCACATGCGTATTACGATCCGTACGCATGCGCAGTTGGGCAAACATCGCTCGGAACGAACGAGCGGCCGCTTACGAGTGGCTCGGAATCAGGCCCACAGTCTTCTGAGGAAGTTATAATAAACGTTAAAAACGCACCTTCAGCAAACACCTGCAATAAAAAAAACACTTCACCCATACTTGCAAACCCCCCAAAAGTCTATTTCGCTAGTTTTTAAGTTTGTACCCCCCCCTTTGCACTTTTTCGCCCCCCATTTTCAAAGTGCTTTTTTGGGGTGTTCCTCAATTTTTTTAACTTTTTTTTAAACGCAGTTATCCTTTTGGGGTCTGTCTAAAGAGTGCTGAGTGGTTTCCCCACCTTTGCACCCCAAAATAGCGATTTTGCACTTTTTTTCTTCAGCTATTCAGAGGCGAATCTTTTTTGCCTATTACATTGCATTGCGTTTTAGTGTACGCGAAAGTGTTCAATACAGAGATAAGTTTCCGCCTGGCGAAAAGTCGCAGTCGGCGATACATTTTCGCGGATTCCAACTTTTCGCGGCTAATTGAATATGGGCCTTAGCGCGAGATTACTACACATTGCATTTTGGATGTGGTACATTCCGCCATTTATCGGGTACATACCTGCTTTAATAAAGCTGATATGTACCAAAATTTACAACTAAAATGGCAAAGGACAGCTATTCTTAAAAGAGGTGTCCTTCGCACATACAGGGGTAGATGTATTACAGCGGCACTTAACGTGGAAGCACTACCGATGTGATGTATGAACATCTCATCGGCGGGAGCATTAACTCCCCCCCACCGGCGCTACCCACTAGAGATCACAGCGCATCAGCCTAGTGCTGATGCACTGTGTGTCAGTCCCGGCCGGCTCCACTGAGCATGCACGGAATCTTGCAAGTATCGCGAGATCCCCGTGTGCAGCCTGGAGCCGCCGCAGCAGGGACAGTGCTGTCCCTGCTGTGGGGATAGGGCAGCACCAGGCTGTAGCTGTCGATTGCGACAGCGGGCCGAATGGTCAGGCGATCTGACCGTTCATACATGGCCCAGGCTAACGGCGCTCCTATCTTGTAGATAGCAGCACCGATAATGCCAGGGGCATTTACCGCCCAAACCCCGATCATAAATCGGGGAGAAGCAGCATCAGCGCACATAACATGTGCTGATACCGCTTCTGAGCTTCATACATCTCCCCCAGGGGACTCTATGCCCCAGAAGTACGTCTGTGCATGCGTCGTATGACGTGCGTGCCGCAGGGGGATGCTGGGAGGGATTCGATTGGATTCCTCTCTGGGACTAATTTGAAGAGAAGACCACAGGCTTCTATTGGCAGCATCTATAGATGGCGTTGCCCGCCAGGTCCAAGCTTCAGAAAGTAACGCATTCCAGAATTTGATGCATATGGGAATGCGGGCAAAAAATTTTTTCAGATTTTTGGCCACATTTTCCCTTTAGTACATTCCGTCCATATTCCATTGACTCAATTCAATTTTGGCCACATTTTCCCTTTAGTACATCCCGTCCATATTCCATTGTCCAAAACTCAATTCTGCCATTATCAGCAGCATGAGGGAATCTCTAGCTCTGTGAAATGGGGCATATATTGTACCCATCCCTCACAGCACGGATACACGATGTCTGAGACGAACAAAACCTTATTTCCTCATTACAGTAATAAGAAAGCGTATGTGTGGGTTATATTGGGGACAGTAATTGAGTAGTAACACAGCCTTGCAGAGACAGTGCACAGCAACCTGCCAGCAACTTCCTGCCCCGCACACTACAACACTGCATAAGGCGCATGCGCGGCGTGCTCGGCTGCCAGGACTCAGCGGCAGCAGCGTGGCAGCCCCGAGTGCGCAGACGCCTCTTTCACGTGTCTCCCTGTATCCGATCACAGCTAGTACCGTGCGGGAGGCCCTATCCTAGGTGCTCTGCTGCAGCCACAGGACATGCTGCCTTTCTCTTTACGGCGCTTGGCCCAGGTAAGTGTCGGCCCGGTGTCTGTGCACTCGCAGCCGTTCCAGCAGTGACACAGGCGGCTTGTAGCAGAGTGGGTTAGTAGCTAGTTGCTGGGACTTGTGGACAGCACAGCTGTCATGTATACTGTCCGCCAGAAAGTAGCCAGGGCTCTGAGATGTGAATCTGTAGATGTGTTCACCTGCTGCAGGCATCTCACCCTCCATACTACACCGATGTCCCTGCCTTCATTGCAATCCGTGCAGAACTTTGCAACATTAATTTTTAATCTGCACCTAATGCTCTGAATTTTCAGATTCTTGGAAAACTCATATATAGTTTTTGTACAAGAGCATCAGTGAAATGCATACTGTCACTTGGGGAAGTGTCTGCTTTCTTGACGAGCCCTTGTATTCTATAATGGTATATGTCTATCTAGTTTCTCTGTTATGTAAAGCAATACACATCAATGCATTTTATTAAAACATGAAGCATGTCTGTGTCAGCAGTTTTTTAATTGAACATTGTTGAGTTAGTATTTTAGTCATGTAAAACATGGCCCCTGAAATGTAGTGAATTGACTTTATATTCACATGTCTGATTATTAATTGCAGCATTAGCTGTTTAAAATGGCATAATACATGCACCCCCTATTTATGTCCCCTCCCATATGAGGCCCATTATTACAGGGTATGTTTATTACTTTCATGAATGTCCTTTTATTCATTGCTGTGTTATGCAGGGCTTTTTTTCTGATTACAGATAAGCTTCTGCATCAGAGGAGCTGGTAATGTAAACTCCATTATCACAAACGCACAGCAAGGCCAATTACATAGGAAGCCAGTTCACCTGCTGGTATGTCTTTGGACTGCAGGCGGAAACTGGAGAATGAGCAGGTCATACAATTTTCGTGCATTAATGCCCTGGTCGGGAGTCTAAATCAAGGCTTTAGCAGCAATGCTAACCACCTTGCGTGTTTATAGGTGTAAATAATGCCAATAGCCAAACATCTTTACATAATATATGGCCGTATTTTAATATTTAAGACTATCGCTTAAGCCCATTTTTAGTACCTTATATCAATTTCAATCCAAATACTGTGTTTTTGCCCCCTAGAAATAAATAAATTAAAATATGTACGATCAATATTAAGAATAGTATGTATTTGCAAATAAGCAAAAATAAGCCTGTCTAAAAGCAGAAATGACCTTTGTTTCTATAAAGCTTCATTTCCCGATTGGACTACTGCAACTTCCTCCCTGTCTCCTGCCTCGCTCCACTCCAGTCTGTCCTCAATGCTGCTTCTCATCTCATCTTCCTCTCCAAACAGTCTAAGTAAGGGGCAGATGTATTAAGCGCTGAAAAGTGATAAAGTGGAGCGGTATAAACTGCCAGCCACTCAGCTCCCAACTGTCATGTTACAGGCTGTGTTTGAAAAATGACAGCAGCTGATTGGCTGGTGGTGTATCACTCTCCAATTTATCACTTTTCAGAGCTTAGTACATCTGTCCCTAACTTTGCCTCCCCTCTCCTACAAGCCCTACACTGGCTCCCATTCCCCTTCAGAACACAATTCAAGGTTCTCACACTTGCTTACAAAGGCCCCAACCAGTCTTCTCCCACTTACATCTCTGACCTCATCTTCCTTCACACTTTCACCCGCCCACTTCGCTTAACAAATGCATGCCGTCTCCCCTGCCAACTGATTACTTCCTCCCACTCCAGCCTCCAAGATACTGCCAGTACTGCTCCCTTCCTCTGGAACTCCCCCCCCCCCCCCCCCCCCACCCTTTATATATTTTAGGATTTTGTATTCCAGGCCCCACTACATCACTTACATATTTATTGCATTTCTGCCTTTCCCCACACTCCTTACAATATATATGTATTTTATGATTTTTTTCTTTTTTTTTTTCCCCAACAAGACCACCTCCACCTTTTCCCTTATACGGTATGTGTGTATGCGTTCAGTGATCTCGTGTCCTCTTCTTTTTTTTCACTTACCTGTTCTTCCTCTCCTCCTTCTTTTCTTGTTGTCTGATTGCTGCTGGGGCTCGGCTCAGGCTGGCCTGGGAAGAGCATGTTTGCTCCTCTTGCAGGTTGCTGTTCCCATCCTAGCCTGTGTATGAGATGTTACGACGTCCTAACTTTTCATTCTCAGCATCAGACTGTACTGATGCAGGAGGATGTACTTGGGAAGGCAGAGACAGTCGGCCGCACCGCTCACGAATCCATCACATTGCAGGTGCCTGGCACCTGACTGGTTTGATCGCTTATGCAGCAATTTGTATAAACCATGTCCTTGTCCTGCATTGTATTTTACTGTAAGTCACTGTTTTTCTTGTTTGTGTACTTTGTAAGGCGCTGTGGAACACTTGTGGCACCATATAAATAATGATAATAAGGCTGCTACACATAGCATCTTTAGAAGCGGCCAAGGTGCGTTGAACCACATTAAGTGCAAATTGGTTGCAAAGATTAATTGATCCGTATATAACAAACACGCTTATGGCCCCCACACATGGAGCTATATAACTGATGATACGACGGATTGGAACAATATCGCAGCTATATAGTTCCGTGTGTGGGCATGACATCGTCCGCTGCGCGCTTCTGTAGGGTCATCCATCGCTTCTCCAGATCTTTCTGCATGCTCAAGAGATCTGGAGTATCTACGAATGATCCCATGCTGGTCTATGCGGGGGAGGGCTGGCATATCGGGCGGTTGGGCATCGGATCGGTCCGTTTGTGGGGTCCGTCCGATATATCGGCCGTCGGATCCTTGATCGCATCGCTGGGTACACAGCGTACAGTGTGTACCCAGCTTTAGTCTTCAGCTTTGTTCATTGTAAATCCTAAAGTGTCCAACGTTTCTTTGGTACATCCAGGGTTCACTGTGAAATTACATGTCATTTAAGAGTGAGTTTTACATAGGAATTCATATAGTTCCTCTATCAGAAATTCCCCATGTCCAGCTGAGCAGATGTAATACTGTAAGCCAGTGGTCGCCAACCTTAGTTGAGGCGTGAGCTACTAAAGCGCTACTAAAATTGTAGAGAAAAAAATCTGGCTAATAACCGAACAATTGAAGGTCATTTAAGGAAAATTTAAAAAAAAATGTTTCCTAGAAAAACAACAATACATTTAATTATTATAGTGATACTGTTGTACTTTTTGTAATTAAAATTTAAGCACAGGCACATTTCACTGTTAATTACCTGCTCCAAGGAGGTCTGTGCAGTAGAAGAGCAAAAGATACTGTATAGGCAGGGCTGGGCGGGAGTCGCTCGCTTTGCCATAGTGTAGATGCCGTGAGTGGAAGCACAGCTGCTGCAATCACCGGACATGCTTCACTGTGGCTCCACCCATGGCGTCGACACCACGGGGGAGCATACATAAGTCACTTTCTCCTAGTTTGCTCGGCAGTACTGCAGCTAGGTGACCTACCAAAATTAAGACCGCAAGCTACTGGTTGGAGACCATTGCTTTAAGCACTACCTACAGCCTTCATTAAGCACTGACCATTTTTACAAAATATCTGTTTCAGAGAATGTATTCTTATTTTATGTGCAAGTAAAGATGAAAACCCATGTCTGCAAGCATATTTGTTTAATTGTATACTGGAAAAAAAACAGTCTCGATTTTACAGTGGGTACAGTTTCCCCTTATTACTCAGAAAAGACTGTACAATATAACCTATAAGTGGTAAACTCAATACCCTTTTCAGTGAATTAATAAGGGTTATATGTTTGATCTTTAAGACTTCCATCATTAGTCAATGTAATTAAGGCCGTTTTAGTTATGATTTCCTATCATAAATCTTCATGCATTCTACACTTGGGCGTAGGGTTAATAATATTCATAATACACAAGTGGTATGCACAACAGCATTGGTATAGTGTTGTGTGTTCTGGTAAGTGGCTGGAAATAGCTTTATTATGATCTCTTAGGAGACATGCCATGCTCTGTTGATTTTATAGCCCAATTTTGTTGGTTCTGTACCTTACAGCTGTGTATATGTATCTGCACATCTCCTGCCTAAAAGTCATTTTATAGCAGCCACAGCTGGCTAGCCCCAGTGTAACTGGATTGAGTGTTTTTTCTTATTATCTGGGAGCAGTGGACCTTGATTGTAAGTACATAGCATCTGTTTGGGAGGGGGGAATAGCAGAGTAGACATTGAACTAAAGTAGTAAACACGGGATTTACCATTATTCTTTGGACTTCAACTCTGTTAAGGATCAAGTGAAAGTATATGCTGATTGCAAAAATGTGCCTGGTTTACAGAACCATTCTGTCAATAAATAACCATCAATGCTACTGCATGTAACATGCTTACTGCAAGCCATAGCACACATTTGGTAGATTGTGCACTTTTCATATGTTTGTTGCTATGTATTGTTTTGACTCTACACTTAAATTAGTTGTAGTTGGCAGAACAGATATGCTTTTTCTCTGGCATAACGATAAATCCAGGAAAACACGTTTTTCGGAAGTCATAGCTGCATTTTATTACCCAGGGAGCTAGAATGTGACAAAGTCCTGTCAGCCATTACTTTCTACTGCAGGGATGGACACATTACAGCCATTATGGCAATGATAAACACAATCTTATGACTGGACCAAGTGATCTACTAATTACAACCCCTGGCACTGCATCGCTGGTGTCCATAGTGACTGGTTCCAAGTGATTAGAGGTCCCATGCACAGTATTATACTTGTTTTGCAGTTCCAGTGGCGGGCTCCTGTGCAAAACACAGGTGGTTCTGACATTTCATAGAGGGTGCTAGATCACTATGCAACCTGATCCTCCTCGGGGGCTCCATAGGACAGCCCTCTAACACTCAAAAGGGCTGCACATTCTCTTTAGTCTTGGTAGCCAGTTACATTTAATCAATGAAAGACACCTTTGTGAAATAACATATCAACAGGCCTTTTAAAGCAGACTTTAAAAACTATAGTAAACAAATTTGACAATAAAGCAGGATGGGGCTGGGGGCCACAAGTGAGGGCTAGGAGGGCTGCCTATTGCCCATCACTGAGCTATGTAAATGAAGCTGATTTGTTGCTGTGGGCAACTTCTCTACTCTTTCTCTGTAGAAGGGCTGATATATCTCCCCCTTGTGAGATCAGGCATTGATGTCATGCAAGTTTTAGCTCACAGTTGGCGTTCTGACGGTTGATGGGATTGAGGTCAGGGCTCTCTGCAGGCCAGTTATGTTTTTCCCTACCATACTTGGCACATTATTTTTTGATGGCCCTATCTGTGTGCACAGCTGCATTGTCTTGCTGAAACGGCAATGTACCTTCCCCATACCACTGCTACAAAGTTGGAGGAACAAAATTATCTAGAACCTGACTAGACAATGATTATCTCTTTTGGCGCCAGATGTTCAACATTACAAGCCCGAAAACTTTTTGGTATGCCACCACCATTCCAACATTTACAAAATTACCGTAATATATGGGTACTAAAAAATGTTAGTGGCTTCCCTGTCCTTCCTATTTGATGCTAGTTTTCTAGTTCTAGTCTGGAGTTGAAGACAAGGGTGGAGATTAATCAAAGCTTGGAGAGAGATAAAACGCCAACTAATCTGTTCCGAACTGTCATTCCTCAAAAACAGCCTGGAAAAATGACAGAAGCTGATTGGTTGGTACTTTCTCTCTCCACTTTATTTCTCTCCAAGCTTTGATAAATCTTACCCTAAGATTTTGTACAGTAAAGAGACTGTGAGCAGGACTGACTCTGGTAGGGATCACTCACCAGAGGTACAGGCTTTGCTGGGTATGCAGGCCACACTGGGGTTATTTGTTTCGGAGAAGGCCTAGCAGTCCAAGAAAGTTGTGTTTTTTTTTTTTTTTTTGTGAGGGAAAGAGGAGTAGGAGGGGGCAGCACACATACTGTAGTAGGAGAGGGACTAACCATGTAGTTGCCACTCTAAACATCCTTGAGCACCACCTTGTGTATCTAGTTCCAAGGTTGCCTACCCCTGCTCTAAAATTTCATTGTATGCTGTAGCAATAGGATTTGGCACCACTGGAAGAGAAGGGTGTCCACATACTTTGGCCTAGTGTATGAACTGCCATGTGCAAACCATGCACCCCTAAAATTATAGCGGTTCTTATGAGACACATGAAAAAAAAAAAAAAGTATATAATAAAATTCACATATGTTCATTGACTTCTACAAAGTGTGATCTAAAGCAAAGGTGCACAACCATTCTAGACCGAGGGCCACATTGGGAAGTCACACTCAAAGGGCCACAAACTTTAATTGCTTAAACATATAAAATACTCTGTTTAATAATGGAAAAGTCATTGCAGCTAGTGTTCCTGCAAGTGAACTTCGGGTGGGCAGGGTGCAGTAGCGTGTGCGGTTGAAGTGGGCGTGGCCCCACCAATGTCAATATTGGGGCCATGCCCAGCCCGTTACGTCACTAATGGGGTGTGCCCAGCACCTACAGAGGTGCTGGGCTTCCCCCAAGCTATCCCTTAATTTGAATACATACCGTGCGCATGCGCACCAAAACTATTCACACGGCGGCAGAACGGCAGTGGCCAGGCTATTTTAGCAGGGAGCCGCTAAAAGGGCACAACTATTCACACGGCGGCAGAACGGCAGTGGCCAGGCTATTTTAGCAGGGAGCCGCTAAAAGGGCAGGGTGCATTTTGCCCTTTAAAAATCATGCGCGGCGCCCTGCTAAAATAGCCTAGCGTGGACACTAGCAGCTTTGTTAAAGGGTCCCTATTGAGACAGAAGTGTGGGCAATGCTTCAAAGTAAGATGTACCAGCACCAGGACTGTTGCCATCCCATGTAGCAACACCATCATAATCCCATAACACATGTTTCTGCACTGCAACTGCTCTGGACCTGCACATCCTAGCATGTCCTGCCTCTGTTTTAGTATGTCCTAGCAGAACGTCTGTGACAAAGCAAGCTTGGATGTGGAGTTCCACAGGAGTTTGAGGGCCACAGGTTTGCCTACCCCTGGCCTATAAAATAAGTTAGAAGCTAATAGGTTGCTATGGGCAACTTCTCCACTATATTTCTCTCGAAGGTTTGATACATTTCCGCTAGGTCTGACTCTGGTTACGCCTGAACAAAATTGTAAAAGGACCGCTCTATCAGTAACAACTGTCCTTTGAGAATGAGGGACTTCCGGGTCTATGACCCAAAAGTCCCTCTGGTGTCATTCTGCGCATGCGGAAGATGGCGGTACCCACTGTGGCTTGGTCATATGAGAAATAAGGTCAAACCCGCATTTTCAGGGGTTTGACCTTGTTTCTCGCGTTGCTGCATCCCGCCCAATGTGTGGAGATCCATTAAAAATATATATACTTACCTGGGCTAGAAGCTGTGGCTTGGTCTGGAGTAGAACTAGAGCAGTGAGCAGAATAGTGGTTAGTGGCAATTTCGCAATATAATGATCAAGACTGTGAGCTCCACGAACACTTCTCTCCAAAGATAGATGCATGGCAACTAATTTGGCTTGCTATCACAGTCCCGCCCTCAATGACTAATTCCCACCCCTTTTCTCAATGTGTGGGAGTAGACAAAAATGTTAAAGAAAAATCACACCGATCAGCCATAGCATTAAAACTACCTGCCTAATATTGTGTAGGACCTCATTGTGTCGTCAAAACACCTCTGACCCGTCGAGGAATGAACGCCACAAGACCTCTGAAGGTGCCCTGTGGTATGTGCCACCAAGACGTTAGCAGATCCTGTAAGTTGTAAGAGGTGGGGGCCTTCACGGCTTTGGCTTGTTTTTCCAGTACATCCCACAGATGCTTGATCATGATTGAGATCTTGGGAATTTGGAAACCAAATTCTGAACTCTTTGTCATGTTCCTCAAACTATTCCTGAACAATTTTTGCAGTGTGGCAAGGGTGCATTATCCTGCTGAAAGAGACCACTGTTATTAGGGAATACCCTGAAATGGTATACAGGTTGAGTCTCCCATATCCAAATATTCCGAAATACGGAATTATTTTGGCATGACTGAGATAATGAAACCTTTGATTTTTGATGGTTTAATGTACACAAACTTTGTCTATGGCACAAATTATTGAAATTATTGTATAAAATAATCTTCAGGCTTTGTGTATAAGGTGTATTTGAAACATAAATGAATTTCATTTCTGTACACAAATTTTGCTTGAGCCACAAAATTATTGAAAATATTGTATAAAATGACCTGCAGGCTGTGTGTATAAGGTGTATATAACACATAAATGCATTCTGTGTGTATATTTGGGTCCCATTCCCAAGATATTTCATTATGATATGCAAATATGCCAAAATACGGAATATTCCGTTATCCAAAATACCCCCGGTTCCAAGCATTTTGGATATCGGAGACTCAACCTGTACTTGGTCTGCAACATTGTTTAGATGGTCAGTGTCAGTCACATCCACATGAATGCCAGGACCCAAGATATCCCAGCAGTACATTGCCCATAGCATCACACTGCCTCTGCTGGCTTGCATTCTTCCCATAGTACATTCTGGTGCCATCTCTTCCCCAGGTAAACAATGCACACGACCCAGCTGTCCACATTATGTAAAAGAAAACGTGATTGATCAGACTAGGCCACATTGCTCCATGGTCCAGTTCTGACGTTCTCGTGACCATTGTAGACTCTTTAGGCGGTGGACAGGGGTCACCATGGACACACTGACCGCTTTGCGGCTATGCAGCCCAATATCCAACAATCTGCGGTGCACATGTGTTTTGGCACCTTTCTATCATAGCCATCATTACCTTTTTCAGCAATTTGTGCTACAGTAGCTCTTCTATGGGATCGGCCTAGCCTTCATTCCCCACGCGCATCAATGAACCTTGGGCGCCCAGGACCCTGTCGCTGGTTCACCAGTTTTCCTTCCTTGGCCTACTCTTGGTAGGTACTATCCACTTCATACCAGGAACACACCAAAAGATCTCCACATTTGGAGATGCTCTGACCCAGTCGTCTAACATTCACAATTTGGCCCTTGTCAAAGTCGCTCAGATCCTTACGCTTGCTAAGTTTTCCTGTTTCCAACACATCAACTTCAAGAACTGACTGTTCACTTGCTGCATAATAGAGCCCACTCCATGACAGGTGCCATTGTAACAAGATAATCATGTTGTTTACTTCACTTATTAGTGTTTTTAATGTTATGGCTGATTGGTGTATGTTTCAATAACAATAGCTCAATTCTTCCATAGTTACAGCAGGCAGACATTATGTCCTGATAATGGCTGGCTGCTCTTTTTGTGTTGCTGATTTCCAGTAATGATTGTAGATAGAAAGGGCAATTTGAACACTGCTCCCCTGCAGCATTGTACTGCTGATTGACAGTATAACAACTGTTGCAGTTAATCGGCTGGGACTTTCAGTCAGTGCTGTGGAGCTTCAGGGGGCAGAAGTGGCATTCAAACTGCCTGGCACGGTCTATGGTTGTTTCTAGCAGACAGTAAAAACATGAGAAGAATAGTGAGCTTTTAGGAGAGCTCGGCTGCTGCTGTAACCATGGAAGTTGGGTTTACTGTAGAATTAAACTTCTGTGACTAGGGCTTTACTATTTTTATGTTTTAGTGAAATGATAAAAAAAAAAACCACACTTATAAACTAGCATTTTTGTGACAACTGAAATATATTTTGTAAGTAATTTTTAAAGCAGTGTCTGGTAATATTACTAGTGATAAGGTCCACACTTTCACACAAAAATGGCAATGTGCTTAGAGCAACTTCAGCTGTTCTGATTGTAAAGTAAAGGCAAGTCACTGCTGTTCATCATTCTCTGCAATATAGCATACTATTGTTACTTTAAAGTGCTAGACCTTCACTTTTTTTCTTACAAAAATGGCTTGCTGTTGGGTACTGATTGATCCACCTTTTACTTTCGTAGATCTGTATTGTTTAAGTGGAATTATGCTTTAAATATGTTTCACTGAGGTACAGTATGAGTGATTAATACTGGTTGGGCAGGAAACAAAATACAGTAAAGTTAATTGGACTAGAATTGTCATGTAGCCAGTCAGTGCAGTCTCTGTCCTTACCCGTTAGTGGTGCATTTTATTTATTCTGTATTTGCATATTACTACAGCCATGGGCAAAAGTTTTGAGAATGACACAAGTATTGTTTTTCACAAAGTTTGCTGCTTCAGTGTTTTTAGGCCTTTTTGTCAGATGTTACTATGGTATACTGAAGTAAAATTACAATAATTTTGTGTCAAAGGCTTTTATTGACAATTACATTAAGTTTATGCAAAGAGTCAATATTAGCCGTGTTGACCCTTCTTTTTCAAGACCTCTGCAATTCGCCCTGGCATGCTGTCAATCAACTTCTAGGCCACATACTGACTGACCACCCATTCTTGCCTAATCAATGCTTGGAGTTTGTTAGAATTTGTGGGTTTTTGTTTGTCCACCCTCCTCGTGAGGATTGACCACATGTTCTCAATGGGATTAAGGTCTGGGGAGTTTCCTGGCCATGGATGTTTTGTTCCTCGAGCCACTTTGTTATTACTTTTGTCTTATGGCAAGGTGCTCCATCATGCTGGGAAAGGCATGGTTTGTCAATAAACTGTTCATGGATGGTTGGGAGAAGTTGCTCTTGGATGTTTTGGTACCATTCTTTATTCATGGCTGTGTTATTAGGCAAAATTGTGAGTGAGCCCACTCCCTTGGCTGAGATGCAACCCCACACATGAATGGTCTCAGGATGCTGTACTGTTGGAATGACACAGGACTGATGGTAGCGCTCACCTTTCTTTCTCCGGACAAGCGTTTTTCCAGATGCCACAAACACTCTGAAAGCTGATTCATCAGAGAAAATAACTTTACCCCAGTCCTCAGCAGTCCAATACCTTTTGCAGAATATCAGTTTCTCCCTGATGTTTTTCCTGGAGAGAAGTGGCTTCTTTGCTGCCCTTCTTGACACCAGGCCATCCTCCAAAAGTCTTCACCTCACTGTGAGTGAAGATGCACTCACACCTGCCTGCTGCCATTCCTGAGCAAGCTCTGCACTGGTTTTGCCCCGATCACGCAGCTGAATCAACTTTAGGAGATGGTCCTGGCGCTTGCTGGACGTTCTTGGGTGCCCTGAAGCCGTCTTCACAACTATTGAACCTCTCTCCTTGAAGCTCTTGATGATCTGGTAAATGGTTGATTTAGGTGCAATCTTACTAGCAGCAATATCATTGCCTGTGAAGCCATTTTTTGTGCAAAGCAATCAGAACTGCATGTGTTTTCATTGCAGGTAACCATGGTTAACAGAGAAAGAACAATGATTTCAAGCTCCACCCTCCTTTTTAAAGCTTCCAGTCTGTTATTCTAATGGTACAAACACAGTCAGATGGACGATTTCAGCCTGTATTAAAATGAATGAAATCGACCAAATCTGACTACAAACACATCAGATATCGTTATCTGACAAACTGGAACGCGCATCTGATTTTTCAGATATGATCGATTTTTTTAAAATAGTTATCGTTCAGATCTGAAGAAAAATCTGACCGTGTGTATGCACCTTAACTCAATCAGCTTGACAGTGATCTCGAGCCTTGCCCTCATCAACACTCTCACCTGTGTTAACGAGAGAACCACTGACATGCCAGCTGGTTCTTTTGGGGCAGGGCTGAAATGCAGTGGAAATGTTGTTTTTGGGATTAAGTTCATTGTTATGGCAAAGAGGGGCTTTGCAATTCATCTGATCATTCTTCATGACAAACTTTTGACAATGGCTGTACACATAACCAGCCTATTGATATCTATAGAAGACATTGTGTACATACCCATAGGGCCAGCTCTATGATTATGCATGGTACGCGGCTGCGTAGGGCGCCGCGGCCGCGACCATGATGATTTATTAGTTTACTTAAACAATAGCCAGCAGCAGAGAGGCCGCTAACCACGGGCAGAATGTGTCACTGTGACACAGCATCATCGCGGTTCTAATGGGCGGCCGTCCGATGGCTTGTATAGGGTGACGTAAGGTTGCAGGCATTTCGCGCTTGGGCAGGAGTGCGGTGGGGTCTGGGACGGGAGCCGCGGCCCGAATTTGTTTAGGAGTAGTAGAGTTGGGGCGGGGTGCCAAATGCCTCCCCTGGACCAGACCCAATTCAGCTCATTGTGCCAACCACAGCCGCTGCTATATGCTGGCCGCGTGCTACCTTATGCCATAATGAGGCAGCATCCGGCCATATTATGATAGCAGCGCAGCGCTCGGACTTTAATCACAGTTGGCTGCCCTCACCACTATTTCCCCTGCTGTCCGGCCAGTGACTCCTCCTCTACTCTCTCCCATTGGCTGGACTGCATATCAGATGCACGGAAGTGAATGTGACTTCCTTCCAAGTTCCAGCTGCTGCCTGCCCTGCATTTTACACTGTTGGGGACCACGCAGTACAGGAGGAGGTGTGACCATCAGCCAAGAAGTAAGTGACTAAACATCCACATCTGCTCTAAGCCCAGCCATGTGTGCCACTGCCCCTGTGTGCCACTGCCCCTAGCCATGCATGCCTTTTCCTTTTGTGCTCTATCCGTGTGTCCTGCCCCTACCCATGTGTACCTCTGCCCCTACCCATGTGTCGATTTGATCTGGGCAGCTTTCCTCTTTGCCCTACTGTAGGCAGAGCTGTAGTCTAATTGAAAGAAACATCACTGCTAGGCATGTATTGTAAGTGAAAAAGAAAAAGGTGCCCATTGCACCATGTTTGAATTTAGCCACTCAACATACTTTAGATGGAGTCTCATATTTCTGTTCCCCCTTCTGTTTATGTATTTGTCTGACCCTTTCTGTCTCCACTCTGTCTATAATATTGTATATGCCCTTCTGTCTTCCCATCTGGTTCTATTTGCACCCCCTTTGTATTTGTGTGTCTATATTTCCTCTCCACCTTTCTGTCTCCCTGAACCCTTAAACCCCCAAATCTTCTAAAATTTGCCCCCAAATTTACTTTTCCACTGTATACTCAACCCTATTTTCGTCTTGCCTTGCACCTTCACCTGACTATCTAATATGCCCTCTTCACTCCAATAAGGTCCACCTCCTCTGTTACACAGCGGTAGCCGCGGTGAAGGGGGCGGGACACGCTCCCTACCCGCCCCCAGGCCGGCCGGACCCGCTGCAGCATGCAGATGATGATCATTCAGTGTATATGAATGACCATCATCTGCAGATATATCGCTATAGTGTGTACCCACCTTAAGTAAGAAGCAATGTGGCTGTTAATTGTGACCTTGGGCAATTTATTGAAAGGCGCTCATGACAACCTATTGTGCAATGACAATTTTCTTTGGTTACATTGGGCACGATTCTATTCAACGCAAAGTATTTTAGCAGGATGTATTTTTTTTTTTTTTTCATTTTAATTTGGATCCTGCTTTTCTTATATATGTAGAATGTGGCTTCCCCTATATACTCGTATTTGGGTGGGTATTCATTAAAGCTTGGAGAGAGAGAGAAAATTGTTAGAGATAAAGGGGCTTATTTACTAAACCTTGGATAGAGATAAAGTCCCAACCAATGAGCTCCTAACTGCCATGTCACAGGCTGTGTTTAAAGTATTACACTTAAGAGCTGATTTGTTGGTAATCGCAATTTTCTCTCCAAGGTTTAATGAATACCCCCATTAGGGCCACAATTCTTTTCACACCCGTGATAATTTTTTGCATGCCGGACTTTCCCCCGACATCGCCAGTGTTGCCTGCAAAAAAGTATCGGGCATGCCCCTGCTTTTTGTTGTATTCAATTTTAAAGGACGTGAAAATGGCACTCTGCGAATTCAGAACAGGCGAAAAGTACTGTCAGAAATGGGGAAATCAGGCTGGACCCTCCCAAAAGATGCACTAACATAGGAGATTACTGTAGATGAGTACTAGTAGCCCTAATTAAGCTAAATTAGGTTTCCTAAGTTTTCTTAATTGGTCGCTATTAGCGTATTTGCATAAGTGATGAATGGCAATAAGCTGTTATTTTCTCAAAAAAAAAAAAACTTGTCCAAGCAAATTTGGGATTCATGAAAATGGGTGCTAGCATATCTAAAAGTTGGTAAAGTAAAGTTTTTTTAAAAGTGGTTAAAAACGCACAGTTGCAAACCCAAAAACACCTGGCCCTTACTGACGCATGGCCGGCAGTTCGATTCCAGGCAGCGTCAGTCCGATAGCGATGCAGAGATCCCGGCAGCGGCAGGCCGGCAGTGCTGGAAATCCCGATCGTCCCTAGTTAAGTACAAACTAACCTAACCTCCCCCTCTGTGCCTAACCCTAACCTCCCCCCCCTCTACCTAACCCTTTTCCCCCACCACCCCTCTAAGTGCCTAACCCGAAGTCCCACCCGGGTACCCTAAACTAACCCACGCGGCATCCCCTCGATTCGGGATGCCGGGCGCCGCTCTCCCGGGGTCGGAAAAATTACAGGCGTCTAGAATTAGATGCCTGTCATTTAACCCTCGCCGGGATAAAGCCATCGGGAAGCCGGCTGTCGGGCTTAAGTCAGCCGGTTTCCCGATTGATATACTTGTACCCCCACTTTGGTCTTTTTCACCCCCATTTTCAAAGTCATTTTGTGTTAAACATTTTTTGACAGTTTACCTTTGGGTGGCTGTCCCAAGGGTGCTGAGTGGTTTCCTGACGTTGGCACCCCAAAACTGCAATTCTGCACTTTTTTCGCCTGCTATTCAGAGGCGAAACGTTTTTGTCTATTACATTGTATTGACTTTCCACATATGTGAAAAGTCTTTGGAATTTAATATGGTGAAAAGTTTCCGCCTGACAGAATAACGTCACACGCGATACTTTTTCGCCGAAAACAGATTTTCACACCTAACAGAATACGGCCCTTAGTATGGATTCCGGTTTTGTGTTGGTGGTGGGGTGTGTGAATTTACAGCAGTTTTCTCTACTATATATCTGTAACTTGATACATTTTCAAGCATTGGACTCTGCATCTCAACAGTGACGAATTGGGGACGTGTCACGAGGACTGACCCCTCCTGGTCGGTCATGCCCCCTTTCTGGGAGCGCTCTCATAATAACTCTGCTCGCATCTCAGCACCCTGCCCTACCCTCAGTCTGGCATGCATACTAATTGGAATAACATTACAAATCTTTGCTGCCTAAAAAATGATCACAAAACACTGTGCCAAACTTCCAAGGTAACATAAGAATTGGTAATGGGTTGGAACTGGGATCACCCATTACCAAATGTCTAGTTTCGCCTATAGGAGTGAGGGAGAGAGGAAAACACATAAGGAAGGAAAGACCATACAAGGTATGAAGGGGACAGAGGACAATGAGACATGGGGAAGGACAGTATAAGACAGAGGGGGGAGTGCGCAAGAAGAATACATGGCATGGGGGACACAATACAAGGCATGGAGGGGTAGAGGATAATATAAACCAGAGGGAGAGAGAACAATAAAAGGCTTGGGGGGTACAATACAAGGTATGGTGTGGGAGAAGACCATTTGAGACATGGGGGAGAACAATACAATACATGGAAGGGGAGAGGACAGTATATGACAGAGTGGGGGAGAACAATGCAAGGCATTTGTGTAGATACAGAGTGTAGTTGCATATTTATGTACGTATGTGAACATGTTTTAGGTATGTGTACGGCTTTTCCCACGAGACCACACTCCTTTATATTTTTCGGTCGCACGTAGTAGTACCCCTGGGGCGCCCCAAAAAATATTTGCTTACCTAAAAATTTGGGCTTGGGCCGGCCCTGCATACCCACTACAGTTAACACAAGCCGTTTAGCTAATGTTGTTCAGTATTTTATCATTCATTTCAATTGCCGTGCACTATAAAGGGGAGATGTATCAAACCTCCGAGACAAAGTGAAGTCACCTATAACAACCAATCTGCTTCTAGGGATATTTACTGGGTAAGAGTTAACAAAGCTTGGAGAGAGATAAAGTACCAACCAACCAGCTCCTGTCATTTTTCAAACACAGCCTGTAAAAGGACAGTTATGAGCTGATTGGTTGGTACTTTCTCTCTCCAATCAGCTCATAACTGTCCTTTTACAGGCTGTGTTTGAAAAATTACTGGAGCTGGTTGGTTGGTACTTTATCTCTCTCCAAGCTTTGATAAATCACCCCCATAGTCTATAAAATGTTTGGTACCTGTCTATAAAATTACTCATAGAAGCTGATTGTTTGCTATGGACAACTAATCCATTCTATCTCTCAAAGGTTAGAGACATTTCCCCCTGAATGTAAAACTCATTACATGAATGGGCCAGTGTTGAACAACTGCCGCCGCACAGAGCGCAAGGGCTTTGTGGGTGACTCAATCGCCAACCCTCGGCACTTGCTTCTGGCTAGCAAGGCGCCTGGAACGGCACCCTGCAGCCAGGATTCCCTGTGCAGTGCCTGCTGGAGCGTCCTGTGGACACTCCAGACGTGAACACTGCAATTTGTACAGCTGACCAGACTCTGGATGCCTGGTCAGCGCTGTACTTGCCGGTGTTGCCGGCCACCCTGCCTTTGCAAGACGCGTTGCATGCTCGGGGTGGGGCCAACACAGGGTGCATTTTTGCTCTGTCTATTTACAATGACCCATTTATTTCTATGGGCGTTCTACATGAAGTGTACAACTACATCAAGTTGAATGTGCCTTTTATTAATTTGTTTTCCCACGTCAATAGTCAATATTTTGATATGTGGTCAAAGCAGCTGTCTCCAACACCTCACTTAAGGTGCGTACACACACAACGATGTCGTTATCGTTACATCGTTTCTAAAATCGTTCATCCTTTTAAGATGAACAATGAACGATAATCGTTCATGCGCGTTCACATTTGTAGTTTGTAGTTCATCGTCCATTCTGACTGTCCAACAAACTATTTTCGTTCAGAAAATCTTTCATGTTGTACAGAATGAACTATGTCCATTCACTGTATGCATGGTTAAAAAATTGTTAATCGTTCATGAAAATCGTTCACAAATCGTTCATTAATTTAGTAACAAACGATTTTTATAAACTATTTTCGTTCACTTTTTCAAGGGAAAATCTGAATGAACATCGTTGTGTGTGTATGCAGATTTACCTCCAGCCAGTCACATTTTGTTGATTGTGGGAAACTACCTGTGAGTGGCTTTGGCAGTATTTCCCAAAGCCAGCCCTAAGTGCACCCTAACAGTGCATGTTTTCCTGGTTTCTTCAAAGTCACAAGTGAAATAATTTTTGCGACCTGTGGAACTTTTAAAATGCATCCGCCATTAGTGAATACACCTGTGGTCCAGCAAGAACATGTGGGATTACTTTCACTGTTAAGATGGCCCCACAGATTATGAAAAATCATGTATAGTATGGGCTCAAATGTCAGACAACCGTTTGCTCCAAAATGCTGGAAAACAGTTGTTTAAACAAGCTGGTTAAATTAAACAGGTTTAACTTGTCTGAGCGACCATTTTGGTTAGATGTGCGGCCAACTTTAGGTTGCCCTGCGAACTGGATTTGGCAATGTTTCAGCTAATGGGAGTCCCAGATAATTATTTTGTCATTATATGGTGGTGATCTGAGTGGAACTGTTAGCGCTAGTATTTGTGAGGGTTTTTTTTTAAATGTATTCAAATTTATTGTATTACAACATGCCTCTTCTTGGGTTTCCTATTAAGAACATTTTCTGTGGTTTATAATTCCTTTTGATTACAATACTTGTTCCCCTTGGATTACCAGAAGAAAATCCCCTTAGAATACAATTTGTTAATAAATGAGTGAACAGACTCTTGAGGATTTATTATAATTTAAAAAGTTTAACAATTGCGGTCAGCGTGCAAACACATGCAAATTCTCCCAGCTTGTATCAACCGCAGACATTGCTCACGTATATTGCGTAATCATATGGATGGTATTTATATGGTTTTTTAGAGGCAAATGTGCACTTGCGTGTGTTTTTCTTCTTACTTTTTCAGCAAGTACAAAGCCACAGGAACAGTGTGACAACGTCCTATGGCAGTAGAACTTTCTAAAGTCTCCTCTATATGAAATGAAATTCAGAAAAATAGTTCCCAGAATTCCTTAAATGAAAATCGCTATATATTTACATAATAAAACGCCTCAGAATACTAGTGTAATCCTACAGTTTACACTTTTCCCCATGCAGTTATGATCATGCTGTGTTTAGAACACTAGGGCTTACACAGAAAGTCTTGGTGTACTTTGGGTTTGATGAAATGGGCTTCCTGGAGACCAGCTAGTTGCTTTTAGAATTTGTACAGTCTGACATAAATCTAAAAAACATAATTGTAAGTAAATATTAAGCGGCCTATTTATCAAGGAATATTAGCTGAATATCCCTCAAAAATACCAGTCACCCACAAATATTAAATACCACCAAAATGTTTACACGGGGGACCATAGCAAATATGAGATCTGCTGCTGTCCCCCCCGGTTTTAATTACAAAAGCAGCCCCCATAGTTTTCTATGGGAACTGCGTAATTGCTGAACTAGACTACACTCCACAAGAGGTACCGTGAGAGGGTTCCGCATTGGACTGCGCATGTGCAGGACTGTGCCAGGCTCCTAAAGGAGAAGTGAAGTAATCCACATTAATGCTCACTACACTTCTAACACATCACAGGGCCATCACTTCACTTGTAACACATTATAGGGATGAGGCTGTCCCTGCATGTGTTTTTTAATACGTTGGGCGATCCATTTCTGTTTGCCGCAATAAGAAATTATAATTATTGGGTCTAGAACCCAAAAATAAATGAATGTGCGCCTAAAACTTCACCCATGGCACTTTTTTTTTTTTGTAGCGCATCCCTGAATCATCCGAGTAGTCTCTAAAGTATCTTTTGTTTTTATTCTGCTTTAACTATTTTTAAACATTCACTGAACATGATCAAAATTGCAACTTTATTACTAAAACTACAATTTCTATTTTGAGTATTGTAATGGAGCGTACACACGGTCAGATTTGTCAGACTTGTCAGATGAACGATTAAACGATCTGAACGATTTGAACGATTTTACCAAAGTTTTGAACGATTTGAACGATTTTTGACTGCATTAAAATGAATGGAATCGTCCAAGTCTGACTGCAAACCCATCAGATGTCAGATATCGTTATCTGACAAACGGGAACGCGCATCGTTGATCGTCCATCGTTCAGGCATGTCAGATATGAACGATTTTCCTTCAGATATGAACGACTGAACGATTTTTAAATCGTTATCGTTCATATCTGAAGGAAAAATCTGATCGTGTGTATGCACCATTACCCTTTAAAAATCAAATGCTTTGGTGCAAAGTCCATTTAAAGTTTGATCCAATTTTCTTATCAGTATTTTTCTGGTGCCTAATTTTTCTGATTGCCCAATATGCATGAAGTATGGGAATTGTACAGTATGGGCTAAATATAGTGTACACTTTATAAGACAAAACTAAGCGGTATCCTTTGGAGTTCTCTGGTGAGGTCTGGGAGCTGTTTTTGCAGCTGATGCAACTTAAGGATGAGGATTTCATCATTTCAGAAGCTCCTTGGGCTCAGAAAAGGAGGCTGTAGTGATTGCAGGACTCAACTTGCTGACATTTGTATCCTCATGTAGAGATCCTCTAACCATTTCTCTACAGCTTCACTTTATCTGTGACACAATGTTTTGGTTGTTCAGATTTAAATAAATTAGAAGCTTTTCCAGATAAAATATTTTAGGAATTAGTACTATATTAGTTCTTATAAATGTAATGTCACTATTTGTGGATTTGGCATCATAAAAGGGAGCAATCTTTTGTTATGTAACTTTCCATCTGCGTACAAGTTGTGGAGATGCAGGATTAGTAGTCATTTACATGTGAAGGCACTATCGGAGAAATCTACTGATTCATATCCAGGGATTTCATTGATCAGAGGCTCTAACATCAGACTTGTGTGGCTAATTGCAAAATGCAGTAATCCTATGGCGTGAAGATGTCTGCTTATTGGTGTTGTACAGCCCTTACATTTTTCATGTCAAATATGAGTATCATGGTGGCGTATTGGTTAGCATTGCTACCACACAGCATTTGGGTCATGAGTTCAATTGCTGACACAGGCTGTCTGTGTAGAGTTTGCATGTTCTCCAAAATGTTTTTTTTTTTTTTTCTTCTACATTCCAAGAGCATGCTGGTAGGTTAATTGACATTAATTCTGATGAAAATTAACTTACTGGGGCAGTAACTGATGCAAATGAATTAGTGGTCTCTGCAAAGCACTGCATAATGTGGGCGCTTTTTATAGTAAATAATGTAAGTAGTTTCTGTTACACCTCATTATGATTACTGCGTATATATGATTTAGGTATATGTATTGTCTTATGCGAGCTTGTGCTCTTGTGACGAGTGCCTTATAAGGGCACTAATTCACACTCCTTATTTACTATTTACTGGAGCATGTGCTTAAAGTACCCTCAATAAAACATGTCTATGTTGGTAGCTTATGACTAGGCTGATATGACATTAGGATGCAAGTGCAGTCACATAACAGTTGGTCAGTACTAGGCTTACAAATAACTGATTATCTATCCTAGCCTCTACGGAGATGCTGCCATGTTCGGGCCCAGCACACTCAGCCAGCATCCCAGGCTGGGAACCAGTGGAATGGACAGGAAAGTCTGTCAGAAAATGACCCTGAAATGTGGAATCTTGTACAGCAGGAGAAGGACAGGCAATGTCGTGGTCTGGAGATGATTGCCTCTGAGGTAGGTATTTTGGGAGCCCATCATTTAATGTCTTTAAAGATGATGGTCAGCCCAAAATAATATTATTACCCTATTGTTGGACTGGTTCTAACTTGGCTGCCTTTGGTGACCATCTGTTTTTAGATGCACTGTTTTCATAGAATATCAATTTAAAGATAGACCACAACCTTTTCAACCCTATATTTTCTACCTGCTAATGCATTATTCAATTCTGCGATAAGGACTGTGGCAACAGTCAGCTGGGGCAGTCAATACCAAACCTGTAAGGAAGGGTGTGTACCAGTAACTGAACCAAGTTGATGGTGGTTATGTAGTAGGAGACTGCAACATATAGAAGGTGCGAGAGACTGAAAACACAGACCTAGTTTCTGAACCTTCTGATATTTTTGTGAACTGGGTTGCGTAATGTGTTAGCTCAATATAATTTAATTTTTGAACACACTCGTGCTTGCATTACAGCCATTAAACTTGTTTTTTTTTTACGGTTTTTCCCGCCATGAGATTTAAAACTACCTACAGATGGTGCACAGTCCCTTGGAGCAGATGGCGTCATCAATTAACCACCGATCTGTTAGATTTCTGTACTTACCCCTGCCTCACTGCACCAGGTGCTTCATTATGACACACTGCCACAGAACTGCACTTTTATTTTTGTACAAAAGCTGTTTTTCATTTGTTTCGTTGCTGCAAACTGATGAAAGCGTTTGTTCCCCATAGAATTTCTGTAGTCGAGCAGCTCTGGAAGCCCTTGGTTCCTGTCTTAACAATAAATATTCTGAGGGTTACCCTGGGAAGAGGTGAGAATCCGTGCTCCACAGTTACCATTATTTTACTGTTTTTACACATGAAATATGAATTATACTTAATCTCCTGCCTTCCCAATAGTAACAGAGGTTGCAGCTTCCCTTTGTTGTCTTTAGCTGGAACCTCTGCTGTACACCGTCTGTACTGTCTTGGATGTTTGTAGTAGGTTATATCCGACACAGTAAACCAGGTGATACTGAACTCTATGCACTGTAAAGTCCCGAGCAGCACTGAAATATCTTTGACTATATCCGGCGGGTGGCAGGACCAGACTTAATAATGCGAACAATCTGGTTATTCGGAAATATCCCCATCGATGCCCTCTATTTTCAAAAATAGGTAATTTGGTGACAATCATAATTTATTAGTGTTAAACTCCTTTTAAAAAATACATTTGGAATGTCTCCCACAGACACCATTAAAGGGGAAATTCAATTAGAGGAGATAAACCGTTTTCATGTGAAATGTCTTCACTTTTCACGAAAAGTGAACACCTGCAACTGAAATGGGCGATGTCAAGTTAATACCCGATAATTGTCCATAGGATTTAACGCAAATGTTATTTCACCACCTCCTGAGCAGGTGAAGAAAAGTTGGGGAAAATCCTATTTTAAAGTAAAAATGTGGGGACTTGGTTCAGAGCCAAGGGTCACCCTCCTTAATGACTAATTAGGCAATTATTGTTATTTGTGAAGTGTTTTTACAGGCATTTTTATGCACCCTTAATTTAAGTAAAGCATTATTATACAGAAAAACTTTGTTTTAATAATTTTTTCACTGTTTGAGAAAATGCTTATAACAGCCATTTGACACAATTTAAGAACCCCAAATACTTTTATGGCCACTAATAGACTTCTATACTGTTGCTCATTATTTGTTTCTTTTTTGGAGTACAGGCAGATTTCCCCATTTTCACCTAAACTTAATGAGTGTAAAATCGGCAAGGTTTATCGGGTGAAACCATTCATCACCTCATTTTGGAATTTGATTGCACGATAAGTTAACACCCGTATATAGGCGTTGCATATAGGCGTTGAGTGAAATTATCGGACGATATGCGCCCTCTAATTGAGTTCCCCCCTTAGTCACTACTAAGTAAATTTTGCATGCAGCTCGGTTTCTTCTTTCTTTACATGATCAAAGAAAGAATTAAAATGTAAATATCATATAGCTAAAACTTGTAGGGTGTGCAGCTCCCTGGTTTTCCATCATACTTGGGAGATCCTTTTTACTTTCTCACTGTATATTGTACTGCAGCTACAGATGTGGCCACATACATCTATCCTCTGTGCGCTACAAGTCGCGCCACACAACGCGGGAGCTCTGACTCTGTAGCGCCGAGCGTCTTTTTGTGCGTCTTTTTACCTTTTAAGAATCCTCTTCGCACAACGATGCGACTAGATAGCACTAACAGTTTCTGCTAATTTAAAATGTTATGCAGCATGCCTATGGCCTCTGAGCGAGTGCGGGTGTATCTGCATGTCACTGGCTGTAACACTATAACGTAGTGTTTAGCATGCAGATACACCCGCAGTCACACACACAACATAAGCATGCTGCATATCATTTTAATCGGCAGAAGCTGCTTGTGCTATCTAGTCGCATCATTGTGCGAATAAGACGCATTTGAAGGTAAAAAGCCTCACAAAAAGACGCTCAGCGCTACCGAGTCACGCCACGGCATGGCGAGACTAGAAGGGCTGTTTAACGCGTAAGGAGGCTAGATGTATGTGGACCCATCTGTGTGGGATTATTATTTTCACTTATGAAACCAGGGACGTGCAAACCATTCTGGTACTTATGACGTGATGTAGAGCATGTATAAGAACACAGGACACCTAACACGAGGTATTTTCTAGTAAATTTAGAGTCTGAATGGAAATGTCTGGCTACTTTCAGTAACCGCACCTTTTCATCTAGTTCACCAGTGCACAAGTATTCATAAGTGTGCCTTGTGGTGTCACCATGTTTTATTTTTTTTCTCAAGTAGTTTATAGTTAACTATCTGATGTGCCCGGTTTCACCTGGGTAGCCATTAACGGAGTGCCATACATGAGATGGGAGAGGGACCGAAACAGGCAGGCTCCGTCTCCTGTGATGGGGACAATGGTGTGAGGCACCATCTCCCCATTATTCACAAACTCAAACACTATATTGCCATGTTCAAAATTCTAAATCGCAAATTAAGTGAAGTATCGTATTACAATCCAAATAAAGGGAAGTTTTTAATATACAAATCAAGTGAATTTTCTGAAAAGAAAACACCTAGTCAAAGTCGTTAAGAGTGGCGATTCCAGAGGTGGGGCTGCAGCACAGTCCAATATTCAAATAGGGGAGCCACACCAACTGCCACCCCAACTGCTGGCAAACATCACTGGCAGTTGGTGTGGTTCCCCTATTTGTATATTGGGCTGTGCTGCAGCCCCACCTTTGGAGCCACCACTCGTCTCAGACAATGGGTGCGATTCAATTCAGCGGGAATAGAATAGCGCCAAGAGGGAGCTTCTGGCGCTTTTCAATTCAGCGCACTGTTTGGTCCGTCTAATGATTCTTCTCGCACCCTCCTTGAATTGAATCGCCTCCAATGAGCCTACACTCCCGCTGCACCTGGGCCATGTTGCTTTTTCACCCAATCACCTCTGTCGAGAGGAAACATTTTAGCCCTTTAGGAGTCGAATTTAGTGGGTTCGCTTACGTCATGGAAGGAATATACTTCCATAATTTAATGTTTCTAGGTCCAGGGGCTTGGGCTGGGCGTTAATGAGTCAGTGAGTCAGGATATTTGTTTTTATATATTATTCATATAGTGCCACTTTTTTAGACTACTCTCTGCATAGAATATTTGCCGTTCACATCAGTCACTGCACCATTGGAGCTTACAGTCTAAATTCCCTAACACAGAACCTTACACACTGTATACAAACTCCACACTTAATAGTGCTTTGAGGTAGCAATGCTAACCATTGTGCAACTGCTCTTATCATTCTAATGTATGTCTAGTAAGAAATATGTAGCACAACTAATAAACAACAAGGTAGTGTTTCTAATTCTGATTCTTTCTGTTCCTTAGGTATTATGGAGGGGCTGAAGTGGTGGATAAAATAGAGTTGCTGTGTCAGCAGAGAGCTTTGGATGCATTCAGACTGGACCCACAAAAATGGGGTGTAAATGTGCAGCCCTATTCTGGTTCTCCAGCAAACTTTGCAGCGTATACAGCTCTGCTGCAGCCTCACGATCGACTTATGGGGCTTGATCTCCCGGATGGAGGACAGTAAGTACGCACTAGCTCAGTATATTATCTGTTCAGTGATTAGACAGAAGTGTGTGTGCGCTGATCCTCTGCATTGTCTGCTGTTTGCATGCTGCTGTATCTGAGGGAGTCTGATGCAGCATTGGAAACTTAAGGGGCATACAAACTAGACGATAAAACGGAACGATAACTATATCGTTCAACGATATAGTTTTCATATCGTCTAGTGTGTATGGTTCGACTGACCAACGATGTGCGCTCCCAATGGTCGTATAGGATATCCCAAGTCAGCTGTACATGCAGCCCAATCTGGGGATATCATGAGCGATGCCATGCTGCTGAATGCAGCTTGGCCCCGCTCCAAAAGGCGTCGTTCGTCGCTGGTTGGCATCGGGAAGTGTGTATGCACTTGCCGATGCCGGGCCCGCAGCTGACTAGGTCGCTGCATACACACATCGTCTAGTGTGTATGCGGCTTAACTTTGTAATGTTCAAAAGATCTCATCACTGAAGTAGAAGCAGACTCTGTTATGTGACTCGGCTATTTCTCCAAATCACTTGTGGTTGAATCCTATCACTACGGTTTCCATTCATTCCGCACACTAAGATTAGATCCTGGGTGGAATCCTGTTTTTCCACCCGACAGTTTTCTCTTATGTTACTATGGGCCTGATTCAGTAACTATCAACTGCGAATTCAATAGCGCACAGGTTTTCAAACTCTGGGCCTGATTCAGAGCCGCTCGTAAGCGGCCGCTCGTTCGCTCCGAGCGATGTTCGCACAACTGCACATGCGTATGGGTTGTAATACACATGCGCGAACCAGTCATTGCGGTCGGAAATTGTGTGCTCGCAAAATAGCGAATGCCTGCTAATTTGAGTGACAGAATGAGGCGTTTGTGGGTGGTAACAGGGGAAGGTGCTTGAAAATGGGGAGTGGAGATCCGAACGCAGGCGTTTTAAGGGTGTGCATAATTAACAAAGCGGCGTCATCGACCACGTCACTTGGTTCTCTTTTAGCCTGAACTGCTCGCATGATTGTGGTAGGAAAATCCAACCACAAGCACTGCGAGCAGTTCAGACGCCTTTCAATGTACTCGATTAATCTAATAAATAGCGGAGATGACGTATGATGCGAGCGGCCAGGGGGAGTTTTTTACAAAATAACGAGCGCATGTTTCGTTCGCTCGTTCAGACATAGAGGCGTCAACAGACCGCAAAGATTTAAATATCCGGCCCCTTTTTCTGAACAAGCGAGTGCAAATAGCGTCCGGCTCTGAATCAGGCCCTCTGTCCTCAGGACCCCAAACAGTGCATGTTTTCCTGGTCTCCTCACAGAAACACAAGTGAAATAATTAGCTCCACCTGTGGACCTTTTGTAATCTGTCAGTGAGTAATGAATACACCTGTGCACCTGCTGGGTGACCTGAAAAACGTGACCTGTGTGGGGTCATGAGGACTGAGTTTGAGAACCACTGCAATAGAGATTATTCATGCAGGCTCACTGTGAAGATATGCTAATCTTTTGCGATTGCTATGCAGTTGCAGCACAACCTAAGGACGCCCACCTTAGCTTACACACATCCGTAATACTTGGCAAGGCTGCGAAACCATCGGTATGGAGCTCTGACCTTACTCAGGAATTGCTAACCTCAACTCATGCTGTGAAAGCCCAAGCTGCATATGGCATCGCAATGGCTAATTTGTGCATGCCCCTGTAACTGCATTCAAACGCACTGGCACTCCTGCTTTTCGCTGACCTCACCCCCGTCACCACCCCCAAACTGTACTCCCTGTCAATCACTCTGCGATGGCTCTGAGTGGTCACAGTCCTGGTCGCAGTGAATTATTTGCGCTCTGCGATGCATGCGCAGAAATGCACAATCGACCGATTGCGTGCCTATTCGCAGTTGCGATCCTTACTGAATCAGGCCCTATGTCAGATCTTGGCCAGTGGTTCTCGCATATTTTGTTGTGGTTGTTTTTTTTTTTTGTTTTTTTTTTTTTTTGGTCGAATATGTATTCAGTAAATATTGTTGGTGTGTGGGGTTTTCAGTTAAATCCTGTAATATCTTATTAAAGGCACCTCGGAGGCGTTGATATTTCTCTTGCTATTTGTCCAGTATATTTGGTGGCGATTTCTTATTTTTTTCAGGCAGATGTTTCGGAAGTAAATTAAATCCTAGTACAACATTTTGTTTAATCTCACAATGTCTTATTTATTTCAAAGCCTGACTCATGGGTACATGTCTGATGTGAAACGAATATCCGCTACCTCCATTTACTTTGAATCCATGCCTTACAAGCTAAATGTAAGTACAAAGAGAGGAAAATATGGATGTCACTATAAAATATCCTGATGTTTCTTATGCAATTATTGACTCACGAGACTGTATATTTGGGCATGGCAGAGGCAATATAGGTAATGTTGAGTGTAGGAAGACAAGTTAAGTTTTTAGCTGCCACAGTCGCTTCTCCTCAGTAAGTTCTGTCTAAGGTGTGTGTGTATAAGGTGAACTTAAAGCTGCTGTTCTTTGTGGCAGTTATGATGCCGGGCCTACTGCAGGAAACACTCCAGGCTATGGAGTAGGCCTGAATGGCACTTTAGTTGGCAAGTCTGTGGTGGGTGCCAGTTGGGGGGGGGGGTTGGTTCTGATGATATGGGGTCGATCTCATTGGCACTTACTGAAGGGATTTTTATGGGGCATGGGTAAGCGGGTCTGATGGGCAACTAAGCGATTTTGGAAGCTATACGGAGTTCTGTAAGTCAGTCTGCTCCTTCTGTACCCCAATCCAAACGGTATGAGATTACACCTGCCTGCACTGTCATGAATTTCTAATTTGCATAGTTATCCAGGTTATAGGCGAGGACAATGTAAAAAAAATAAAGGCTGCAGGTATACTTAAGAGTCTAGTCTTCAACCCGGGTAAAGCCCGGTATCCCAGCTAGTCATAAATAACATGACTATTATATGCATACAAGATTTTCTTACACACCATCTGGCAGTTCAACAGGACTGATATTTAGATGATTTTTCTCTATGTGGAACGTGCAATCTATACACACTGATCTTTTTATTTCCGGTACGGCTACAAGCTGTCTAAGGCCTAATTCAGCAGAGGAAGCATTTGCGATAGCACTAATATTGTAATCCAGGAGGAGGAGTCATCATGCCTCCTGCATGCATCACCGATCCGTGTTGCGTTCTAGAATGCAACATCAGATAATCTGTGATCCCATCGGCCGGCTAAGTGACCCACGGGGTCATGCAAGCTGGCCGTCACAAGCGCATAATAGAGGCCAGGAAATCTGCACCAGCCGACTGATATCCTGGCCTCATAACCCCCTCCCCAATGGTGACGACACATATCCGCTTTGGGAAACTGACGCTATCGCCGCCCCCTCCCCACCCAGAAATCAACCACTAAGGTCCTTGCTGCATTTACAAAACCTTTTGTTTGTTCTGACATGTTCTCTGTAAAATCCATTATTGCTTTCAAATCTGCATTGTATACAGCTGAATGTCTCCAAATACAAACACTTGAAAAAGGAACCCACCCTTACTAAGTGTATGCCTTACCTCTTATATGTGCTAAAGTTATTAGGAGTCATGGTCCACACTAAACCAGATCTTACATAAATACTCCATACATGCTTGCAGGTGGGCTTGCACACAGGGTTATGGGTTGAAGGATGACTGATATCCTTGCTGTTTACTATCTTTGTCTTCATGCCAGCACAATTTTTAAGAGTTGTGGTTTTATCTTTTTGAACGAAGATGAGATAAAAATGTGTCTTATACTTTTAAGTGGCTTGTATGAAATTTCACATTTCTGGTATTAATTGACATTGTGATGAGAAACCGTTTATAAAAGAAAATACATATGTACTGTTGTGTGAAACTGCCTAATTTGCAATAAAAATCAGAGGAACTACATACAATGTAGACTGTAAAAACGAACTCAATAAATGTACATGATTAAAAAGGAAATCAATATTTATACACCTGAAAAGAAGGAAATTTAATAGATCTGACTCCTTATTTTGGAACATAAGCAAACAGTCTAAGGTTCATAGCAGAGACTCTGTCGCACACAGATCTACAAGTGTCGCATATAAAATTAATCCGTGCAGTCTTGTGAAGCGGTTTTGTCACATTGCGTTGCGACGAAGACTCATATTTGAGCAAAACAGACGCTTCACCGCTCAGCACATCCCTCTCGTACCAGAAGCCTCGTGCCACATGATGTATTGAGGGTAGGAGGTAATTTTTGTAAAGTGCGAGTTTTTAGAAGTGAGTTTTAGAAGAGATATTGCCCATAGCAACCAATCAGATTCTAGCCATTATTCTATTATTCTAGAAGGTGCTAGTTAAATGTTAAGTAGATCTAATTGGTTGCTATGGGCAACATCTTTTAAAAACCCTCTTCTAAAAACTCAGTTTAGGAAATTTACCCCTAGGTGTATTAGGACACCTGTTATTGTGAGCAGTCTGCAGTCACTGTGAATGTTTACATTTGAACATAAATACTCATTGTATATTAAGCATAACATTGAAAGTGATGGTTAAAAGTTCATATCTAACACAAATGTGGTACTTAACCTGTTTCACCATCGTACAAAGATGGGTTAATGAGTGAATTCACCCATATGGGGGGGGGGGGGGGGGTGGTGTGTGTGTGTGTGTGTGTGTGTTTTTTTTTTTTTTTTTCTTTTTTAAGAATGGCATGCATGTCATGGGACAAATGCCTTACATGGTCCTAAGTCCCCATAATCAGTAGGACAGGACATGTGCTGAGAAGTACCCTGGGGTCTTATGCTGGGTACACACCTGGCGGACTTGTCCGGCTAATTAGTAAACCAATACACACTTACCAATCTGCAGCTCGATATGTCTGGCCTGGCATCACAACGAGGGCTGGCATTTAAATTTACCCGCCCAATTGAGATGTCTGTGTGTACAGGCAGTCAGCGGGTCGCTCGTACACAGCCATAGGTACAGATAGATCTGCATTGGCTGTGCTGCAGGGCTGATGTGATAGAACTAAACAACATTGTTCGCAGACATATCTTCTGTACACACTGATAGATGCACTATACAATATATCATTCGGCGGCTGATTGAACGACATATCGCATAGTGTGCACCCAGTATGTCTCTCCTAGCCGACAGATGTGAGACAATATATTGTTTGATGAAGCAAAGCTGGAACTGTGGGAATCCTAGTTGAGCAGTTAGCAAGCCAATACTTGTGTTAGAGGCAGCGAACTTGATGCTTTTTTTCCACCTATTTTGGGTGATCTCATCATGACCTTTGTTTGGGAGGCTGACATAGGCTTTTCCATTGATGACCACAGAACAAAATAGTCACTTAAACAGTTAAATGCACTATTTGTACCAACAATCAAGGAAAGTTCATAAAAGATCTTCTCAAAGTAGTATTTGGTCCCCAATGTGTGCTTTAGTTATTTTATTCTAAATTTGCATCTATCCCCATACACATCTGGATGTTCTGTCCGCTTACTGTGTCTTACTGGATCTCCAGTGTTACAATTCTAACTCTGAAGCTGCATACACACACAACGATTTTGTTACCAACGATTTTATGAACTATTTTCTGTCAGATTTTTTAAAGTGTAATGAACGATTTTTTTGAACTACAAACAATTTTTGCATATTAATTTAATGAAAATCGTTGAGTTGACAAGTCTGACTAAACTACAAATGTGAACGCGCATGAACGATAATCGTTCATCGTTTGACTCAGAAAGTGAACAATTTTTTAAAACTATATCATTTAACGATAATCGTTCAAAAAAATCATGTGCGTGTTTGCAGCTTTAGAGGGCGTTTCAATTAGTGGCGATGGCCATGAGGTGCTGACGCTCCTAATATTTCTACAGAAATTTGCGACTGCCAAGAACGCAGATTTTTCTTTGCATTTAGTAGAAGTGCATAGGAAAATGTGATGTTGCTGTACCATTTACAGAATGCGTCACCTATGGCAGATTTCTTATAACCTTCCAATCCAAGGTTCTACATAAATAAGATCAATTATATTTATCTAAGTTGTTAAACACCCCCAGGCTCATTCTCTCCCACTTCCCCCTCTTCTCATACACCACTATTAAGCTGGCTACACACCTACACAATCATCGGGCCTTTCATCCAATATCGAGAGAACGGCCGTTGGATTGTATAGATGCGTATGCTGTCCCGATGCAGGAGCGTTAGCCGATAAACGGTCGGCTTCAGGAGGTCGCATCTTCTGTACTGTTTAATATTTATCGGTTCGATCCCATAGAAGCCCGTGCACAGTGTGTACACGGCTGACGGGGTCACACTGGGGACAGACTGCACAGCTCATCGGGACAGTTTTATCCGATCAGACTGCAATCGAAAAAGTGTGTACCCAGCTTGTCTTTACTACTTACCAACCTTCTCTATCTCTTTATTGATAGCCAACTAAAAGAATAGCACAGTAAACACTTTATTTGATTTTATTTATAGTGGTTAATTTCTTAAACTGTTACAATCCTAGGCAAACATTGCTAACTCACTGACAACTTGTTACTCTGTGCTTCTTTGTAATTGTAGAATTTGTAACCATTTCAAAAAAATAAAAAAAAAAATCCTTCCATTATTTTTTTGTGGGAGTCCAGACTGCATTAACCCGTCCTGCATGACACGCATGTATTGGTTATGGGATTATGCCGTAGAATGTAAATGTCTCACCACCAAACATCCCACAAATATCTACCCATTTTCACGCAGCATACCATTTGGGAGGAGTGGGGGACTGTTAAGACAAAATTGTGTACATTTGGTTTTTGACATGAACGTGAATAAAACATATATATTCTG
The DNA here is from genome assembly GCA_031769625.1 of Taudactylus pleione. Lineage (NCBI taxonomy): Eukaryota > Metazoa > Chordata > Amphibia > Anura > Myobatrachidae > Taudactylus > Taudactylus pleione. The sequence goes on from JAUIMM010000064.1 coordinate 845,163, forward strand.
CATGGCTGTGTTCGGGAGTATTTGTCTCTTTTTTTTAATATGTGCGTAAATTTCAAGGGCTTTATTAACATAAATAGAACTACCAACATGGGAAATTGTATATTTATGCTTTCTCAAAGTTAACGCTACCAAAAGAAAAGTTTAAGAGAAAAAAACACTTTTTTGAATAGAATAATAAATGTTTATTTCCATTTAAATTACATATTAAATGGTTACATTTGGTCTGATCATTAAGGGACAAAACTCGCAGTCATCAAGCGGTTAGGAACCAGATGTACCATAGCAGGTGTTTTGTTTGTTTAGTCTACTAAAACCATAAGTGACACATTTTGAGTGTCAATTATTGTACTGGAATTCCTCTCGCCATGATACCAGTATAGAAATGGGACGTTAGGAGTTAAACATTTCCTCTGCTACTAATTTTCCTTTGTGATAAAGATACAGTACATTTTAACCCTGGTCTACTGTATACAAGTTGGCATATTACTAAAATATGTAATATTTGTTGTGACCTGAGACTGCAGTATAGATCCACCTGTTCTCCTGTATAGAAATGATCTGTCTGGTTCTACGCATGTTATTGTTGCATGTGTTGTCATTGTATTGAATCTGGTCCTCCCTCACACTACAGTCCTCATATTGTTCTCTGTACTACATGCTGATCACATCCATGCCGGTCTTGTATCACGACAACACATCTATTGCTCTAACTGGCGTGCGTGTGTGTGTGTGTGCGTCTGCTTGTATTTCATGTGTGCTTTGACTGCAACAGTGGAAGCCGTGCATTTTTTTAATTACGTTTCTACATATACCTGTTTTTGATAACTAGTCTTACTTTCCAACCTTTCTACCCTAACCATTTGTTCCATACTCAGTGATCGCACTGAGTAAAAAAAAAAAAAATTACTAGGGAACCCTCAGTTTAAAAAATTGGAGTCGTACCCCTCACTTTGTGTCCCATGAAAATGTATACCTTGAGCTCCCTATGCGCCATTAGACCAGCCCACATGCCTTACACATACTGCACTGTAGAAAGTCACAAGTAGCAATTGGGGTAGAGGGGGATAACTGCAGGCAGTGCTGCTGGTAAGTACAGACAGCAGTTGTGGCAGTACTGGGGAGCAATGAGGGGGTTAGGGGCAGGCAATACTGGGAGCAGTGCTGGGGTTAGCGAGGGGGTCAGCTGGGGCAGTACTGGGGGTAGGAAGGGGCTATGGGTAGATAGCAGTTGGGGCAAGAGTTTCCTCCTTCCTCCTGCTGGGAGCACCCGGCTGGGTTACTGTTGTCTGACTTTAGCTGGAGATGCAGTCCCAGCTTGACCCCTCACCAGCCAGGTGTAGACCTCCAGCTTACTCCTGTCCCGGGCAATGTCCACCTTCCCGGCCTCATACGTGCAGAGAGCTGCCTGAAAGAGTTGGCGTTGTAGTGCAGGCTGCTGAAAGGGCCTGGCACCACTGTCAATGCTGCTGCTGCAGCCACGGAGGATGCCTGATGCAAAGCATGGAGGGCGCGCTGGTGGGCAGGTAGGGAAGGAGATCTCAGGCGGCGATTGGTTGAGGAGACGCTCCCGACGGTGATTGGCGGCTGCTGCGCGCACAGCACTTCCTACAGGAGCCACTCAGTATTAAAAACTGAGTCCCTAACTGCCTGTAGCACATAAAAACATATAGCACGTATTCTGCGCTCAGTGCATACTTGCCTGGAATATACTTTGTCCTGTCTGTTTGTTTTTTTTGTAACCATTATAAAATGTAGGTCTGTATTCCTGTGGGAAGAATAGTGTCAGGTGTAAGCCCATTAAATCAATTTAGTTACATGATGTCATTCACAAATGGTTTCTGATATTATGTGCGCCTTACAGCATTCCAGCCATGATGTTTAGTCATGTCTCGCTGCTTGATTTGTGTCTCCGAAAATACAAACCCATATATTTTGCTTGTAGCTGACACCGTGCACCTGTCCTTGTGCTAATTAGCCCTGTTGAGCTGCTGGAGACGGGCCGCTGGGTGCCAGCACACTTCTAGCTTGTAACGTAATAATGCAGCAAGGTTTTACCATTGCCATTCCTGTCTTGCCCAATGTTGATCTTATTTGTATTTACTGTCATGACTAGTACAAGGTTTATAATGACTGGTTAGTCAGTATTAGCATCCCGGCTGCAGGTCTGAGAACTGTTGTGTTGTTTTTTTTTTGTTTTTTTTTAGGACAACTTTGCCAATAAGCTATTTTGATGCATTATAATTCTGAAATGCTACTAGGGTTCTGTTATAAGCTTATAATGTACAGTATATGAAACCTGCATATTGAGCAAGAATGTGAACTGTACCTCTTCTTCTTTGTTCCCTTTTTTTGTTTTAAAGCCAGCAACTGGGTTAATAGACTACGACCAGCTGGAAGTGACTGCCCGTCTCTTCCGTCCCAAACTCATCATTGCCGGGACCAGTGCTTATGCACGATTGATTGATTATTCCAAGATGAGGAAGGTAGGTTGAAAGTCTCATCTATTTTTCATTTTTGGCATCTTACAATGTCCCTTTTTCCCCGTGTCGGTGTTGACCTAACTAATATTATACTGCATATATTACCTTGTGTTATATTCTATTTTTATGCTGTAAATGTGCACCATTGTATGAACCCGCCAGCTCTCGTCTCATTGTTTTTATCACCCTCACCCCACATATGTCTCAGACTCTACCTCAGTATGTGTTTTATGCATTGTGTGACCTTTCCAATATCTCCATCCTACTAACATTTTATTAAAGTTTTTTTGTAGTGGAAATTATTAATATCCTGAAACCTAAAACAAACACTGATATCTATCACTCAGGTCAACACTGAGCCAAAATGTTTCTCTGTGCAGAATACAAAAATAGATGAGTGTATTGTATATCTCTATGAAGGGGTATGTTTTATTTTTGTTTAATGATGCATTGTTTGCTATCAATAGTTCAATTTGTTTTGTACCCACTGTTCTCTTTAAATGTGTTGTTAATTTGTTTTAAATGCATATAAACTGTTGTAGTACTGCCATATATGCATTGGCATTTGCCTTTTGGTACACATTACAGAAGCATTTTTTATTTAATGCATGTAAAGGCAATTTTTTTTACATGCAGGAAACTTTAAAAATGCTTATTGTGTTCTGTGTTTGGTATCAGTTTTTATTACTGTTAAAAGCATTTGGTATATGTGGCCTTGGTATTTTAAGATTTTTTTTTTTTTTTTTTTAAATGTATTATTCAAATCCGTATAAAAATTTGAAAAAAGGAATCAAGTGTATCTCTTAAACAGAAAAATCCACAAAATAACCGGTAGTGCCCTTCATTGCTGGTTACAGGTTCTATGGTCCTGGCGGAAGTAAAAAATCCTAAAACTAAGCCCTTGTCTGTTTTTCAGGGACAGCTTCTGTTGAAGCTTGTACATAAAGGATTGGTCGGGCAATGCCAATAGTGGCATACATCAATCATTATGATGGCACACTAAGCAGATTTGTGTAAAGAAGACCAGCAAGATCATTTGCTGGGCATAGCTCAATGTTCCACCTGTGTTTATACGAAGGGTTGACAACTGGGAAGCAAACACTTATCTGAAGCGTCCTGTAAAATTTTCAGCGGATTTAGGAAACATGGGGTCTGCCAGGCGGTATGCAATCAGGAAGCCGGTGCACGTAAGCCCGATAGCCGGCTTCCCGACTGCTTTATCCCGCCAGGGTTAAAGGACAGACGTCTAATTCTAGACTCCTGTCAATTTACCGACGCCGCGGCGCCCGGCATCCCGATCGAAGTGATGCCGGGCGCCGCTGCGGACAGGCGTTTTGACACTGGGAGGGAGTCTTAGGGTTAGGGCTCCCTGGGGGGACTTAGGGTTAGGCAGTCCCCCAGGGGACTTAGGTTTAGGCGGCGGGGAATGGGGGGTTAGGTTTAGGCAATTAGAGGGAAGGTTAGGGTTAGGCACCCCTAAGGAGGGTTAGGTTAGTTCATCCTTACCTGGGGACGATCGGGATTTTCAGCCATGTCGGCCTGCTGCTGGCGGGATTTGAACCGCCGGACAGTAATTCGTATGTATTCCCTGCCAGGCAATTACAAGGTGAAGAGATTCTGCTGAAGTTTCACGGATCTGTGGTGCCTCTAGTAAATGCTATGATGGGTCCTTGGGACGTTCATCTGCTTTATCGGTTTCATTCACTGGTGATTCTACCACGCATTTCAAAAGAACTAGAAACAGTTTGAGTACTACTGGTGGCACCGTACTCTCCAAGATGGCCATGATACATAGACATTCTCAGGATGTTTAGGAATCCTTACTTGGAGAAAGAACCATGTTTCTCCAAGCTATTTCCATAGTCCGGAGGGTGTGTGTTGCAGATCTTATCTTCGCTTTCATGAGTATAACTTTTTTTTTTTTTTACAACATCCTTTCGGCCTAAAGTGGTTACTAAAACTAATTTTAAATCGGAACATTAGGATTCTGGCTCTGTGTAGGAATCAATCAATCTACGGAGGAAGATAGTATCCCTACACTCACTGGATACTCATAGGGCATAATACACATGCATTTAGGCAAAAAGATGATCTTTCTGTTGTTTCTGTTGCCCAGAATAGAGGTTTTCCTGACTCAAGACAGACAATCGTGACCACTTCAGTCATTTGAAAAAGCTTTTATTGAGGAGATCTGTCCTTGTACAATGTCATGGTGCATTCTACAAGATCAGTGAGATTTTCATCGGTGGCACAAAACAACCCTTCGACCGAGCAAACGAGTCGGCCAGCCACATGGCCTACTGTCCGTTTAAATAATTTTACAATTTTAATGATTTAGGGCCAGGAATGCCATTCCTGGTTGAAGTTGCTGTTCCCCAAAGTCTAATGTCCATCATAGGATGAAACAGAATGGGATTTTTATACTTCCATTAAATCTTTTTTCTTTGAAGTTATTTGTGGACATTGGCTGCCTGCCCTGATTAGTCTTTAGTATGGAGGGGAGATTGTGCGCATATGGTATGGATCATGTAACTAACCTGCAGCTAAACATTTTGTGTTAAATATTTATTACTATAAATCAGTATAGAGGAGATCCACAGTTAAAATGTCTACTTTTTGTAGGCTTTTATTTTAAGCCTTTACCTCTTTTTAAAATGTGAATGCAGTAGCTATTCCGCTGTGAGACTGAAACATGTTATTCCTGTTCTCTGGTTTTGATTATTTTTCACAACTCTTATTTATTCTTTTTATTTCAACTTGTGTGGAACATTTGAGTACAACAGTAAAATGGGCACGGTGCTGATAGAATACCCCAGCTAATATAGAGTGTTTATCGGCCGTGAGTACCTGAGGGACCGGACTCATGCTGGTGTACTGCTGCCCTGTCTATGCAGAAATTCTGCTCTGAATGAGACAACAGACGGTGCAGCATCTTCGCTAGGTTAGTTTTTCATTGTCTGTAGACCCTTGGGGTATAAATCATAGACTGGAATAAGGATGTTTAGCTATTTTAAGCAAAATATTGCCAGTCTGAGCACAAAATTCTCTGGAGTTTTACTAGGAAAACCAGCTATGTCGCAACCTGAGAGTTGCCAGACTAAAATCTCTGTAAAGGCTGAATAAGGACTAAATTTACAGCTGATATATGGAAGTGGAATTGATCTGAACTCTGAAATAGTAAATGAGAACATTTGTTTGTGCTAAAGAACAAGGTGCTCTTACACGATGAACACTTAGCAACGTTCAGAAATGTACAGCAAGGTTCTAAGCTTTATGTTCTGAAGGAACGTGAGATATGTGCTGTCGATTGAATATATTTTATTGGGAAATTACTAACTTTGCCGCCACAGCATGGAAATGTCATGATCACTTCTAAGGTGTGCAGCCCCCAGCGGGCATGAAATGCCAGTCACTGCTCTTCACAGCAATTAGTGGTACATTTGGAAATGAGGTGCCTGGGTTGAGGGAGGCTTAGGATTGTGAGCACAGTATAGTAAAGAAAGCACACACTTAGGAGGCTTACGGTGAACTTTATCCATTAAGATAATATAACGAGCTGTTAGCGTTCTGCAGGAGGAAGGATTTGAAGATTGCTCTAGTCCATTTCAGGCTCATGAACTTTTAAATGACAATACATTGAAGGATAGGCCAGGAAGCTTTTGCAATAGGCTACATATGAAATTGCTGGTTTAGGTTTCCTCAATGTATAAAATGACACTCTTCTCACCATACTATATGTACTGTGACATCACAGAATCAAGTGATACTACGTTAATAAAGTATGGAGTGCAGTGCATGTTTCTTGGCTTTCTGTATCAAGCCTTTATTTTTATGTGTCCTCCTTTCAGTATAAAAAACAAAACAAAAATGTCTTTTCTAGTATTCTCTGTCCTGGTGCAATGTTAATGTCAAACTACAGATGGGGTGTGTATGTGTGTGTGTATATGTGTGTGTGTGTGTGTGTGTGTGTGTGTGTGTATATATATATATATATATATATATATATATATATATATATATATATATAATAATAATATATTTTATAATATGGTGCTCTTTGCACCATGTAAGATCATGTAATTTGTTTTTATATCTACTTGCATGAACTATAAGGATTTGATATTTTTATAGAGAAGGATGTTAGTCTGCACTATAATGTATGCAGAATTCTTAGCGACCCACAATGTGCACTGGTATATAAGGTATGTCACAATAATGGGTGTTGGATACAAAAAATATTATTTGATTCAGTGTTCACAATTATTGTTGCATCCAGTGTTTAACACAGTATATGTATCTGTGGACGTCCGTGCCATCGATCAATAACCCCTGGACTCTTCTCATCATATGGGCTATCACAGGCTATTATACAGTTGTATTCTGCTTTTTAATGTCTGTTTGCATATAACCATTACACATGTGATTTACAATCTGTACTAGAGGGCATTATTAGCCATTTATTCCACAGAGCATTTGTTTAGAACACCCTGTTCTGCATGTACAACAAGATCATGTACTGTGTTAAAGACTGGGTGCAATGATATTTGTGAGCACTCTGACTCCTCAAACAATTTTTTGTATCCAACACCCGTTATGATGTTATTTACCAGCACATCAGTGGGTCACTAACATCCTTATCTCAATGCTAATATCTCAGAGAGTGGGACCTCAGTCTGCAGCTTTAACTTAGAATTCCACTGGTAAGCGCTAAGTTTAACAATCTTTCCATTATCGCTATTAACTAAAATCTTTCGCTAGCCAAGTTACTGGACAACTATGGCTGGTTTCCACTAGAAGTACCTCAATACGAAGGTAGGCACAAAAAACCCAGAAACCATACCCCCAAATGCAGAAGCTTCCAATCCTGAGTTCAAATTGTTGAAGCTCTTCTTGGCTCACCTAAGCTGTTGGCAGTGGGTCCTTACTAGTGTTAGACCACTAAAGTGATAGCTTTACAGTGATCCTAGTATACGCTATACTAGGAGGGTCCAAAACGCACCTCATTATACCAAGAGTAAACAGTAAATAGAATACCCATAAGATTTTACATTTTCAATTTCTCAAACACCCAGAGTGGGAAAGCTCTGTGATATATGGTGGGGGTGTGTTTTTCTTTAAATTTTTTTTGTTTTTCTCTACCAGCCTGGCACTATTTTAACTAAAGCAGACTGAACTCCCTGATATAGTGCAGACTTTTTATATTACAGGTCTATGAGCGTTCCACTAACTTCCCTATGTGCTGTTGCATTTAGATTTGGTGGAGATGATCCAATACCCCATGTTGACAGTGAGGTAGTGTACAAAGCTATAGCAGTAAATCAGCCACCCATCAGGAGCGCTATGTATTGTAAATTGATAGGAGGCCCAAGTGCGTGAGAGTGTCTACGCAGAAGGGGAGTGGGGGTCCTTTTATGAAGGGGCCTATCCATTACACGACTTTGTGAACAATGTGACCAAAACCTCCTGGTTTTGTTCACAAAGTTGAGTAATGGATAGCTGGCAAGGACCAGCGATGCGCGCGCATGCTGGGTCCTGAACATGCCCGTCAACCTGACCGCTCGTCAGCTGCCGCATGTTCAGTAATAGGTCAGGCACCTGCACTGAATGACGTTCAGTGAACGCCGTTCAGTGCGGGCACTGCAACTCGGCGACCTGAAGGTCTGAACGCTAGACGTTCAGTCTTTCAGGTCGCCTAGTGGACAGGCCCCTTTAGAATGAGGACAGATAACAGGACACATCTGCTTTTCCTGCACTTCACAATCGCTTCCATTACTTTAGTTATATCCTGTCTTAAGGAATACATTCTCTTTGCACAAATTTTCATGGGTTTGAGAAACCGTCGATTTGCCCATACTCAATTATTTTCCATAAGATCTTCCCTTTTTTTTAAATTAGATTTAATGCCAACCATTCTTTCTTATTTTGATTTGATTGTCTTTCTTTTTTTTTTATTTAATTAATGTATGATTGGAGCCACATGTTTGTCTTTTAGCTTTGTCAATTCAGCTCTGTGTTAAAAAGAGGCATCATTTTACTCTGTACATTGACCTTATTTTGGCAGTCACCAAAGTGAGCTCAGATAAGCATTTAGACTGAATGTTTGATGTGGCCTTCCTCTCCTGCAGGTGTGTGATGAGGTGAAGGCCTACCTCCTGGCAGATATGGCTCATATCAGTGGCCTAGTAGCAGCGGGTGTTATCCCATCTCCTTTTGATCATTCTGATGTAGTCACCACCACAACTCACAAGACTCTACGAGGAGCCAGGTAAATGCGTTGTGGTGTCAAGTATCTATAATGTGTTTTTACGTGTAAAATCACAATACTGCTGCAGTATGCTTGTCTCTTGAATATATCAGGGTTTTTATTTCATTCCATTGAAGACATGGGCATTTTTCATGCTCTTAGAACCAGCACTACATACAGATACAACGTTTATGTTCTGCAGTGCGACGTGAATGTTATGCGTTTATAGTTGTGCAAGTTAACATTTTGTCTTTATTCCAAATATATTTTAGCTTTTTCTCTTGTGGCATGATTTGGGGAAACAGACAGCACTAGTCGATGGATGGTGATTTCTTTTGGTTCTTGCTTAAAATTAGTTTCACTACTTTTGTAGCCATTTGTAGTGTTTGGTTTTCAGGTTCTTAGAATAACCAGGAGTTAGCTGTTTCTTTTGTGACTGTTGTGTACTGATAATAGATTTTAATGTTGTTATGCCTCCTCCTGTTGTTGAATCACCTGAGATCTCTTCTACTTTTTAAATAGATATTTTTAATTGAATATTTTTCTCAGAGACATAAACACTTGTGGTCTGCAGTTGACCTCTTGGCATGCAATAGTTTTTCCTGTGCCTTCTTTTAAAGTAGAATAATGGTTAAGTCCACTAATGAAGTACAAACACAAAAATGTATTTAACTGCCAAGAAATTGACTTTGTATTAACTGCAAATGATGGTGGAATCACCACTTCTCCGTTGTAGATTTTGTTTTTTTTAAATGAAATTTCACCCAAGCTTATGGGGGGCATCCACTAGACGATTTTATCCCTGTCCAACCTCTTAACGATTTTCCCTTGAAGTTTCCCTTGAAATATGATCTTCCACTCTGAACAATTTGCAAAAGATTTGCAAAAGATCTAACCATAAACTATGTTGTTTTAATCTGTGATTGAGAGCTTTCAGCTATAGTGGGCAGACAGTGGTTCATCGTTTGATCGTTCAGCGTGAACGATGTGTAAACGATGTGTAAGCAATCAAGTGAAATTGACCTGCATGTTCAGGCGATGGAGGAGACGATCAAACGACCAGCGGGAGCGCGCATCGTACACCGTTAGAAACAATTACTGCACGATTTGCAAACTATGTTCAAACGATTATCGAACGATTTTATCATTCTCGTTCAATCGTTCAACTTTATCGTCTAGTGGATACCCCCCTTTAAACTTTTTTTTTTTGGCATAGTCTCCCAAAAGTTTGTTTGGTGCTCATCTATATCCTGTCTGAAAAACTTTTGGTAATAGCCTGAGGGGTCTATTTACTAAGCAGTGTTAGGAGACAAAGTGAAATGAGATAAGGCACCAGCCAATCAGCTCCTAACTGCCATGTCACAGGCTGTGTTTGAAAAATTACAGTTGGGATCTGATTGGCTGGCGCCTTATCGCCTTTCACTTTGTCTCCTAAAGGTGGGTACACACTATACAGATATATCTGCAGATGATGGTCGTTCATACACACTGAATGGCCATTATCTTTGTCTGGCTGTGGTGGGTCCCGGCGGCCAGGAGTCATGTCTGTGGAGTGTCCCGACCCCCTCCCCACGGCTGCCGCTGTGTGTGTACGGGCGGTCTGCAGACCGCCCGTACACACCTGCCGATGGACATGTATGTCTGCAGACATATCTGTCCATCGGCTGTGCAGCACAGCCAATGCGATATGTCTGTGAATGACGACGTTCACCAACATATCGCGGGTAAACACTGGCTGACGGGCAGTTGATATATTGGCCGATATATCTGTCGGTGTGTATACCCAGCATCACACTACTTAGTAAATAGACCCCTGCTGTAGCAAGATTTTGTCAATTTAGCTGCTGGATTTAAAGTCAAATGTTTTCTTTATTCCCTGAACAACCTGGTTTTGTCTTAAGAAAAAAAAAAAAAATGCCACTTTGAACCTTTCAGCTAAATTGCAGAAATCTTGCCACTCGTCCCAACTCGCTGGCTGTTGGAATTGGCTCTGCCTGCTTGGACATGGGGTATTTTGGTTTTGATTGCAATTATCTTTTTAATGATTTGTTTTACATTTAATTGTTTAGCTGAGCAGAGGAAGCCGTCAGTTATTACAGAATTTTGCTCATTTCTACTAGTTCTATTCCAACATAGCACCAGAGTTTATCCAAAATAAACGGTGTGTAAGTAGAAGAATCAGGAGTGGGCATTTACATTTGGCTCAATACCAAATGCGCTCAAAATAATTTTAGCCAAATCCTGTACCAAAATGATTGGCCTACTTTAACTGGTTCCTGATTTGCCTGTGAGGTGCAGTGCCAAGAGGTGGATAGAGGGAAGAGTGTTGCATTGTGTTTGATTGAGCATTGTTGCATATGTCCTTTCTTCTTCCTTCTTTTTTTTTTTTTAATTCAGTTTTGGTTGATTTGGAATACTCCAAGTTTGGAGGTTTAAACCGAGTTGTTAACCAAATGACAGCTACGGTATGTAGAGTATTTAAGGCCTGGCCTTCCTAATTATGGGAAAACACTTCAGAAAAACCCTTAACGTCTCAAACATTCCTGGATAGCTATAGATCAAGCTTAACATCTTGCCAAAATAATAACTATGTCCTAGATTAATTTGTACTGAATAACTAGGTCATGGGACACAGAGCAAATAGTTATGCTGCTGGAGGTGTTACTTGTAGCAAACTCATTTTTTGGACCTTACATATTTAATAGTAAACTAAAATCTTTACTAATATTCAGTATACACATAGTACACAAGCCCAATTGGTGCCTTAAACAATTCCCTGTAATCTGGCCAGATATTTTTTTGCAAACATAAACTGTAAGAACATATTTTCTCTATCTGCTGGTTTATTCTGGCTGTACAGTAGGGTCTAATAATAAAACGTAGCAGTATATTGCTTTTAGCTGTGACTGCTGCTCTGTAGTTTCTATTGTTATCCTCACAGAGTGGTGAGAACTCTGCCAGCAATTCCTCTTCACCTTGCAATCAAGACAATTAGTAAATGGGTCTCAGCACACCTATGCTTCTGCCCTCGCCTCCACGGTTTTTTCCTGATCTCTGGAGTTTTTTTTTTGCGCCTCTCTTGCTTCCGTCGGTTTCACACCCTGGAGTGGAGCGTGAAGTAAGAAACTGTGAAACTGCGCAGCAGGGCTCCTCAGTCCTCACGCTGGGCTTCATTCACCCTTTCCCTGCTCCTTAGAGCTGCAAGATGAAAACCACTACTCTTAAAAACTTTTTTTTTTTTCTGTATGTCACAGCAAAAAAGACCTACTGCTTAGTGCACAGTTCTGTCGCTGATCTATTTACAGGCTCTGTACGTACTGCACATTGTATAGCTTCCAATGAAGTGGCCCTGATGCCTACATGCATCAATACATAACAAACTAAACTTGTCACAGTGATTGTGTGTTACAGCTACATATATAGCTTTGATATTCACTTTGCCTACTGAGCATACTTTAGAGAGAGCGATCCTGTGACATCAGCAAGCTGACAGCTTTCAGGACATTGGCTCTGAATGATCACATGTCAGTATCACAAGGACTTCTGCCTTCACCAAACCTCTAATTGACAGTAATGCATAAGGCATAGATAAGAGCCTGCATTATTTTACAGTTAATTAACTTTACACTGCACTTGAGCTTTCTTGATTGGCAATAGGGGCACACACATGGTGGAATAGATTTAACCCTAGGTGGTCATTCTCATAAACCAGAACTGACTACTCCAGCACCTTACACTGGGAAGAACATTACGTAAATGCGATCGAGTCTTACAAGATAGGCAAAATAAATACAGATGTGAAAACTTGGTAAGGGGAGTACTGTGCTCATAAGAATTTACAGTTTATTGAGAAAAGGGCACAGCTGAAACAAAAGGAGCAAGTCTAGCACAAGTTATTAGTGTTGTACTAGTGCTGGTAGTGTAACTGGGAGCAGGGTAGTCTTTAGCAAAATAAGTTAAATACTTGGTGTAGAGTCTGATCAGACATGGTACAGATTTCCATAAGTTGGTAGCTGCACAGGAGAAGTCTTGTAGACTGGAGTGAGAGGGGTTGGGTGGGGAGGTGCAAGTTAGTGGGTAGAGCTTAGAGTATGTGAAGGAGCTAAATCTTGAAATGAGGGGTGAAATGTATGAATGGGTCATGTTGTAATCCGCTTTGTATATGATCAGGAGTATTTCTGACTGGATTCTGGAGGAATTGGACAGCCTATTCTGGCCCTTTTTAGACTGGAAGTGATGTGACTGGGAGACTGGATGTAGTTAAGGATGACAACAAGGTAGGGACCAGTATTAGGCCTTACACCCCCCTGCTCTCCAAGGATGGGAACATGAACGTGGTAGTGCCAGATGTATTCTGATAATCCAGAAACATTGCTTCAAGGTAACAGTCTGTCACATAAGTAAAGGATTAATGAAAATAAAATGGCCAAGCTGACCCTCTTGCAAAGAAAATGAATAAAAGAAGGGTTTGGAGCTTGTGTAAAGCTGTATGTCCTACTTGTCTTTAGAGGAACAACTCTCTAAGCGTTGCATGAGCGAGTAAACATTACTACTGTACCTGTAACCAACAGAATAAAGTGTGTATTTTAATCCATCCCCCAGAAGTCCTGCTGCATTGTAAGCAGTCAGAAAGGATTCATTCAGAATAACTAGTGTATGCAGCATATACATATTTCCAAAGAAGCGGAAATGGTTCCAGTGAAGGAGCCTGGTGGTGACAGACCAACCCACCCATCCGGGAATGTATGGTGCCCTTTCTACTCTGCTCCTTTTTAATGTAATCTTAGTGAGCTTCTTACTGTATATGTTTAGGAGGAGCAGAGGGGTCTGTGGAGTCGTAGTTTCTCTTCCGGTGTTCTGTGTCCTAGGTGTGAAACCTACCCCTACATCCTCTCTCCCACTACAGCCTTGGAGAAAGGCATTTAATGTTATGTACAATATCCGCTGTTTTCTAAAGCTTTCAGAAAATGCATGACCAGCTTCTATAGAGGGCTTGGCACTAGGTAATGTAGTGCAATTCATAGCTTCACTACTGTCCATAGCATATTGGCGTGCATGGTAGATGGCCTGGGCTGGCAGCAGAGTAGAACCACATGCTTTTATACTTGTTCCTGCCCAGCATACTGCAGAGACTGAGAACCACATTGTATGTGACCTGACTAGAAAGGCAAATTGTCATTTACATGCAGCACGTTGCTAATAAGCGACCTTCTTTCCCAGATGTAGGAGGAGTATAGAACGGCATATATATTTTTTTATTTTAAGTTGTTTCTTCTGATGACTAGTATTTTTTATATACAGGTGATATATTTTGAACTTCAATTTTAGATTTTGGTCTTAATTTTAATTTTTTTTGTGCCCCTAAACAGGTCAGGACTTATATTTTACCGAAAAGGCACAAGATCTGTGGATAAGAAAACTGGAAGAGAAATCCCTTACAACCTTGAAGATAAAATCAATTTTTCCGTTTTCCCCTCCATCCAGGGAGGACCTCACAATCATGCAATTGCAGCTGTGGCAGTTGCATTAAAACAGGTAATCCCTGCAAGTCTGAATGTTGTAGATCTGTTAGACTTTATGTTCAGCATGATTGCCCCACTCTCCTGCTTTTCACCAACATTCACTATTCTCTTTCTCTCATACAACTCTTCCAAAACTTTACAGTACTTTTTAAAATCATTTTAGGTTTTTTTTTTTTTTTCATTGTAAAGATACAAATTGAGAAAATGATGCTGTCTTTATTGATGTAACCCACGAAGGGGTTGCCTGTGCAAACTGGCCAACCTGTAGTGACAGTCCTTCTAAGATTCCATGCTTTGAAATAGTGAGAGTGCTATAGCAGCAGGAAACCCTTTGTTGCACTAGTTTTCTTAATAGGGACCTGCTTTTATTATTAGCCACCAACTCGAAAAGGTTCGTATTTTTATAAACCCTGATTCTGGAAGACTACATACTGCAAATTAAGTAGAATCCTTTAGTAGACAACCCCAGTTGCCATAAAATCAAGTGACTTATCTTAAGCCATTTTGTTAAGACAATTAATATCTTCAGTTAGTGAAATGGATATTTATAGTATTTCTTGACTTTACTCCCGAGGTATAAAGTTTCTATTTCCTGTTCCTACCTAATCCCACTACTTGCTATCGGGATGCCGGCATCGGGATTCTGACTGGTGTTGGGATTCCGATACCGGCATTCTGAGCACCGGCATCCTGCACGCAGGGATATAAACTACATCCCCTGTAGAATGAGTCGTATTGAAGAGCTTGTACGGTCCTAGAATGCAACATTTCCATCAAGTCAGTTCATCAAATTTCTGTTCTGCTAGAGCTTCCCTGAGTAACTATAAGCGATGGTATTGTGAAACAGCAATATCTAGGAGTAACAACCGCTCCACTGCGAGGCAGTAGGCCACACACAAGCTCCTGAAACAGGATCTCCGAGTGCATAATAAATCACATGTACATGTACAGAACCCTGACCTTTTCCCTATCTTAACACCTTTTGAAACATGGACTACGAGCATAAGTGGCTGATCTCTTTAACGCCTTATGGCTGGGTGGATGCAAATCCCCATAGCCATGTTCTAAAATGTAGTGGAAAGCTTTCCCAGAAGAGTGGAGGCTGTTCTAGCAGCAAAGCAGAGACACCAAAGGCATATTCATGCCTGTGGTTTTAGGTTATTATGCTCAACAAGCATATATGGATGTAATGTTGGATGTACACACAGTTTTGACCACATTTAAGATTTATAAAAATCTATACAATATATATTAGGTGTGTATGCTTATTTATATACTCAGTGGTCAGTTTATTAGGTATGCCTTTTTAGTGCCTTGTTAGTACTTTGTGGGAACCCCCTTTGCCCACAGAACAGCTTTAATTCTGTGTTGCATGGATTCAACAAGGTGCTGCAAGCATACCGTAGAGATTCTGGTCCATGTTGACAAAATGACATCACACGGTAGCTGCAGATTAGTCGGCTACACTGTCATACAGCAAATCTTTTGTTTCATGTATTAGATTGAGGTCTAGTGACTCTAGCCATTTTAGTACGCTGCACTCCTTGACATTTTAGTGGGAGCAGCTTTAGATGATGCATACTTTGTAACATGGCGTGTTAACTTGCTGGATGTAGCCATTAAGTTTGGGTTGCCTGTGGCCATAAAGGGATTCACATTTTCAGCAACAATACTCAGACAGGTTTTGACATTTAACTGATTCTCAGTTTCTATTAAGGGGCTTAGTGTATGCCAAGAAAACATTCCCACACAATTACACCAGTAACTGTGGACACAAAGCATGGATGCAGGGATTCATGTTTATGCAATGCGACAAGGACGCATCAGAAGACTGCTGATTGATTTGATATGCGACACTTGTAGATCTGTGTGCGACTGAGTCTGAATCTGTATATGAAGTGCTTTGTAGCAGCGGCCACTGCTTTTTTCCATGCCAAGTTCTGTTGTGCTTCGTTTAGTCTGTCGAACACAGATATACGAGTGTTCCATATGAAATCAGTGCAGTCTCTTGTTTTGCATCTTAGTCACATCGCATTGCGGCTAAGACTAATTTCTTCTTAAGGGTCCATAGGGCTCCACAGGGGAGACAATGGGGTGTAGGTGGGACTTGGAGGACTGGACACTAACAGCAAAGCTTTTCAATCCCAGGATGCTCCTGTCCTTCCACCTATACCCCACCCTCAGCCTGAGGGCAACTCTGTTTCGTTGGTATACGGTAGGAGCTGGTTCACCGTTTTCACAGAGGGGATGCTATTAAACTTATTTTTATAATTTTACTGCTGAGCAGCAGCACAAGACAGTTCTTTGGACATCTGCACTGCTGCTCCATCAACCCTCCGCAGCGCAGTGACACCAACCCTCGGCTATATACTCCCGGCGGGGCTCTGAGGGGGACCTAGCTAGCAAGGCTTCCCGGACCCCAGACTGCAGCCGGGACTCGAGGGGACAGGTAAGGCGGATCCCCGCTTGCGGGCCCAGCGTCTAATGCACAGTCTTGCCTCTGGTCTTGGGAGACGGACCGGAATCTCTGATGTGGACACCTGTTCGTGTGGACGCCACTATACCACGAGGGCAATGCAAACACTGGCGCAGGGCATGATTTAAGGCCAGGGGACCCCGTGGTTAATGTCAGCATAGGGGAGAAGGTGCTCTCCCTGCAGCCCCTCCCCCAGCTCAAGGTTCCATTCCACTGCGCTCTTGCTGCTCCTCCCTCTGTAAACCGGCCTCGGACAGAATTGATCACCGACTGTGGCATACATATTTCCAGTGGTGTGCTCCTAGATACTATGACCCTCAAGTTTTTAAGGTTTCTAGAATACTTGCCTTTCTTCAGGTTGGATTGGATCGTTGACTACACCTGGCATCTCTGAAAATGGACGTCTCCGCTCTGTCCATCTGGTTCCAGCGCAGAATTGCTCCTCTACCTGATGTTCCTTCCTACAAGGTGTTCTCCGTATACAACCTCACCTTGATCCCTCCTGTGGCTCCGTGGGATTAGTCAGTGGTTCTCCACGCATTTCAGGAACCTCCATTCGAATCCCTGGAATCAGTGGATGTCAAATGGCTCACTGCGAAGACTGTTTCTTCTGGCTATAGCATCTGCCCGTAGGGTTTTGGATTTAGGAGCGCTTTCATGTCACTCCCCCTTTTTAATCTTTCATCAGGACAGGGCTGTTCTTAGAATGAGCCCAAACTTCCTTCCCAAGGTGGTTTCTCGTTTCCACTTTAATGAGGAAATTGTGGTCCCTGCCTTTCAATCACAAGACCTCTCGGCTGGTGAGGCTTCTTTGGATGTGGTCCTTGCTCTGAAGATCTACGTGGACCCTACTAGTGTCATCAGGAAATCAGACTCCCTCTTCATCTTATATGGATTTCATAAGAAGGGATGGCCAGCTAACAGACTCTAACCTGATGGCTTTGAATTACTATCTCACAGGCTTATTCTCAGATGGGCCTTCCTGTGCTGTCTACAGTATCCGCTCATTTTACTCGCTCTGTGTGTCCCTCGTGGGCAACCCGGCATGGCGCCTCTGCTGAACAGCTATGCAAAGCGGACCACATGGTCTTCTGTCCACACCTTTCTTAGGTTCTATGCCTTTGATACATTTACCTCCTCAGGATGCTTCCTCTGGGCATCGGGTTCTCCTCTCGGCTCAGTAGCGTCCCCATCCTTGAACTGCTTTGGGATATCCCCATAGCCTGTGGAGCCCTATGGACCCTGAAGAAGAAAACAAGGGTTAGTTTTTACCATAACTCTCCTTAAGTCTGACTTCGAAGTTCACAGGGCACCCGCCCTGACGCACCTGGCTTTAGGGCGGGTTTCTTCTTTTGGTCACTTGTTTCCTTCTCTGTGTGCGAGTGTGATTCTTCAGTGTACCAGTCTTCCTTCTCTCCTATCCTGCTCCTGCCTTGAGCTTGTTAACAAAACTGAGTTTCCCTCAGGCTGTGGGCGGGGTATAGGGGGAAGGACAAGAGCATCCTGGGATTGAAAAGTTTTTCTGTTGGTGTCCGGTCCTCCAAGTCCCACCTACACCCCTTTTGTCTCCCCTATGGACTTCGGGGAAAGAGCGTTAACAAGGGTTTTACCATAACTCTCCTTTTTCGGCTGAAAAATACATAAAAAAAGACGCTCGTCCCAAGCAGTCGCACAGGACCTGGCGGCTCACTCACGCCAGGCATCTCACACAACATGGTGTATGAGGACACATCTGTACAAAACTATCATGCACAAAGAATCTCACCACTTTACATCCACCACACCACTCTACAAAAATCAAATAACTCGTTCTCAACAACATTTCTTCTTTCTTCATCACCTCTAGTTCCCTCCTACAAAATTTCTCCTATGTTCCTACCTACCTGTGCAATTCTTTATCTAATCGTACTGCCCCAGCCTTCAAATCGTCAAATGCTTGCTTAAATCCTGCCTTGTTACTACAGCCTACCCTACTCCCACCTATATTATTTGCACTGGTACATCCTTGCTGCTGTCCCAATTTTCACTGTTATCTTTCTTGTCTAGTCTGAAACTGTGATGGATATATTCTTTATTAAATTGCTTTGATCTGGTGGTTACATGCCTAAAATTTACTAAAAAACAAAGTTAAATAAAAATAATCGATGCACTAAAAAAACAAATTTCTGAATCCGCAGGCCAGTACTTCAATGTTCCGTGAATATGCCGTGCAGGTCCTTAAAAACGCCAAGTCTATGGCAGCCTCCCTACTCAAGAAGGGTTACACACTAGTATCAGGTATTGTGATCGTGTAGATAAGTTTCACCATGCACTAGTGGGATTATATGCTAAATTGTATTGTTGGGTCTAATTTATTATAATACATGGTTTTCTTCCAACAATTATCTGCATTTTTCACTCCCCAAGATCGCCGATATTCCCCCAATATCACCCGCCCTGACAGCTCTTGTGAAAAACCCTGCGATATGATCCATGCCCTTATTTCTACGGCCCAATCTAAGGGAGTACCTCTAACACTTGCCTCTCTATTACTGGCTCGTCAGTTCCTTGGAACCCGCAGTCCTCTTTTTATTTCAGATACACTAAGGTGTTCCCACTAACCAGTTGGACTGCAGACTGAGGGAAGGGTGTGCAGATAGAAAGCAGTTAGATCACACTTCACTGCTGTTTCTCATCTCAGTCGGCTTATACATTGGCATAATGCTATGCATAGATAGTGTTTTATGTTAAGGCGTAAATGCCCCTCATTGTGCGTTATGAGGACTGAGCCCAAATGCGAAGAAAGATCAATGCCGCTGTGCGCGATTTATCCGCTTTTTAAAAGTTGCTAAATGTTTCGATTTTCTGCAGGAAAAAGGCTGGCGGTTATGTGCATTTAATAAAGAGACTCCTAAATTACTAAAGCGCTAAATGTACTTGTAGAACATCTTTGTAGATCTAATATTCTAAAAGTGCCTTGTCTAAAATTTTAACAATGTGCTAATTGCCTCATGTTAAATGGTTTTTAAGCTAAGCCTCTTGAACTGTAACAACTCAACTTTACCTGTTATTTATGAGGTGGGGATTTTTCTTTTTTTTAAGAGATGAGCGGTTCGGATTCTGTGGAATCCGAACCGCTCCGAACATTGGGGATCCGAGTCCACCCGAACCCTGTTCGGGTGTTCACCACCTGACTCGGATCCCCGTTCGGGGCCGAACGGCGGTCGCCTGATGTCGGATTCTCACTAGAGAATCCGACATCAGGGCTCCTATTGTGTAGGGCAGAGCGCTGTGATAGCGCTCTGCCCTACACAGACACAAACACACAGCCACCAGCGGCAGCTGTGTGTTTGTCACAGCAGCCAATGAGAGTCACACAGACTCTCATTGGCTGCTGCACGGAGGGAGCCGGCTGGAGCTCACACATGAGTGAGTGTGTGACAGGCTCAGCAGAGCGGACGGCGCGGGAGCGAGGAGTCGGGTAAGTGTGGGGTTTTTTTTTTTTTTTTAACTTGTGAAAGTTGTGCAAGGGCCGGGGGCTCTGCTACACGGGGGGGGGGGCTCTGCTACACGGGGGGGGGAGCTCTGCTACACGGGGGGGGGCTCTGCTACACGGGGGGGGGGGCTCTGCTACACGGGGGGGGGCTCTGCTACACGGGGGGGGGGCTCTGCTACACGGGGGGGGGGCTCTGCTACACGGGGGGGGGGCTCTGCTGCTGGGGGGGGGGCTCTGCTGCTGGGGGGGGGGCTCTGCTGCTGGGGGGGGGGGCTCTGCTACTGGGGGGGGCTCTGCTACTGAGGGGGGCCTGCTACTGGGGCAGCCTACTACTGAGGGGGGCCATACTACTGAGGGGGGCTGCTAATGGGGGCACTGCATAGGGGACCCTACTACTAAGGGGACTGCATAGGGGGCACCACTGCTGGGGGCATTGTGTAAGGGACACCGCTACTGTGGGCATTGTGTAAAAGGGGCACTACTGTGGGCATTGTGTAAAAGGGGCACTACTGTGTGTCCTACCATAAATAAGAGACACTACTTTATGGTGTAATGTGAATCAGGCCCTATGTGCGGTGTAATGTGAATAAGATTGTGCACTGTGACTCCTTGGGCCGTAGCCCACTATGTAAACAAGTACTGTGATTCTGCTGGCCGTACCCCACTGGGTGGGTGCACTACTTTTCATTTCTGCCACTGCTGTGTGGCAATGTGTCATAGATGTGCTTTATACTGTGGTGTCTGTGTCGTTGTGCCGCTGCTTTGTCGCTTAGTAACCAGTCAGCTCACTGCAACCTTTGGCCAATAATGTTGAAAACAATATTATAAGCTGTGATGTGGTCTAAATTGACTGGAAATTAATGTTATTGAGGTTAATAATACTCTAGGAAGAAAAAAAAGACCAATTTATGTGATTTTAGCTTTTTTTGTCAATTTTTGTAAAAAAAATCCAAATCCAAAGCCAGTCACCGCAGTTTGGCAAATCCAAATCCAAAGCCGGACGACGAATTAGATCCAAATCCGGCAAAAATGGTCCGGCGCACATCCCCTAGTTTTTTTTTTTGTTTTTTTTTCTTCCAATATCTTGAGAAATGTTGGGTCCTAAATCGACAATTTGGAATATGAGACCAATATAATTGAGTTTTGACTGATTTGTAAATCTTTTATGAAGTTTTTTTTTTTTTGATTGCTGAAATGTTTTGCTCAACTTTGTTTTGTACAATAACAAAAAAAACTTTCAGCACCTACATTAAAAAGCTTTTTGTTTTATATAATGAATATGTTTAGACAACACTGTTTCCAGTGTTCACATTTTTTTCATGAAGCAGTCTTGGCTGCCACTTTTTTTTTTTTTTCTTTTCTTTAGGAGGAACTGATAATCACCTTGTTTTAGTGGATTTGAGACCCAAGAATATGGATGGAGCAC
Organism: Taudactylus pleione; assembly: GCA_031769625.1. Classification (NCBI taxonomy): domain Eukaryota; kingdom Metazoa; phylum Chordata; class Amphibia; order Anura; family Myobatrachidae; genus Taudactylus; species Taudactylus pleione. The sequence continues at coordinate 866,786 of JAUIMM010000064.1, forward strand.
GAGCAGAGCGGGTGCTAGAACTGGTGTCTATAACTGCCAACAAGAACACATGTCCTGGAGATAAGAGTGCTCTCACTCCTGGAGGCCTGCGGCTGGGTATGTGATTTGTCGATCTTTGTGTCCTTGGTGAATTCCAAAGAGCCACAAGATAAATGTAACACAACTCGCTCTTGTAAAAATTGATGTAGGTACTCTCTATAGGAAAAAGTGACAGCTGAGTTTAGCAGGCACTGTAAGCTGGTTCTACATTTCTGCCGAAAAATTAACCAGTAATAACATAAGCCTGGCACTAAAGGTTTCCTTTTTAAAACTGGAAGACCATATATCCTGTAGGTATTTTGTGACTATTTTTGTGTAGCCAATGATAAAAATGAACTAATAGACTAAATGAGGAGTCCACCACATCAGCAGTCCCCGGTTGATATTGTTGAGCATTGTTAATTTTTTAAAGGTGGTGTTGTATTTGGGAAAACATTTAAACAATTCCAATTCTTTGCAGCACAAAGTATTAACTTTAATAAGCAACATTATTTTGACACTGAAAAAAGCGAAAATATTATGCTCACTAGTAATATGCAACTTGTATGCTTGTTTTTTTTCCCACTGGTTGGCATTTTTAAATGTTAGTTAATTGCAGGTTATTTTATAAATTAAAAAAATATTTGGATGTATCCCTTCTTTAAAGTGTTACTGTCCAACTACTTTTATTACGTGGACAAGAAAATGGGTAAGTTGCACACCCGCACAGGGTTATTGCATAGTAGTATCCATTCCCTTATTGATATTATAGATAGTCTTCCATATCCAAATATTTTGAAATACAGATTTTGTTTTTTAGCATGACTGAGATAGTGACACCTTTTTGCTTTTTGATGGGTCACTGTAGATGAACTTTATTTAAGGCCCAAAATTATAAAAAAATATTGTGTAAAATTACCTTCAGGCTGTGTAGAAGGTGTATATGAATCAAATGCATTTTGTGTTTAGATTTGGGTCTCTTTCCCAAGATATTTCATAATGTTATGCAAATATTCCAAAATACAGAATATTCCAATATCCAAAATACCCCTGGTCCCAAGCATTTTGGATATGGGAGACTCAACCTGTACCATAATTGATACACAAGGGAGGTGCACCTCAGAATAATGTACAACACAATAAGATAAAGAAAAATCCAATTATTCTTGTTTTAATAAGACTTGAAAAATTAAATAAGTCTCTTCTGACCAGTTTTATACTCAAGGCAGCCACATTTTCAGATTTGGGACATTATTATATATTCTTTAAAGTTACACTAGTTACATTAATTTTATTAAAAATCTTAATGTCTCCAGTAAGCAAAATATACAAGAGAGGTGACATTTAAAACAAAAAAAAACAAAAAAATTTTTATTTTTAGATCTAATTAGCTACTTTTTATTAGAGGTTTTAAAAAAATTAATATAGCACTTTTATAAAATTTAAGATTTAAATATTATATAGCAATGTTCCAAGTCTGAACATTTGGTTTCCCTGAGTATAAAACTGGTCAGTAGAGGCTTATTTAGCAACTCCTAAAGTAAAGCAGTAAATACCCACTAAAAGAACATTTTGCTTTACATATTGTACTTTTATTTCTTATGGTTAGAGGGGTGTGGGCCCAGCGCTCTGGGATATTTGCACTGGGTTAGGGAGTAGCTCTAATCCAGGTGTCCATCCTCCTTGGGTAGGTTGGATATGTGGGGGTTTGATTAAAGCGCTGCAGCCAGTTGTCTTGTGTTTGCGTGAGTGTTAGTGATTGCAGGGTATTGAAGAGTTTTGTATGGGTGTGTCAGAATGATGGGTACAGTTTTGTTTAAGTCTTGTGTGCTGGTTGCGGGTGGTGTGTTTATTGTATATGAGAATGTGTTGCAGTGTACTTTGTGTGGGTTTGTGTTTATGGTTGTGTAATATTTGACAGTCTACAGTGATTGTGGTATAAGTTTAATTTTATTCCATAATTGAGACACCTTGCTCTAGTTAATGAACAGATAAACATTTAACGGTAGTGGGGGCCTGGTAGGTTACACTTGGGTGTCGGTGGCTCCTAGAGGGAGTATCTCCCAAACGTACTTGGTCCAGCTGGCCTTGACATACATTGCAGAAATATCTGAGAATGTTTAGTAATGTATTGCTTTGCGATAGTTATATTAAGTGACCCTTTGCTGGCTGTCTACCTTTTCTTATTCTCTGTGTACCCCAACAAGAAAATCACTGTATTTTTTTGCCTATAGAGTTCCTAAAGTGAGTGGAGTCTCTTGCATAGCGGAATTTGTGTAATTTGTGTCTTCACTAATCTAATTCAGTGAATTTATCTAGACACTAGATGGTATATTTAATGACTAGCGGTTTGTCAAAGCAGCACATCATTTTACCGATAGTTTCAAAACGGTAACAAAAATAAATGCTGAACAAACTTGCTTTAGCATTCTATTTCTCTCAGTTTTAAAATGATTGGTCAAAGCTGCCGATCGGTGGCTTAGACATGCCGCTCATTATATCCCTATCAATCTGTATTAAGTGTTTCCCTAGGGCTTCCTCAAATAGAACTACAATATGTAATCAAATGTATGAACAAATAATAAAACATACATCGCGGAATGCATCGAGCATTGCAATTTGCATACAATGCATCCTGCCCCTCACTGCATGCATACCGGTGTGGTGAATAAAATCACAAAGGACAGCTCTCACGGTTAGAGCTGTCATTTGCGATAGGAGTACCGGGTCTAAGACCCAGAAGTCTTTCTGCGCATGCGTTGACTGAGGCACGTGCCGCAGGGGGTCCTAGGAGGCATCCCATTGGATCCCTCCCATACGGGAGTCGCGAATAGAAACCCATAGGCCAAAGATGGCTTTGCCCATCTGCATCCAATACGGTGAGCGGCCAAAATTACGTTTTCGGAGGTTTGACCGCAATAGTGCATCCAGCCCACACTATTGTAATTGTAAAACTCTTAAATATAGTATGGCTTGGCATATATTTACTCATAGTTGCAGGGTACTTGAATGAATTTGAATATAAGGGCTGAGCGGGTTCCCGCCTGACTCTGATCTGAAATCGAGGCAAAACGTCATCATCCCGCCTTCCGGATCTCGCGGGTTTTGGATTCTATAAAAGGTCCCCACGTTGGCGCCATTTCTCACTCCTGCTGTGGACAGTGAAGAGGGAGGGTGGGAGCTAGGGCTGGCTGGGCTGTGGTGTTCTGCTGTTGTCCATAGGGGCTGTGACCACTCAGTCCATAGGGGCTGACTGGGCTGTGTTGTGCTGCTGTTGCCACAGGGGCTGGCTAGGCTGTGTTGTGCTGCTGTTATAGGGGCTGGCTGGGCTGTGTTGTGCAGTCAGTTGCAGTCATAGGGGCTGTATCCACTCCAAAGTCTATAGGGGCTGGCTGGACTGTGCTGTGTAGTGTCCCATAAAGGCTGTAGTCCAAGAGGGGTGCTGTAGTGTTGTCCAGGGGGTGATCTGTGTATCAGGGGTGCTCCCCCAAAGTGCACTCCAAAAAAAAATATTTTTTTTTTCTGTTTGTGAATTGTGTGCACAGTAGCCGCACGTGCATCAACAAAGTAGCGTCAAGCGTGCGCCTGTGTCATAAGTAAAGGGCCGGCTGGCTTGACCGTTAAAGGGTGCTGTAACCCCTAAAGTGCACTCCAAACAAAATAAAAAATTATTTTCTGTGTTTATGAATTGTGTGCACTGTGGCTGCATGTGCATCAACAAAGGAGCATCGCCAAGCTTGCGCCTGTGTCCCATAAGTCTGTTAAAGGGTGGTGTAACCCCCAAAGTGTGCTCCACAAAAAAATAAGAGTTATGGTATAACATACCTTTTGTTAACTCTTTTTCTTCGAGGTCCATGGGGTCCACAGCCATTAAGTTGGGGTATGAATCCCGGTCACCAAACAGTTAACACAAACGAGCTCTCTGCTCCCAGGATGCATCGGGGTTCCTCCTCATATACCCCACCCCCTGCCTCAGGTAGCCAGTTCGTTACCAAGCTTAAGCAGATGGAGACAAACAAAGAGTAAGCAAGAAGAAACCCCAAAACTCATGAGTCCAGACTCTCAAGTGGAGAAACTACGGAAACCTCCCCCAGAACTACAGGTGCGTCTGGGTTGGTGTCCTGTGGACCCCATGGACCTCGAAGAAAATTAACAAAGGTATATTATACCTTAACTCTTATTTTCTTCTTCGGGGTCCATGGGGTCCACAGCCATCACGTTGGGGATATACCAAAGCACTAAACCTACGGGCGGGGACTCTTCTGACTCTCGGAAGAGGAGAACCCTACGCCCGAAGGAGGCATCCTGAGAGGCAAAAGTGTCAAAGGCATAACAATTGACAAAGGTGTGGACGGAAGACCATGTGGCTGCCCTGCAGAACTATTCAGCAGAGGCACCCCAGCAGGCCGCCCACGAAGGCCCCACTGACCGTGTGGATGTACCTTTTACTGAGTCTGGCACCACCAGACTAGTCTGACCTGAGGAATCGTCATATTAATCTATCTGACCAGCGTCCGCTTATCGGTTGGCCAGCCTTATGACTGTCATACAGTACAAAAAGGAACCTACTTCCTCATGCTGTTGGCGCGATCCACATAATTCTGTAGCGCACGACCAACATCCAAGGAAAGCCTCACCTACCGAGAGGCTTGTAGTCTGAAAGCTGGGACCACAATCTCTATATTCATATAGAACCAGAATATCACTCTTGGAAGGTATTCCGCCCTAGTATGAAGTACCGCTCTCTCCTGATGACTTAGTAAAATGGGAAAGCAGGAAGAAAGTGCTGCTAGATCAGAGACTCTCCAGTCTGACGAGAAGAACATACTCGAGAAATCTAACCCCCTAGGGCCACATTTTCTCAGTTCACCCCGGAGAACATACAAAGTTTTAATAACTGCAGCCAGAAGTAAGTTTCTTATCCTCTGAACTACAGAACATCCTTTCTTCAAGGCGGAGGTCTGAAGAACCATGCCATCCAAGATGGACGAGTCAGGTCTAGATACAGGAAGGGATCCTGTATTAACAGGTCCGACCTTAGCAGAAGAGGCCACAGAGTGTCTATGGAGTGACTCTGCAGGTTGGCGAACCAGCAGCGTCTGGGTCAAGCAGGGGCCATCAGTATTACTGTTGCATATTCCCGTTAACCCTTAGAGGGAGGGATAGCGGGTGAAGCAAATACGCTAGTTTGAAGTTCTACTCTACTGCCAGAGCATCCACAAACACTGTACCCGTACCTGGGGACCCTGTGCTTGTGACTCAAGGCCATGAGGTCTACCCATGGAAGACCCATCCATCCACAAGGCTCTGAAATACCTGTGGATGAAGAGCCCACACTCTCTGGCGCGTATATCCTGCTGGCCTAGGAAGTCCACTTCCAAATTAAGGACTCCTGGTATGAACACAACCGATCTCTGTGGATAATGACATTCTGCCCCCTGATGGATGAGGCAGTCTACTTCGGTGGTGTTGATAGATTGCACCTAGACCGGCCTGCCCCTTTAGTATTTCCTGAGCTTGAAAAGCGCTCCTGAATACTGCCCTTAGTTCCAGGGCGTTTTACGGAGAGACTGCTTTCGTTGTCCCTCATTTTTCCTTGAAACGAGTGTCGACCTGTCACTGCTCCCCACCCGCGGAGGCTGGTATCATCCAGGTCCAGAACGGGCGACCCTTGTTGCGACAAACGTCTTTAACGGATAGTCGCTCTTCTGGCGAGAGACAGATCGTCTGTGCTTTTATTTGGAACCCCGGACGTACCCTGGCCGGGCAAATAACAGCTCCTGACGGAGAGAGACTGCCCTGAAAACCGGCTTCCAATCTCCTATCAGTGGAACATTTAAAGGCGAATGCCAATGGTACTGGAAAGGGATATAAGTCCTCAACCTTTCTGGTAATATGGATTTTTCTGCCCGGAGAAACTCCGTACTACGTTCCCTACAACTCCTGGTATCTCAGGTGGTCTCCCATCCAAGTACTAACTGGGCTCAATGCTGCCTAGCCATCAAGATCAAACAGTCTTGGGCATGTCCAGTATGGTCTGGCTGTAGTCAGATTTGGGAGGCTTTCACAACTTTCTGGCATTAGAACACTGGATCCTCTCCTTATACCGGCTCCACAAGCATAGCTTTGACCCCTCTGATCAGGGAGGAGACGTACTGTTGGAAGACTGTCTTCTTCTCTTGAGATTGACTCCTGGGAGGAGACCCGTGCCTAAACACCAGAAGATGTACCAGAATCTGAGGGCTGGACGGAGCGCGAGACCGACCGCCTTCTGATTCTTTTGGCTGTACTAGCCTAACTGCTTGCCATAACTGCTGGAAGGCTGCTAAGGACGAAGTCACCTTTTGATCCGAGTCAGCACACATGTCCCTCCAGGACAGATGCCCAGGAAGACTAAACATGGTAGGTTGCAGCTGCTGAAGATACCTTAATATCAGGTTTAATACAGGAGTCGCCAACCTGTCCACAACCTGCGCTATGATCTGGTAGATTTGACTACTGTGGTGACCACCACAACTTATTTATATTAAGTCCAGTGAGGTCACCCCCATCGCCCCTCTCTGTGGCCTGGCCCGCGTAAGGGGCCGACGCCATCTGGTCTTTGGCTGCAAAGACCTAGCAGCCTATAGTAATTGTTGAACGGCTACTAAAAATGATGCCTGCCTCAACCACTGCCTACAGCACCTGGTATTCCCAGGTGGTCTCCCATCAAAGTACTAACCAGGACCAACACGGCATAGCTTCCAAAGTCAGATGAGATTGGGCATGTCCAGTGTGGTATGGCTGTAGGTGAAATGTCAATTCATGATGGAAATAGAGGGCATAACCATAGGGGCTGCTGCTACAGGTCACACATGCCACCAACTCAGGGGCCCCAGCCATCTGTCTTACCTTTTCATTGGACATACAAGGTTTATCCAATGTCTAGTATTAATGTGACCATCATTTTACATCCAATGTACCCACGTATCTTTGTAGCGGGTTACATGAGGAGAAACAGCAGTGATAGACTTATGCTGACAAGGCAGCATAATACAGCAAATTCCATAAGTCACATGTAATGCACATGATACATAACCATACATACATAAGCATGCATGCATGCATGCTCGCACGCATATTCACTGTTCATACACACTAAGCTCTCTGGCCAACTACCAAACACCAGGTAGGACCTAGAGCTCTGTATGACCTGATCACCGGAGTGGAGACATATATACATACATATACAACAAAATTTTTAGTCAACTACAAACAGCCGACAAGATTAAGTAGGACCTCAAGCTTTGTATAGCCTGGCCATCCACAGAGAGGCACCCAGGAAGATGAACCAAATCTCCTGAGAACACTTGCAAGTAACCTACTACAAGTGTCTGTTTACAGAAAACATACGTGTGAAGCACTCTCTAACCCCTAACCACAGTTTAGGGGTTTCAGGAAAAAAAAATTTTGAACAGTAGCACATTCATGCCTAACTGACCAGTTTTGCAAAATCTACCTGTAGATTTGTATCAATCGATACTGAATCCAAGCAACAAAAGTTGGTAGGATTCCAAAGTTATGCACTTTCCTGGGAACGGCATACTCAGGGATAGCCAACTACCCACCCCCCAAATCATTACTGAACTCAGCTGAGTCTTCCTAATTAGGAGAGAGGGGGGGATGGGCAACCCAGCCCTACCAGTATATGTGAATTACAATATAGCCCATATAGCCTACAGCTGGGGCCAATGTGATGTGTTCATCTTCACACATAGGGCCTGATTCAGACCCACTCGCGAGCGGCTGTCCGCTCGCAAGTGGGTCGATGTTCTGGACTGAGCATGCGCACGACGGAGGGAGCTCCGTCGTGCGCATGCGCCAGACGTGACGAGCGAAGGAAAGTCCTTCGCTCGTTGTGTCCGATCAAAGGGGGCGTGCTGTCAATGTTGATTGACAGCACGCCCCCTTTGGTAGGCGTGCCAGGGGCGTGCCTCCCTGACGGGGGCGTTCCCACGGGAACGCCTCCCGTCAAAAGCCGGCCCACTGACATCACTAGTGATGTCAGTGGGAGTGATTTTGGCTCTGATAGAGCCAAAATCACTCCGGAGCTTGCGGTTGAAAACCTCAACCGCAGGCTCCGGCTCGCAATTTCGATGGTCGCGATGGTCACGACCATCGCGGCCATCACAATGCACGCTCGTATAGCCTGTGGGTGGTGACCCACAGCTATACGAGCGTCCAGGAGGACGCTCCATTTTCATGGAGCCCGGCCCTCATTCAGAGCGTGCGGCTCTGCTCAGAGCGTACGGCTCTGAATGAGGGCCATAGTCTTTTCAGGAACAAAGACAGCATAACTCAGCAAAACTTAATGCATTTAAGCAGTACGTTTGCCATAGGCTCTTAATCAAAAAGCACAGCAGCTTAATAGGATATTTGAGCCTGTTCAACCTGCCCTAAGCAAGGTATGTTGGTCCATAATCTGGGAAAAGGAAACCCAAGGGACTTCCTATCCAGAAGCTGGGAGGTTTGTCTACTTAACACAGTAACCACATAATTCAGATTGTATGAAATCCTGTGGGGAAAACCCCCCAGCACAGGGACCTTAGCCGCCTGTCCTTCAGACTCTGTACTCAGAACTTGTCATTATTATGTCTCACACGTGATTTTGTTTCACCCTAATTACCCACACACCCGTAGGAAAGGGTTTAAGGGAAAAGACAGTGATAATTTACAGGAGTCGCAGTTCTTTTTACTTAAGAAACAGTATCCACAAAACAACAATCACATGTCATGCATAAACACTCTGCGAGTCATATGCATATAAGCTCTCACTACCACAATCAGCCTGAGCTTAGGTAGGATAGAGCCCTGTAAAAGCATAGACCTGCAGTAGGCAAGGTATACAGGGAGACTGCCCAACGTCCTGTCTTGTAGGAGCAGCGTTCAGAGAGCAACTGACATACACTCTGGCTGCCCTATATGGAGGCTGGGAAGAGCAATCCACAATCAGCTGTGCCAGAGGACTGAACTAGCGTGTGGATTGGGGGAGGGGCTGCCGGGGAAGCGTACCTCCCCTATGCTGCTTGGACCTGCCCGGTAAACTGACCTGGCCGCCACCACAAGCCCCGGCTGGTCAGGAACATCAAATCCCAGCGGTCTAGGCTAGGAGAACAAGCTGTATGCCTCCTGACTGCAGCGCGCCTCCAGCCAGTCTCACCGCCGGAGGCCGGACCGCCACGTGGTCCCGGCGTCAGCGGCCGCCGCGACCACCTGCTTACCTGCCATCCCCTTGATCCGGTTGCGGTCCAGGGCCAGAAAGCCCCTGCCGAATCCCCTGCCAAGGACCTGCCGAGGCTAGCGGTGCGGCGCCAGAGGAGGTAGTTGCAGCGCATGGCCGGTGCGCCTCTAATCAGGCGCGAGGCTGCTTCCAGGACAGCTCAGACCACCCGCTGAGATAGAAAGTAAAACTCATTATTTTTTTAAATTTTTTTTTTTGTTACTCGTCTGCAGGACTGTTTCAGCAGTCCCACTGTCTATGTGGTGAACACACCAAACGGGAAGAACTGGCTACCTGAGGCAGGGGGTGGGGTATATGAGGAGGAACCCCGGTGCATTCTGGGAGCAGAGAGCTCGTTTGTGTAAACTGTTTGGTGACCGGGATTTATACCCCAACGTAATGGCTGTGGACCCCATGGACCCCGAAGAAATAAACAATTCTTTTTTTTTTTTCTGTTTGTGTGCGAAATGTATGCGCAGTAGCCGCACGTGCATCAACACAGCAGCAGCGCCAAGCGTGCGTCTGTGTCATAAGTCAAGGTCCGGTTTGGACATCTGGTCCGGACTGAAGGACGTGCTAACAATGTCAATTTCTGACATGTCTACTGTCACTGCATATGATATTGTCACCACTGACAGAATGGTGGAGGAATTATTTTCTGTTTGTGAATTGTGTGCACTGTGGCTGCACGTGCATCAACAAAGGAGCAGCGCCAAGCTTGCGCCTGTGTCATAAGTAAAGGGCCGGATGGCTTGTCCGTTAAAGGGTGGTGTAACCCTCAAAGTGCGCTCCACAAAAAATTAAAAATTCTTTTTTTTTTTTTCTGTCTTTGTGAATTGAATGGGCTGTAGCCGCACCTGCATCCTCAAAACAGCAGCGACAAGTGTGCGTCTGTCTGTTAAAGGATTACATCGGTCACAGCATCCAAGTAGGCATGTCAGACAGTCCGTACCTGTACTGGCTAGAAAAAGAGGCAATTTGGAGGCCCCTGTACAAACTGGCTCTATTTTACCTGTGTGTACTCCGAAAGAGTGTTTAGTGCAGCCGGGAACTTTGTCAGCGAAAGGCGTAGGAGGTTGCTTCCACAAAATGTGGAGAAGATGATGTTCATAAAAATGAATTATCAACTCTTCCAGGGAGACCAGCCTCCAGAACGTACAGAGGGACCTGTGGTGGTGGATTCCAGCGGGGACGCATTAATACTCTGTGAGGATGAGGATGTACACAACACTGAAGAGGGTGAGGATGAGGACGGCATCTTGCCTCCGTAGAGCCAGTTTGTGCAGGGACAGATTAATTGCCAGCTTGTTTTGTGGGGGCCCAAACGAACCAATCATTTCAGCCATAGTCGTATGGCAGACCCTGGCGCTGAAATGATTGGTTTGCTAAAGTGTGCATGTCCTGTTTATACAAATATATAGTGATATATATATATATATATATATATATATATAGTGATCCATAGACAAAAAACCTTACGGTTTCACATGTCCCATTACGGCTTCTTACACTTGATGCCACTCAAACTTAAAAAAGCAATGAAATTACGATCATTAAGGCTAACGCCTTAATGGACGTGTTCCTTACGTAATACAGATATGGTATGCCATGACACCATGTGGTTAACTGCAGATTCAGCACTCACAGAGTGAGATTGCTGTCACTCACAAAATGGTGGAGCTGCAAATTCACAGAATTGTGTACCCATTGACATATACAGATGCAGCCTGTGTGGTGTGGAAAAAAGCCGCGGCCACTGTACAGACTTGATCACAAGCAGATGTACAACTGTTGCGTATCAAATTAATCATTGCAGTATCAATGATGATCTGTAATACTAGGACATTGATTCCTCCAAAAGTACTATATTTATAAAATGAAGGAAAAAAAAAACAAATCTTGTAAAGTTACCTTGAAAATATTAGTGAAGGTCAGGTCAGTAGAAGAATTGATCTAGCATTAGGTTATGTAGATGCAGGAAGCACCCACAAGGGCCTTGTTAAATCAATACACAATGAGAAAAATAGTCCTGCAGCGAATTAGTGTAATGTCCCAGCCGTATCCTTCAGAGCCCGGTATGAGTGAGGAAGGCAGGCCGCACCTCTCCAGCTACTTTGATTTTATTCTCATGTATTCATTCTTAATAGACTAAAGAGATTAGATAGTCACTCACCAGTTTGAACACAAATTAGAGCAATAACCACATAAAAGTAAAAAGGTCATTGCTGTATATGTACAAATTTAGCAAATGCTGTGTACAACAGAGTTCGCATAACTGTAAAACATTGCTTCTCTACTCATGTCAGTATTTATTTCTTCTTTTTTGAAGGTGCCCCTGCTCTTACATCCCGGAACTTCAGAGAGGCTGACTTTGAAAAAGTGGTTGATTTTATTGATGAAGGCATCCAGATCGGACTTGATGTGAAGAGCAAGACATGTGAGTGCAGATTCAAGATCTGTGACACACACACACACACACACACACACACACACACACACAATTTTATTACGCACACACCCCTATAGATCACTGCTCACCAAGTCTCAGATACATACCACCCCAACCTGCAGATAAGGAAATGGAGGTGCTTTTGCTGTATTTATTTTGCATCTTATGAAACTAGTTGATTGAGCATCTTTTAGGTTCTTAAAGTATTATTTATCCGATTAGAAAACCTGCAGCGTATTTTTCGTCGTGTGGAGGGACTCCTTTTAGACCTTACTGTTTTGTTTTTTTATTGGGGGGGGGGGGGGGGGGGGGAGTTGGTTTCCATAAATAAACTGGCTTTTTGTGCTGTTGACAGTTTGTTAAATAGTCTTAATTTTTAGCATCTTCGTGTACACCTGCGGATGTGGCTTTGATCGTTGAGCCTAAACATGCTGAGACTAGGACTGGGTTGAGGAGAGATTTGTAGTGTCACAATCGCCCAAGCACTACCCCCATGGACTGTCTACCGACACAGGTAGTGGAAGTGGGCCCCATGCTCCACCTGCATCATCGGGCGCATATCACGTGGATTTGGACAGTTGTGAAAGGACACCAGCCTACGGTGCTGGTGGCAGCCGATTTTATAGACTCTGCTCACCAATGGAAGTCAAGCTTCTGATCATTGTTCTAGAGCTAAACCAGTCAAAAAATGGCCTGGTCCTGGGGCACCTTCTGTTTGAGGGAAAGACCATAAGGATTCAGTCTGAAAATGAGGGCGTACTTAAGCTATCTGGTGGGAGGCACAATGTTCTCTTGCCATAAGGGGGAACCAGCAGGAATATGCGTTGAGCAGAGACGATTGTCTCAGCCATATTGGCAGTACTTATACGATGGGTAGAAAATTGGGAAGCAGCGTATCTAGTCAGAAACATCCGGCATTCAGGGGCGTGTTCTCTCAATCCAAACCTCTTCAAGGAGGATGAAGGATGGGAAAAGTGTAAAGTTTTTGTTCATGGACCAGGGACCAACAGGTTTTCATTGTAGATGCCATGATAGTTCCATGAAATTTTTGTTGGCTGTATCTTCCTCCGGTAACCATGTTACTGCACGTCTTCGGAGAGGTCCTAGTGCTTCTGGTGACTGCTGATGCTAAACTGAGCGCCCACCCAAATGACACTGTAGACTCCTTTTAAAAGTTTAACCAGGTTAATTTCTGTTGTGTGGAAGGTGATATTTGTCTTGTTTCTATGTGACTCTGTCCTGTGAGGATGAGGATTCAGAAAGGGGATGAGCCACTTCTTTCTTTGAATATTTTGAAGTGTCAGTTACTAAAGGAGCCTGTATACCTTAAGGTTCGGTGTCCTGCAATGCCTTCAGAGAACTGGATTAAAAGCAATGATACAAATCTGCCAGATTTACATCACTGGATAGTCTGGTACAATTTCATCGGCTACCTATAGAGTTGAACACATTTTGGTGACATCTTGCAATGTTTAGCACTACGCATGCTCTGTACCATATTCAGGCGATTTTGGTGTTTTACGCAGCTCAGTCCACTTGCAGCTGAAGAGGCTTAACTGGATGCAGTAAGGTGTTCGGACATAGGCAGTGTACTGCAGGAGTGTCAAGGTCATCTAGATGAAACTATTGGCTCTGCCAAGCTGTTCATATGCAGAGATCCACCTTTATATAGTCATCTTCTCCCCAAAATATCTCTCTACTATGTGATGGAAATACACCCATAAGTAGCGCACACATCAGAAAAAAAACTGTTAATTCAATGTTTCAGGAGGGCATGTAAAAGCTAATATAAATTATTCTGTAGGTGGGTATTCCCTTTGTCGCCACAATAAGGTAAAATAGAATTCCATGAAAGGAGTTGGCAAAATAGAAAGGACAGAAGTGCTTGGTAGGGCTATGTTTGCGGATTCTAAATTGCTGCACAATTACTAGATCTTGGTATGTCAATTTGTTCATTCCGCTTTCTCAGCTATGGGTGCATCCATAAAGTATTCACAGCGCTTCACTTTTTTCACATTTTGTTATGTTACAGCCTTATTCCAAAATGGAATAAATTCATTTTTGTCCTCAAAATTCTACACACAATACCCATAATGACGACATGTAAAAATGTTTTTGAGATATTTGGAAATTGAATTAAAAATAAAAAAACTAAGAAATCAAATGTGCCATGAAGCTCAAAATTTAGCTCAGGTGCATCCTGTTTCCACTGATCATCCTTGAGATGTTCCTACAGCTTAATTGGAGTCTACCTGTGGTAAATTCAGTTGTTTGGACATGATTTTGAAAGGCATACACCTGTCTGTATAAGGTCCCACACTTGACAGTGCATGACAGAGCACAAACCAAGCATGAAGTCCAAGGAATTGTCTGTAGACCTCTGAGACAGGATTGCCTCGAGGCACAAATCTGGGGAAGGGTACAGAAAAATATCTGCTGCTTTGAAGGTCCTAATGAGCACAGTGGCCTCCATCACACGTAAATGGAAGAAGTTTGGAACGACCAGGACTCTTCCTAAGTTGGCCGGCCGTCTAAACTGAGCGATCGGGGGAAAAGGGCCCTAGTCAGGGAGATGACCACGAGACCGATGGTCACTCTGTCAGAACTACAGCATTTCTCTGTGGAGAGGAGAACCTTCCAGAAGGACAACCATCTCTGCAGCAATCCACCAATCAGGCCTGTATGGTAAAGTGGCCAGACGGAAGCCTCTCCTTGGTAAAAAGCACATGGCAGCCCGCCTGAAGGACTCAGACCATGAGAATCAAAATTCTTTGGTCTGATGAGACAAAGATTGAACTCTTTTTTTTTTTTTTTTTGGCGTGAATGCCAGTCGTTATGTTTGGAGGAAACCAGGCACCGCTCATCACCATGCCAATACCATCCCTACAGTGAAGATGGTGGTGGTAGCATCATGCTGTGGGAATGTTTTTCAGCGGCAGGAACTGGGAGACTTGTCAGACTAGAGGGAAAGCTGGATGCAGCAATGTACAGACACATCCTGAATGAAAACCTGCTCCAGAGCGCTCTTGACCTCAGACTGGGGTGACGGTTCATCTTTCAGCAGGACAACGACCCTAAGAACACATCCAAGCTATCAAAGGAGTGTCTTCAGGACAACTCTGTGAATGTCCTTGAGTGGCCCAGACTTGAATCCGACTGAACATTTCTGGAGAGATCTGAAAACTGTGTATCGACACTTCCCATCCAACCTGATGGAGCTTGAGAGGTGCTGCAAAGAGGAATGGGCGAAACTGGCCAAAGATAGGTTTGCCAAGCTTGTGGCATCATATTCAAAGAGATTTGAGGCTTTAATTGCTGCCAAAGGAGCATCAACAAAGTATTGAGCAAAGGCTGTGAATACTTATGTATGTGCGATTTTTTTTTATTTTTTATTTTTTATTACATTTTCAAAAATCTCAAAACTTTTTACACAACGTCATTATGGGGTATTTTGTGTAGAATTTTGAGGACAAAAATAAATTTATTCCATTTTGAAATAAGGCTGTGTAACATCAAAATGTGGAAAAAGTGAAGTGCTGTGAATACTTTCCGGATGCACTGTAGATGTACTAAGCCTTGGGGGTCTATGTATTAAGCTTTGGAGTGAGATAATGTGGATGGAGATAAAGTACCAACCAATCGGCTCCTGTCACTATACAGACTGTTTGAAAAATGACAGCTGATTGGCTGGTACTTTATCTTCATCCACTTTCTCTCCCCCACTTTCTCTCCAAGGGGTCTATGTACTAAGCCTTGGAGAGAAAGTACCAACCAATCAGCCCCTTATGGTCATGTTACAGGCTGTGTTTGAAAAATGATGGGACCTAATTGGTTGGTACTTTATCTCTTTCCACTTTATATCCCTCTAAGGCTTAGTACTTTTACCCCATACTGTCTTCTCCGTGGTTCCGATTAATCGGAAATATTCTCTGCTGGCCGAGGCCTCTACACCTGAAGATCCCTGTTTTTCTTACTGGCCATGCTTGCTAGTTTCTTAACAAAATCTCTCTTCAGCATATTTTTAAAGCAAATTATGATAAAGATAAGTAAGCTTGTTTGCTCTCATCCTTATTAGTATATGTTCTGGGGTTCTTGTGTGAGAATGTACTTTTTAATAATAAAGAAAATGAAGGATCATTACTTACAAACAAAACAACTCTGTCCAGCCTCTGTTCTCAGTGTTTCCCCAGTTCACTGGAAGCTGCTTCCTCATCACATAAAATAACAAACTTTTCTGTGGGAAAAGACACTCACTTGACGCAGAGTCAGAATCAAGTTTCATGGGAGATCGGAAGATTATGGTTTTAATACTTAATTTTCAATTTTTTTTAAGGCCAACCTAATATTGTGGTTGCACTTGTAATTATTCTCTAGCTCTGAAAATACATGTCATTTAGGAAATACAATGTGTAATTCTCTAGTTATGACCTTTTTGTAATTAAATAAATGTTGGATGTTTTTTTTTTTTTTTTCAGCCAAGCTCCAAGACTTCAAGAATTTTCTTCTTGAAGACCAGGAGACAGTGCAGCGGGTTGCAGATCTCCGTCAGCGTGTAGAGAAATTTGCCCGTGTATTCCCTATGCCAGGGTTTGAGGAACGCTAGGCATCTGACTGCCCCCGCAAAGAAGGCTGCTCCCATATTGCTCACTGTCATCTCCTGTCCTTTCTCTCTGCTTACAAAAAGTTTCTCGTTCTACTTACGTCTTTCCTCTCCTCTATTCTCCATGGTGCAGCCCACTTCCACCATGTCAGACTCTCACTTTGCCATATGAGAGCCAGGATAAGGAATATACAGACAGTACAGATGGCAACAAGAGTGAATGTTTCATTCAGTGACATGCAGACTCTGTCTAGTGACTGTCAATAAAAGCAATAACATCCATTGTGTTGCCGGATTCCCTCTTTCCATTTTGCTGTTGAATTATAACATGGTAACAACCAGAACATTTACTACCTCCCCCTTTTTTTCTTGGTGTGAGGGGTCATTTTGGATTATTTTTTATATTTTCATATTCACTATTCAAGGACATTTTACTTTATTGAACACACACACTGTTGTATTTGTTAGATATACTGTTTCAGGTTTGTGCTGATCAAGGTTTTCTTTAACCTCATAGTAGATTTTGAAAATCGTCCCCACCTGACCAATTTGATAACATTTTACATGAAGGTTGGTATGTGTGTCAGACTAACTTTCTGGAAAATTTTAGGGCACAATAAGCAATAGTAGCAAATCTATGGCTCTAAATGTTGGATTGGGTACAACTGTCAAAATTGGAGATGGACAGGTGGGGTCCACGCTACACTTGACATGAAATGACTCATTACCCTTCCCTACTATCTTTTGTATTAGCAGTGCTCCACACATTGCTCCCAGCATTACCCTTCCTCATTACCTTGTGTATTAGCAGTGCTCCACACATTGCTTCCAGCATTACCCTTCCTCATTACCTTGTGTATTAGCAGTGCTCCACACATTGCTCCCAGCATCACCCTCCCTCATTACCTTGTGTATTAGCAGTGCTCCACACATTGCTCCCAGCATCACCCTCCCTCATATCCTTGTGTATTAGCAGTGCTCCCAGCATCACCCTCCCTCATTACCTTGTGTATTAGCAGTGCTCCTCACATTGCTACCAGCTTTACCCTCCTCATTACTTTGTGTATTAGCAGTGCTCCACATATTGCTCCCAGCATTACCCTTCCTCATTACCTTGTGTATTAGCAGTGCTCCACATATTGCTTCCAGCATTACCCTTCCTCATTACCTTGTGTATTAGCAGTGCTCCACACATTGCTCCCAGCATTACCCTTCCTCATTACCTTGTGTATTAGCAGTGCTCCACACATTGCTTCCAGCATTACCCTTCCTCATTACCTTGTGTATTAGCAGTGCTCCACACATTGCTCCCAGCATCACCCTCCCTCATTACCTTGTGTATTAGCAGTGCTCCTCACATTGCTACCAGCTTTACCCTCCTCATTACTTTGTGTATTAGCAGTGCTCCACACATTACCTTCCTCATTACCTTGTGTATTAGCAGTGCTCCCAGCATTACCCTCCCTCATTACCTTGTGTAGTAGCAGTGCTCCCAGCATCACCCTCCCTCATTACCTTGTGTATTAGCAGTGCTCCACACATTGCTCCCAGCATTACCCTCCCTCATTACCTTGTGTATTAGCAGTGCTCCCAGCATTACCCTCCCTCATTACCTTGTGTATTAGCAGTGCTCCCACACATTGCTCCCAGCATTACCCTCCCTCATATCCTTGTGTATTAGCAGTGCTCCCAGCATTACCCTCCCTCATTACCTTGTGTATTAGTAGTGCTCCACACATTGCTCCCAGCATTACCCTTCCTCATTACCTTGTGTATTAGCAGTGCTCCACATATTGCTCCCAGCATTACCCTTCCTCATTACCTTGTGTATTAGCAGTGCTCCACATATTGCTTCCAGCATTACCCTTCCTCATTACCTTGTGTATTAGCAGTGCTCCACATATTGCTTCCAGCATTACCCTTCCTCATTACCTTGTGTAGTAGCAGTGCTCCCAGCATTACCCTCCCTCATTACCTTGTGTATTAGCAGTGCTCCCACACATTGCTCCCAGCATTACCCTCCCTCATATCCTTGTGTATTAGCAGTGCTCCCAGCATTACCCTCCCTCATTACCTTGTGTATTAGTAGTGCTCCACACATTGCTCCCAGCATTACCCTTCCTCATTACCTTGTGTATTAGCAGTGCTCCACATATTGCTTCCAGCATTACCCTTCCTCATTACCTTGTGTATTAGCAGTGCTCCACATATTGCTTCCAGCATTACCCTTCCTCATTACCTTGTGTAGTAGCAGTGCTCCCAGCATTACCCTCCCTCATTACCTTGTGTATTAGTAGTGCTCCACACATTGCTCCCAGCATTACCCTTCCTCATTACCTTGTGTATTAGCAGTGCTCCACATATTGCTCCCAGCATTACCCTTCCTCATTACCTTGTGTATTAGCAGTGCTCCACATATTGCTTCCAGCATTACCCTTCCTCATTACCTTGTGTAGTAGCAGTGCTCCCAGCATCACCCTCCCTCATTACCTTGTGTATTAGCAGTGCTCCACATATTGCTCCCAGCATTACCCTTCCTCATTACCTTGTGTATTAGCAGTGCTCCACATATTGCTTCCAGCATTACCCTTCCTCATTACCTTGTGTATTAGCAGTGCTCCACATATTGCTTCCAGCATTACCCTTCCTCATTACCTTGTGTAGTAGCAGTGCTCCCAGCATTACCCTCCCTCATTACCTTGTGTATTAGCAGTGCTCCCACACATTGCTCCCAGCATTACCCTCCCTCATATCCTTGTGTATTAGCAGTGCTCCCAGCATTACCCTCCCTCATTACCTTGTGTATTAGTAGTGCTCCACACATTGCTCCCAGCATTACCCTTCCTCATTACCTTGTGTATTAGTAGTGCTCCACACATTGCTCCCAGCATTACCCTCCCTCATATCCTTGTGTATTAGCAGTGCTCCCAGCATTACCCTCCCTCATTACCTTGTGTATTAGTAGTGCTCCACACATTGCTCCCAGCATTACCCTTCCTCATTACCTTGTGTATTAGCAGTGCTCCACATATTGCTCCCAGCATTACCCTTCCTCATTACCTTGTGTATTAGCAGTGCTCCACATATTGCTTCCAGCATTACCCTTCCTCATTACCTTTGTGTAGTAGCAGTGCTCCCAGCATCACCCTCCCTCATTACCTTGTGTATTAGCAGTGCTCCACACATTGCTCCCAGCATTACCCTTCCTCATTACCTTTGTGTAGTAGCAGTGCTCCCAGCATCACCCTCCCTCATTACCTTGTGTATTAGCAGTGCTCCACACATTGCTCCCAGCATTACCCTTCCTCATTACCTTGTGTAGTAGCAGTGCTCCACACATTGCTCCCAGCATTACCCTCCCTCATTACCTTGTGTAGTAGCAGTGCTCCCACACATTGCTCCCAGCATTACCCTCCCTCATATCCTTGTGTATTAGCAGTGCTCCCACACATTGCTCCCAGCATTACCCTCCCTCATATCCTTGTGTATTAGCAGTGCTCAAAGCATTACCCTCCCTCATATCCTTGTGTATTAGCAGTGCTCCACACATTGCTCCCAGCATCACCCTCCTGCCTTACCTTGTGTAGTAGCATTGCTCCCAGCATTACCCTTCCTCATTACCTTGTGTAGTAGCATTGCTCCTCACCATGACCCTCCCTCATTACCTTGTGTATTAGCATTGCTCCTCACCATGACCCTCCCTCATTACCTTGTGTATTAGCATTGCTCCTCACCATGACCTGTTGTTGACGACACTTGATGATCATGTCTGTGTTTTACATAATCTCCAAACTGTAGAAAATGTTACATTTTATTATTTTTTGGGTAGCAGCTCTCCAGCTGGAGGATCCATTACCTGTAGTTATGTAATCAACTTTGAAGATGATGTAAAAATGTTAATGTTTATTAAGGAAGTTGGGTAAATATGCTTCATGCTAGATCCTACAGATGTGTTCTCATATACCTAGCCTCCTCAATACTCCATGCAGCGCGAGACACCTCCCGTGAATGAGCCATGGTGTAGTGTAGCGACCATAGACGCAGCAAAACACCATTCAGTCTGTACCAGAGACGCCTGACTGTGACTTTAACCTCACAGGAATTAGTTTGAAATGGTTACAGAGTTGCAGATAACGCACAACAGAACTTGGTGGGGAAAAAAGCTGCAGCTGCTGTATTTGTAGCACTGCTATTACAGATTCACACTCATAAGTGTCACATATCAAATGAATCTGCAGTCTTGTAAAGTGGTTTTGTCACATCAGATTGTGAGTAAGATGCGTATTCGAGTGAAAAATATGTTCGGGGCAAGCCTAGTTGCACGTAACCTGGAGCGCCGAAAATGGTGGTTTGGTGCGACTGCGGCTATAGTGTATGAGGACACATCTGTATGCAAAGTTTACTTACCTCCTAAATACTGTATGTTTTACATATACAGTATTATACAAAACTTACAGGTTTCCAATTGCACTGGCAGTCTGTACAAATCTTCAGCAAATTAAGAATCAATATTCTTAAAACCTTGTCCACCTCATTTACAAAGCACACTGTGCATGCATTGCTGCTTATTCAGGGTGATATTCCTCCAGCACGTTGAAGATGCACGCCTGCTCTGTGCTCATGGGGAATGCCTCAGCAGCATAGTACCGCATGTGTCCTATTCAGAGAGACACAATCTTTACCAGCTCAGCGCTTGTGTGAAATGAAGTCATCTTTGCACTCTCTGCACCTGTCTCAATTCAATAATCTATGCAATATTCTGTATGTTGTCTTTCCACTGCGCTCTCATACTCTGTGCATCAGAGCCTCTAGCCAAAACTTGGTGGCGATACCCATTGGTCTGTACACACCCATGTGCTTTGCCACCACAAAAGATTTGTGCTGCGATTTTGCCACGTTGTGCTTCATATAGTACCTCCTATTTATGGCAGCCTTTATGGCTGCTTTTGTAGGTGGTGGATCTCGTTGGTGTCATAGCTGGTGGTGACGTATCTCTTTCTCTTTCACATATACACACGGCTCACAGCCATAACTTCTCATCACAGCCAGAGAACTATTATCACAAAGCAAATTCAATTTGTTAGATGAAATTGTATTTGCCCCAAGGCAGTGGCTGTGTTTCGTCCGTGGAAGGAGCAGGCAACAGCTTGGGAACTAGACTCCTCGCATTTTTGCTTTTTAAACGATCCCGGCGGTCAAATTAGAATCGATTAACAAACAAACGGAGTAAATGTAATGAAATGAGACTGGGTATTGGCGTAATATTCCCATCTGCTCACCGCTTGGGGGGACATACACAATTCTGTGTTTATTAACCCCTTTTGCTGAAGGAGGACAGCAGAATATTGTCTGTCCCAGCCTATTGTGTCACACCATATTGTACGGTTTACTTGTGGTACCTTCCTGCTTTGGAAAACAAACTGTTAGCTTATGCTTTATTTTTCTTAATTTAGTCCAAGGCTTTGTTTTTCTTCCTGTCATGTTGTGTCTGAGAGTATAATTTCTTAATAACATGCTGAGTCTCTTAGTTAATTCTAAGTGTGAAGTCTTCCTGATATAGTTCAGATATTAGCTGGAGCTTTTTGCATTTTTCTTTTAAAATGCATTCTAAAGCTCAACCTAACCCGAACATCGTTAATACTAATGTCGCTAATTTATAGATCTTTTTGTATCAAGTAATGGGGCCTATACATCAGCAATCACAAGTGATTCACCAATTCTGCCTCCCCCGATTATAATGAATCTCCAATCCACCAATATGCGTCCATACATTGCTGATATGTACAAGTGTGATTTGCAGATCATTTTCACCAAGAACATCATTCTGCAAAACTGCTGATTGGTACCATACACTTGCAATCTACCATTGGTTGGCTAAATCCAACGTGTTGGATAACCTGATTTACCGATTATGACTTTTTGGTCGGATTCGTGAACTCCATACATTGATATATTTTTTTTTTTCCCACAATCTGCAAAACACAGAATTGCCCCAATTTATTGCTAATGTATGGACCCCTTAAGATATATTTTACCTCTTAAAACTATAATAGAAATGCAGGAAATGAATGAATAATCTCCTTGCCTTATGTTGCATATTGTTGTGTAGCATGTGAATAAAATAATAAACTACTGTAGTCGCAGACTAGACTCTAGTGGAGGCAGTGATCATTCTGACTGGTGTGTTCTTGTATGAAGTACTTGCTCTTTACAGACTGGTGACATCACAGGATACAGTCAGATGCAAGAATACTTGGAATAAGGAGCTTGTTCATGGAAATAGATGTGTGGGATCTGGCTGTCAGGGTGTGAGTAGAGGGGTACAGGCTATTGCCCTCCATCTTAATAAAAGGAAGCCTTTGGTGGCTTGTTTCTCTTAAAGCGCCTATAAAGTACATTAAGGGCAGTTTATGGTTTGGGAGTATTCCAGTTAAAGGGTGTAAATTAGATCCTGGAAGGACCATGTTACAATGCAATTTTGGCATGTAGGGGAATCTGCCTGTTTGTGTGTAGCACACCAATACTGCACAGCTATATGCACCTTCTTCCTGGGTTTACTTTTAATCTAAGGCGCCCTAAATCCATAGGGAAGTTGAGACACTGACAGGGTTTCTAAACCTAAAAAAAATTCTTAATGTTAAGTCAATATTAATTATCAGTTATAGAACTTTTGTGAACAGTGGAATAATGCTGTACTGTATGATGTAGCATTGCTGTACTGATAACAAAGTTCTCAGTAACTGCTGCAAGTGGCTATTAATTAAAGATGTCTCATCCGCTGCGTTATTTAATACAAGTTAGAGAAAACTCTGCACTGGATACTTCTGAGTTGCATGCAAAGTGGCTGTAGAAGTGGGCATATGTGGAATCCTCGTTTACTACCAGATGCTAATGCAAGTATACATTCATCAAATGCTGGGGGGGTTGTGCAACGCCATTCCTGTGCCACCCATAGATTTGATGCTGGCTGCTGTAACCGTGGTCATTACGATCTGCACCAGCCCCATGCTTAAGTGTAATGGTGCGTACACGTGGGACGATTTTTTTTAACGATTTGAAGTTAACTGCAAATCGTTCCAAAAATCGTTCACTATTTGTCCCAAAACGATGAACGAAAACTTCAAATGCGCGCTACCGTTTGCAGTTTTCATTCATCGCCCGAAACCTCATGTCCAACCTGATGATGATATTGTAAGGTTGGACATGTTCGGGGATGAGGGAGGGAGCCCGGCACTGAACGAAATCATTCTTGATTTCGTTCAGTGTGTGCGCTCAGTGTTAACGACACTGAGCACACCCCTGCCGGGGAGACACGGGACGATGTTCGTTCAGGGCGCACATCGTCCCGTGTGTATGCACCTAAAGAGATCTGTCAGAAACATGCTTCCCTTCTCTGCACTTAGAATCACATGGAGCTTTAGTTATACGCTCATGACACTCCCACAAGTCAGGGTGGTTATGTGCGATCGCACTGTCACTGCCCAATACTTGCCCCAAACTGCCCTATTTCACTGAAAGGACTGATCCAATTATTTAACTTGTGATTCTGTGAGGATACCTGGAAGCATGCACTGTTTGGGGTCCTGAGGACCGAGTTTGAGAACCTGTGAGTATGATCTAAAAGAAAATTATCTTTATAATAATACTACTCTATCCAGCTGTAGTGATTTTATGTCCTTTAACAATGAACCTGAGCACCCCAACAAATCTGTAACTACAAAAGAAAAATTTCAATGCTTTGGAATTTCAAAATTACAGTCTAGACTCCAATGAGATGCTGGGGTGGGACCTTGACATCTGTCTATAAACAAATGCCCTCGCACATCAATGAGGGATGGGCCTGAATTTCTCAAATATAAAGAAACTGATTAACTTGGTTACTTTAAGTTATTGTTGTTAAAGTTGTTTCTCCAAGCCTCTGAATCATGGGGTGTATTTTTAAACCTGAAGGCACCCTTAAGCTTGCCACACATCTAAAGATTTTCTGTCCAACCATCCAACTAGTTGATTGGTTGGAATGAAAATCTGGTAACGTATGGGAGTAAATGATCAGCAATTTGCGCCTAAATGCTAGAAAACAGATTAAAATGATTGTCGGACAAGTTTGAACAACTTGTATAGATTAAACATTTAACAAACCGTTTTTGTCCTTTTTTCGGCGTTTGGAAGCAAATTGCTGATTGTCATTTGCTTTCATACCTCCCCAGATTTTCATTCCAGTCAATCAACTAGTTGGCTGGTTGGACAGATCATCTTAAGATGTGTGGCCAGCTTTACAGGCCAGGTTTTAAGGATATCCATGCTTGACCACAGGTGACTTAATTAGTACCTCAGTCAATTTGATTTCCCCATCTGTGCTCAACCATGGATTTCACTGAAATCTGAACTGCTGGGGTTCCGTGAGCACCGCGTTTGGCAGCATCTGCTTTACGCTATTTATTTTTATTTTTGTAAATCACAAACTACTAAAACTAGTGCAACACAGGCAACGCTACTACATGAAAAAGAGAAAAAAAAATCTACTGTTTGTATTAACTACAGTAACACAGTTTAATCATATCTAAAGATGCCTGGGTGGTTTAAATCCACTTTCCCTGCTAAATGCTTAAGACAAGGTGGAAGTTGTTTGGTTAAGATTCTACTGAGCAACAATTTGCTGACATGTGAGTAGGCACTCACGATGCCAGAGCGTCTGCAGTAAATAAGTGAGCTGTCACTTAAGTCTGTATGCCAGTGGTGCCGCTAAATGTGCCTGGACTGTAGTGTACTATCTCTACCATGGCCCTCTGACAGCTTCCCATCATACAGTAGCCGTGCCTCCAAGCATTGACTGATTCATCATCTTGAGAAAGCAGCAAAGGCATGTGTGGTATTAGTAGCTATAATCTGCTGTGGGTGGGATGCCATACAGGTATCCAGTTCTCACATGCTGTCCCTAATTATTTTATTTTAAATAGTGATTTTATCAAAGGACTCAAAGCTCATCTACATTTGCAGGAAAGAAGACATTTACAGAGGTAGCAGCCATCTTGGGCGCACAACAATGGGTTACAGTGGGTAATTAGAAAACCTAAAATGCATTCTACAAGATTCAAAATATAACATGAAATTAAGGTTGCCCATTGTCATTTGAATCACAGATTTTTTTTTTTTATCCTGTCCACAAAGTACCAAGTGAAGAAGATATCCTGGGCACGCTGCATAAGTTACAATGGGTGGGAGATGCAACATGCAGGGAGAATATAAACCTGGTTTAAAATTTAGATGAATAACATAGAAAAGGTAACTGAAGTATCAGCTGATGGTGATGTGGATCAAGATTTAGTAATATGGTCCGTTAAAGAAATGATGGTGAGGCAAAGAGTTTGTCAGGGGTGGACAATAAGCGGTCCCCCAGCTGTTCTAGACCTACACATCCCAGCATGCCCTGTAACAGTTTTGCTATTTAACTGTGCTAAAACTTGCAATGCATGCTGGGATATGTAGTTCAACAACAGTTGGAGGGCTGCTTATTGTTCACCCCTGGTTTATGTCCATGGATTGATGCCAAATTAACAGGATGGTGGGTTTAAGAGGAGCTAGTAGTCATCGGTGGAAGAAAAGGCCGCATGTGGTGATAGCGGACCAGAGTTCAGCTTTGTGTCCCTTGTATGTGTATGCTGGGTTTCAAGAATCTGGTAGTGAGATTTGGATGCTCATCTGAAGATGTAGGCTAAGTCCAGCTATTATGGTTCCACGGGTCCCATGAGAAGCCTGTAGGACAATACCTCAGAGACCACGCTTTCTGCATCTTTATCTGATGGCTAAATGTGCTCACATACTTTGGATTACTGCAAACTACTGATCCAAAGGTTTTAAAACACCTTAATTTTTCCAGTGTTCATTGACATTTACACAGTTTAATATCTCAATGTAAACTGAGATGAAAGTATAGAACAAATAAACCATTGGAGATAAACAAAATGAGACTACGATTTATTTTTATCAAAAGTTGGGGCCCATTATTTTTATATAGGGTTAAAAAAAAAAAAGGGTGGTAGCCTTGGTCTTTAACACCTGGGGCTATTCAATTCCAGCCCCTTTTGCACACAAGCCCCTTTTTAACGCCTGTTAAATTTGTGTTAGTGGGTGTTAACACATAGAATCCATGATAAGTTTATGTACCTATGCATTAACAGGGCTGTGGCACCCGTTAACACGCTCTTTAACTGGGATTTCTTTTTGTGTCTGATCAGATATGAAAATAAATCCTCTTTCAGGCCTAATTGAATGGCCCTGGGGGATCAATTAGCTTGCGGTAATTTACCATGGCTAATTGAATTCCCCCTTAATCTAAATTTTTTTTTTTTTTTTTTTATTCCTCAAAGAAACCTCCCTTTGCTGATATAACCACTGAACACACTTGTGGCATTCTTTCTATAATGGAAATAAAATATTGCTCTGGAAGTTCTTCCCTACACTGTTGCAGAAGTTCCCACAAATGTGGTGTTCCTGTAGGTTTGCTTTGCTTTCACCCTTCTGTCCAGTTCCTTTTAAACCAGCATGATGGGGTTTAAGGGGTCTATGAACTAAGCTATGGAGATTCATGTCTGGAGTCTGTGTTGGCCATTCCATGAATGGAAGTCTATCAGTTTCTACTTCAGGGTCCATAGATGGTCCACAGGAAGCCTTGGTGTATAGGTGATGATGAAGACATCCGGGCAACATGCAGTTACATTTTCTTTCTCTCAGGATGCAACGGGGCCTCCCTCTACACCCTGCCCCTGGTCCGGAGACTCCTCAGTTTCGTTTGGTGCCCGGCCGGAGTCTGGTCATTGTATTGCAGTGGGGCTGTTACTAACAGACAAAACTTTAAATTTTCAGGGCTAAGTGTGGTCAGCGTGAACAGTCCAGTGTAACTTCGCACGGCCGCATCATCACCCCACTGGTGCTGAGATGCCGGTACTGATCCGTGCCTCAGGGGTCTTGGCTAGCAGGGACCCTGGAGGATTCCTAGACTGCGGCTGGATGCTACGGGGTGCAGGTAAGCGTCGCGTACCGCAGGGGGACACCCTGGGGATGACAGCAAGTGTGGTCAGACACCGAGTCCTGCGTCCACACTAAGCCACTTGGGACTGGAGTCCTGCGGAACACTCCAGCATCCCAGGGGTTAAACGCTGGCCTGGGGAGGCAACCTTCCCTGTCTAACAGCTGGCTCCTCCCCGCTGCTAAACACTCCTTTCCACTGTGGCCTGGCTTGGTCTGTGACAGCTTCCTGTTTCTGGCTCCGCCTACCCATGAGTTCTTCGGTCATTCTCCTGGCTGTGTCGCTGATCTCCACAGGCAGTGCGGAGTACGGGTCCCCCTACATACCTCTCCTCTGGTCGGTGGTCAGTTTATATAGCACTTTTGTCCTACTAGATGCTAAATCTCTGTAGTTGACTTAAGGAAGTACCATTAAGTGCAGGTATTCTAGTTTTCTGCATTTGTTGCAACTGTATGCTAGCACTGTCTGTTTTCTTTGCTAAAAACTATAATTCTTTTGTTGCCATCCCTGTACCTACTATATTCTGCTATTCTGGGCCATAAGCGTGGGTGTGGCACAAGTCGCTGCTGAGTCTCCGTGTCTATTAAGTGATCCTCTTTACTATGTCTGGCAGTGAGAGTGATATGACTAAGTTAACCCCTATTAAACTGCCCTGTAAAAAATGTACAGCAGTGTTGGGGGCAGGGGACATAGCCTCTGAGGAGTTATGTTTCCGGTGTTACACTGCCCCAGGTCCTTCTGAGGCTTGTGCCGTTCAGCAGGAGCCGCCATGGGAGTGCTTTGCAAAAGCACTAACAACCATTGCAGGGCGTTTATCAGGCCCTCCTATGTGTCCACAGTTCAGTTTTTAACAACAGCACCTTTTGCCAGCGCAAAACCTGCTGCAACCTCCTACACCTTCACAGGTGTTGCCCCCTCAGTGGGTTAATACAGTTCCTGCTATATTGCAGGGTGCAACTGAGATACGTCAGCAGACCAGCTAAAAGGGTCTTGCTATCGTTGCAATCTACTGTATGGGATGATGGTGATGTGTCATCTGATGATGGACTGCTTCTGGATGAGTCTGACTCTGAGCTACCTTCTCTGGAGGCGGGGGTCAAGTCTAAAATATATATTCCAGGGCTAATACAAGCTGTAAAAGCAGCTCTGATCATTGAGGATGAGCCTCCTGCACCTAAATCTAGGCATGCATATTTCATGGAAGAAAAGGTGACTGAGGCCACATTCCCATTGTCTGACCAATTGGTGAATCACTTGGAGGTAGCTTGGAAAACACCTGGAAAGCTGTATCAACCACAGAAGCATCTAGTCTCTGCTTACCCTTTTGCTAAGAATTATTTTTCCAAATGTTAGACTCCACCGGTGGTGGTTTCTCATGTCATGCGCTTGGTAAGAAGCACAACGCTTCCTATGCCTTCTATGTCATCCCTGAAGGATGTTACAGATCGGAAGGTAAAGGTGTGCCATAAATCTGTTTATTCCCTTTCGGGGGGTGCATGCAGACCAGCTATGGCCATTTGCTGGGTGGCTCGGGCCATGTAATGTTGGGCTAATAGCCATGAAACATCCTTAGCCTCTAATGCTACCTGGGAACAGCTGAATCTGGTGGGAAATCTCAGAGATTCAGCTACCTATATAAATGAGGCAGCTTTGGATATTGGCCTACTAAATGCCAGGGTGTCTTCGGCGGCCATTGCAGCCATCCACTCTCTGTGGCTCCATTCTTGGAGAGCTGATGAGGAATCCAAGCAGGGGTTGGAATGTTTGCCTTATGACTGTAAAGTCTTGTTTGGCCCTAATTTTGACAAGATTGTGAATACCTTAGCAGCAGCAAAGTCTGCTTGTCTGCCTTCTGCTACAGCTTCTTCAGGGGCTCGGACCCTGTCCTTTTGGACCTATCGGGCCCCAGGTAAGGCTAGAACTCAGTCCTTTCCCAAGCCATCCACCGCCAAGAAATCTACCAGGCCTAAGAAGCAGCCCTGGAGTACCAGACGTCCGGCTGCCAAGCCTGATGACAAGCCCTCCACTTGACCTGGACCCCAGGGTGGGAGGCAAGCTTCTTCAGTTCGCCCAGTATTGGTGTCAAACTACCATGGATTCCTGGGTGAAGGAAGTGGTCTCTCTGGGGTACGCCCTCCCCATCAATTCTTTTGCACAGGACTTCCGAAAAACTGGGACAAGTCTGTGGCTATTCAAGAGGCGGTACAAACCATGCTGCAGGCAGGGTTCACTGTAACGGTCCCATTGTCGCAAAGAAGAACAGGGTAGTATTCTAGTCTTTTTATAGTCCTGAAGCCAAACGTTTTGCCATGCAACTGCACCTCAGGTGTTTACAAAGGTCATGGTGGTAATGGCAGCCCATCTGCGTCTGAAGGGGATCCGCCTGTTACCATACCTGGATGACCTCTTGCTACTAGCAGGGTCCTCAGAGGTACTTCACCACCACCTGTAGCTAACGATATTTGTGCTCCAGGTACACGGGTGGTTGATAAATTGGAAAAAGTCCTCACCGATTCCATCTCAAAGGATGCTCCATCTGGGAGCCCAGTTGGATTCACAGCAGCAAAGGATTTTTCTGGCAGCAGAAAAGATCTCCACTTTGCAGACGCGTGTACGCAGATGCCTTCACAATCACCGAGTGTCAGTCCACTCAGCAATGCAGTTACTGGGATTGTCCTTAAGGCTCTCCAGAGCCCTCCATTTGAACCCACTGGGCTCAGTGTATCTCAAATTGCTTACTGACATTTTCTGATTTAGGGGCTCTCTTGTCGTTCAACATTTCTAGTTTTTCATAGGGACAGGGCAGTGCTTCGAACTCACCCTGGGATCCTTCCTAAGGTGGTCTTTACTTTCCACATTAATGAAGAAATGATTGTGCTGGCCTTTAATTCCTCAGACCTCTCGGCAGGGGCGGCCTCATTGGATGTGGCACATGCCCTCAGGATTTATGTGGATCATACCAGTTCTTTTCGGAAATCTGACTCCTTGTTTGTTCTTTATGGTTTCCACAAGAGAGGATGGCCAGCCAATAAACAAACTTTGGCTAGATGGCTTCGCATGACTATCTATGAGGCTTACATTCATGAGGGCCTTCCAGTCCCGCCCTCTGTTACTGCTCATTCTACTCTGTCTGTAGGCCCTTCATGGGCAGCTAGCTGTGGTGCCTCGGCTGTACAGCTTTTTAAGGTGGCCACATGGTCTTCTATCCAGACCTTTTTGAGGTACTATGCCTTTGATACCGTTGCCACTCAGGATACTTCTTTCGGGCGGCGGATTCTCCTTTTTGCACAGGAGCATCCCTGCCCTTGAGGGTACTGCTTTGGGAATCCCCAAGGTTTCTATGGACCTTAACGTAGAAGAGTAGAGAGATGGTAAGAACTTACCCTTGTTATCCCTCACTACGAGGTCCATAGGGTCCACAGGGCGCCCGCCCTGACACACCAGTGCTTCAGATGGGCTTCACTCTGGTCACTGGTTTTCAGTCTCCTTTTGGTGTGAGAATGTGATTCTAGTGTGTTCCAGACTTTCTTCTCTTTTATCTTCCTCCAGCCTTTGGCTTGCTATGTAACTGAGGAGCCTCCAGCCTGCGGGCAGGGTATAGAGGGAGACCCCGTTGCATCCTGGGATAAAAAATTTAACTGTATGGTGCCCCGGATGTCTTCGTCATCACCTATTCTCCAAGATTTCCTGTGGACCCTATGAACCTTGTAGAAAAAGAGATAACTGGTAAGTTCATACCATATCTCAACTTTTTTGTTTATTTCCTCAAAGATTGTTTTGACTTACTCTAGTGGCATGTTTTGGGTCATCATCTTGGTGTAGGATGAGCCCTTGCTCTTCTCGGGATCCAGAAAGTGAACTAGATGGATGTAGCGCTAAAGTGATTACTATAATACTTATTAGATTAATTAAAAAATTACTTGATATGGCAGAAATGATAACTAGATGCTTTCCTTTTATATAGAAAATAATTTTATAAATCTAAAAACTGAATATATTACATATACATAATCATAACAATATCTTACACCAGTATCCTACATATAAATATGTTGAATTAATAATGAAAATCTAAAATCTACCTATGTTAGATTTTAACACTTTACTTTTTTTTATAACTCAAAACTACATTATTTTTCAGTTGTTGCTAATCTAAGCTTACTTTACCATTTCAGGTTATTTGCTGGACTAGAATGGCTTTAACTGGAAAAATAGGGGTGTTTTAAAACATTTGACAAGTAGTATACAGTATATTACACAGGTCTTGTGGCTTATTAAAGCCATATAATGTACAAACTATTTCAATCGGGATGTAGTCAAAATGTCTGCAAAGACAATGTCGACATTCATAATATTAACACCACAATGTTGACAGTTATGATGTTGAAATTGTTAAAATGTCAACTGGAGAAATGTCGATATTGTCAGAATGTCTGACCCAGAAGTCACAATCACATGACCACCTGGACTCGGAAGATGCCACTGGAGCCGTGAGGAACAGGTATGTCACCGCTGGGCCACTAGGCACGATATGTAGACATTCTAGCATGTCAACAGTTTATCATTGTCTACATGATGATGTTGACATATCATAGGTAACCTATTCCAATCCATTACAGAGCATTTATATTTTAGTAATTGCACTAATGAGTTGTCAATTTTGCCAAGATGGTGAGATCTACGCTATGCGACAGTGAAGTGAATCCATGTAATGTGAAGCTCTTCTGCCACTCAGCTGATCCATCCACACTCACCCTTATTTATTACCGGAGTTTACCCGATACTTTCGTGGTTTCAGAATTTAGGCAAACTGCTGGGAGGTAAAGCTGCAGTTTGTCAATTTGCACAAACCCAAAATAAACACCAGGAGGTTCACTGCACAAAGCAACAACCAAACAGCCCATTGTAACGAGCTATAATCATCGAGTCCCATGTTCTGCTACTCTACTATCATAATAGGGACTTACTGGCACTGCCAGCAGGACATGGCAATGCCTCAGGTGTTGGGTGCCTCTGCCAGTGATGGTAGCTCCTTTAGAGGACCTGTTAGGCAACAGTTAGGAGCAACGTAAAAGTAGCATTAACATCATCGGCATACCAAATTATAATGTGAAGGCATACCTAATGGGCTTAACCTCTATTTTCAATTCCCTGCTCTCACCACAGTAGGTGGTGCTGAGGTAAGCATGTAATGTAGATGAGAGCTTGTGCTGCTTAGAAGAGTTTGGATGTTATCTTTACACACAACACTATGTTTATGTAGCACGATCCAAGAACTTTTGGCTCTATTGCTGCCGAACAGCCAGAGAAGAGCACGCTCCCTCGTCAGCAGTAGCATGCAAGGAGGCACGTTTCAAGGATCTTCACCATCTGCTCAGTGTCACAAGCCTCTACTGTGCTGCGAGTGTATTTAGCTCTCCTCCTGGCCTGAGCTTTGTGCTCCAGACATGGACAGCTGCTCAGAAGTCTAGAAGGTCCCTGAAATTCCAGAGACATTTTACAGTCTTCCTTTAACCCTCTCCATATCAGACAAGACTGGTTTTAATAATCAGTATATCTGTTAGTACAGATTGTATTCACATATTTTATATCAGAACATTTGTTGATCAACCACCCTATATAAAACCCAATTAATAACCAGTTGTACATGACAAGAGTACATAGCCTGGTTCTAGAGCTTCATATTTACTTTGCTTTTAATGAAATAAAAGCAGTATGTTATTGTGATCAGTCACAAATTGTTTTGATCTCTCCAGGGGCATCCTATTTGTGCTCCTAATATGCTATGATCTGGAATTGAATGTCTTCTGCTTCGTGGCAGATAATGTACAATGAATACATTGCTGCTGATCTAGTGCTGCCATTTGTTGCCTTGGGCTTGCTGGGCCTGTCTCAGGCTGTGAGTCACTTATGCTTGCACATTTATATGGCTCTGCTGTATGTGGTACACAATTGGCTAACCTTGCTCACTTTTTCGTATTGCTAGATGCTGATGTACACTGGGAATGCAAATTGCTTTGTATATCCCCATTGGAAATGCAATACTAATTTTTGCTTGAGTTCAATTACAACATGTTACTGTTAATGAATATACAATCATATTTGGGAGACACCAATAGATACCCTTTAAGAATAATTATCCTCCTGTCCCCTTTTTATAGTCTTGAATCATAGATAACTCACCAAATTGATCATCTTCAGTCATCTATATAATAGAGAATGTTAAGTGATGGAGGGCCACATCATGTCTTTGTATCAGTGATGGTTCTAGACTTTTTTTTTAAAAGAGTGAAAATTCAAATACTACTCTGTATGAACATACAAAAGGCAACATATGTGCGGAACACTTGAATGACACACCAATTACATGGATCATTGTCTTTGTATTACCGAGATGCATACTATAGACTGGTCTCCTTTCTGCCACTGATCTTCATGGTGTGCCTCAACTTCTAGTAGTCATGGAATTCTAGTGCTCAGCTTTGAATGTGTTAGCCTAAAACTATACAGTGGGGCACTTTATTAGATATTGGGTGAATTTACCCTCAATCTGCATTGACAACAAGGTATAGAAAGTACAGAAATGCTGTTGTCAATATTATATCATGGATCCCAATGCATTACACACTGCTCAGGCTCTTTCATGAATGGTCTGTTGTTAGCCCATAGGTTCAACGTTGGCTGGATGTTATTGGGTTGATAGATATTTGCAGATATAGCGTGGCACTATAGTATGTGAATACCCCAGCAATGTTACTGTTTCTGATACGCTCAGTCCAGCGCATCTAGTACCAACTACTATGCCTCTAGTAAAGTAATCCAAATCTCTTGGTTTGTCCCTTTTTCCTCAGAACCGTACAACCTTACGATCCGGTGGTACTTACCTACCAGATTAAATTGCATCAGCACATACAATGCTCTCACTGGTAGAACAAATAAATGGGAAAAGAAGGCAGTAAACTCTAATGTACAACCATATAAATCACTTCCATAATATTTATTTAGGTTAAAACAACTCCTGTAACCTTATATAAACTTTGCAATGCCAATAAATAGTTAATATTTATATTAGAAAGTGAAGAGTTTCGAAAAATCCACAATATCTGTTAGATTCTATTTTCCATTGTCAGAGAGGCTTCCACTGGGCAGAATATACTGTTTAGGCTAGTTTCTCACACAACGGATTTGTCCGGCCAGCAAAAAAAGACAATTTTTCCATTGTTTAATTTCAGTGGAAGTGACAAATACATTAGGGCTTTCACACTGCACGAACACTGCACGGTCGCTGTGTTACAGCCGTGATAACCACTGACTAGGACGGCTGCCGTCCACGGTCTTCAGTTTGACAGATTGAAAAGAGATTCAAACACATGGCAATAACATGACGCATGGCACAAAACTGTTGCTTGTGAAAGGGACTGATCGATAGTAAAAAAAAACTTTTCTGTCTCGACAAAACCATGTGTGAAACTAGCCTTACGGTATACGAAGACCCAAAATGTCGAAGACCCCATGGTTTGTGTACATCTCCGATATTTTGGGGTCTGCACATGTACAGAACAGGTCCAGCGATCTCTGTTGCAGATCCTTCAAGTCGCACCATGATTGACATGCTGTGGTGTTTGGTGGGCGTGGCTGGACGGTGTTCCCGGAATATAGGGCATTGTACCTGTTTTCCGTGAGGGACAATGCCAGGGTCTGCATTGGTGGATGCAGATTTCCTAGCTTTAGCAGGCTGCCAGGTATCGGCCAGGCTGAGTAAGTCTCTGCTTATGCAGCCTGGCCAAAGGAGCAATGGTGGTTCAAGCCAGCATCTACGGACGTTGCACTCGGATCGCAGATGCAGCAAGGAAGTGTCTATTTCCTACAGACACCTCTTGCTGCATTTGAGTTGTATAGTGTTGGACTTCCGCTTCATTGTGGCTGTGCAATACAGCCCATCTCTGAATCAGGCACATAGTTTGAAAGAGGGTAGTCCCGTCTTTGAAACAATAGTGTCACCAAGTAAGTATGAAGGTGTCAGCATACGGAAGATAGGGGAGTCCTATTTTCTGTAGTGTATCCCTGCTCTTTTTGTGACGACAGAACGCCCGGTGCAATAACATCACTTAAATGCATCCCCTGTCACTTGGTACCTACCAGTAGTATTTACAGTGGGGGATTATTAAATGCAGAGCCGTAACTAGACTTTCTGGTGCCAGAGATGCATTGGCACCAGGGGCAGAACTATGGGAGACAATGGAGGCGCCTGCCGCCGGGCTCCAGCACTGAAGGGGCACCTCCTCCATTGTCAACAACATATTCACCCCACTGAGGGCTGTAACTATGTACCCGGAGTGTACCGTCATGGCCGCCCAATACATGGCACCCCTTCCCGGCACCTGAGAAGCCACCATACACTAGTGGAGAGCTCCATGTCAGACCATCAGCTGCTGACTTCGTCTATCTATAGCTTGTCAGCATGCAAACTGCTACATTACAGTGTCAGCGGCTGTGACTAGTGGGGGGGGCGGGCGTCTGGGATGAACTTACGCCACTGATTGGCACCCCCCCATTTTTTAAATAGGGACATAAGATAGTGCTCCTGAAAAAGGGGAAGGGCTAGGGAAGAGATGGGTGTACTCCTGGGACTGGTGATAAAAGAAGAGGAAGCTACAAGTGAGAGTGATTATAAACAGGAAAACTGACAGGCCCAAACAGCGCGACCTGTCCTGCAATGCCCTGTGCTATGGCACAGGTCGCACTATCCTAGTTACGACCGTGATTAAATGTATTTTGCACTTTACACGCAGCACTGCAATGAAATTCTCGGACAATGCCTTTGTTGAGGTGCAAAGTTTTGGCAGTAATGATATAATGATGATGTTTCTTGTCACAGAATGATTATTTGCACTGTCACTACATTTGCAATTTATAGTCTTTGAACAGAGCTGAAACAATTGTCAAAGATTTTGCTGTGTATCGTGGTTTTGAGTACATCTGGGAACACTGCATGGAGAGCAGTGGCGTAACTAGGGTATTTGGAGCCCAGCACTTGAGGAAAAATGGAGCCCCCCCCCCCCATATGTGCCCGCATCAGAAAAAGTGGGCGTGGCCACATGCCACACCACCGTTTCTCGCCACTCTGGGAACATTTCTTTCCATTCCATATGCACCTTAATGCCCTCAGTAGTAGTTCCCCCTCTTGCAATGCCCACTGTAGTAGTGCCCCTTATACAGTGCCCCCAGTAGTAGTTGTCCTATACAGTGCCCCAGTAGTGGTCTCTTCTATGTAGTGCCCCTTATACAGTGCCCCAGCAGTGGTCCCCTCTATGTAGTGCCCCTTATACAGTGCCCCAGCAGTGGTCCCCTCTATATAGTGCCCCTTACATATATCACAAAGAGACACAGAAAACAAACCACAATACTTACCTGAATCCCCGATTCTGCGCACGCCGCTGTTTTCTCCTCCATCTTCCCACTTGGCACTATGGTTGAGACGTCATGACATCTCTTTACCCACTGCGGAAGGCAGAGCTCATGAGTGAGCTCTGGTAATAGGTGCCGAAGCCACTGAGAGTCTGTCTGACTCTCATTGGCTGCTAAAACACACAGCCGCCGCGTAGTACAAGTGTACTAGCCGGCACCGGTGGGTTTGTTTTACGGTGTAGTGCGGACTGCACTCAGGGCCTGATTCACCTTTGGGAATAGAGTAAGATATAGCAAATAACCATGAACCTGGACAAACCATGTTGCAATGCAAGGGGTGCAAATACATAAATTTTTTTGTGGCATGCAGGGTAAATACTGGTTGCTTTTGCATGTAGACCACAAATGCTGGACACCTTTATTTTTACACTGCAATGTACATTTCCTTTTGAACACACCCATCCCAAAAATAAAGCTCTCTGCATATTTTAAATCTGCCCAACTGCTGTGCAATATGGTATTACTAAGGGGGAAAGTTGCTTGCTCTACCTTACTCTATTCCCACAGCTGAATAAGGCCCTCACTGCGGGCTGCACTGAAATGGTGCCCCCCGTGCCGAGGGAACGAGCCCTGGCTGACCTCCCCCCCCCCCCCCCCCCCTTCCTAGTTACGCCACTGATGGATAGCAGTATCACTAAGAGGCAGTTACTGAGCTGATGGAAAAAGTTTGAGAACCATTGTCTTACCCCAAGTATTACACACTGAAGAGTGACATCCACATACTGTACGTGATGCAACATTTTAAATATAAATGTAAATTAACCTTATACCCAAATCGCATACTTCCGGCGGTTCTATACATACCAAACACTCCTCCCCCCCCCCCCCCCCCATCCTTGTTCTCTTTAAGCATTGTAGTTTACTTACCTTAGGTCTCCTTTCCTTTTTTGTTTCCTCGTATACCTCTTTTCCACCAAAATCCAGGTCCGACCTGAGCTTTCAGACATGGTTCCAACCCAGGTCAGGCACCGTTTTCACAGCACCATCGATCTGGGTTACTCTCAGGTCAGCCCCATTCACACTGAACCTGGGTCTGCCCTGGTAAACATGTGAGGTCATAAAAAGTGGGAGGGGACTGCTCCACAACCACCAATCAGCTAATTTTAGGCATGACCCAAGTCGGATAACCCGAGTTGCGCAGTTTACATTGCACCATTACACAGGTCCGTCCTCAGTTCAACCCTAGTAGCTACCTGGGTTGGATTGCCGGGTCACTTGACTTGGATTATTTTTCAAGGACCCTTTTACACTGAGCTGCGACTCGGGTAGACCCAGCAATAACCCGGGTTATCGCATCAGTATAAGAGGGGTATAAATCTCTAATCCTAGTCTGCGGCTGACTGCCTTAGGCTCCTCTCTGTGACCAACATTATGATGCTGTGGCTGCCAGCCTGCTACCTGCTCCTCTCTGATGGTGGTGGATGGGACTTTGTTTTTACAAGCCCACACAGTATCCAGTGGGGCAGGGGGAAAGCAGAAAAGCAGATTCTCCTTTTCTTGCTCTAATTGGCCGGAGCGCATCCTGCCCTTTTTTTTTTGTCACCCCACTGTTATTGGTAAGCAGAACTTGCGCTGTGGGTTCATCCCGCAGCGCAAGTTCTGCTAACCAAAAGTTGCCCACTGGGCGCTCGCATTCCACGTGACACACTAACCCGTGACACACTAACGTGTGGCTACATACAGTTTGAGAAGTGCTGGATTAAAGGACAGTACAAAGCCACTTTCCTCGTATCTATTAATAATGCCAACAGACCATGCTCCCAACACAGCTTGCTCAGAGCTACCTGTTAGAAATACAGATAGAAATATGTAGTGTTTTCTCCCTCACAGATTATATGTTGCTATAGGAATGGACAAAAACGTTAAAGCATCTTAGCATCTGGATATTTAATTAAAGGCGCTATAACCTCAAATATTTGATTTGATTTGTTAGTTTTCTAGTTTAGAAAGTTGTATGTTTTTCTGTACCAGCTAATAGCAAGTTTTGGCTTGTGTCCCTGTCTCAGTTTGACCAGGCTTGACCACAACTTAATGACATGATAACTCTGCTAGGTTAAAAATAAGCCTTACTGCAGAGATAGGGAGCGTTATTGTGGGATGAAGACAAAAACAATGGTATTCTACTGCATACAAACGGGAAGAATTACTTTATTGCACCTTACTATAAAAAAAAAAAAAATAAACACGAATATACCAATGTTATAGATTAGTGTGTATTTAGTTGATAAGGGTGCGATCATAGACAATGTATACAGATCCATATTTCCACTTCCCATAATTCTTAGTTTCTCTTTACAGATAAC
Source organism: Taudactylus pleione (assembly GCA_031769625.1). Taxonomy (NCBI): domain Eukaryota; kingdom Metazoa; phylum Chordata; class Amphibia; order Anura; family Myobatrachidae; genus Taudactylus; species Taudactylus pleione. The sequence goes on from JAUIMM010000064.1 coordinate 905,909, forward strand.
GCAATTTATTTTAACAACTAGCAATACACACACACATTTTAGTGAAATACATTTTCTACACATCTAAGATCCAATTATACAGATTCACCCCAGAGAATTTCATACTTGGGGGTTTATTTACTAAGCATTGGGTTCTAAAATCTGGCACTTCCAATCGTGTCTGTACCCAAAATTTAAAAGGGCAATGATTTTACTAGCAATACACAGCTAGAAAAAGTGTTTTCTTTTTAAATTTCAGGGATAAACATGATCAGAAGCGCCAGGTTTTCAAACTCGACACTTAGTAAATAAACCCACTAGAAACCAGGAACCTGTCCAGGGTGACTGGCTCACAGGAGTACAGGGGAAATCCCCAGTGGAACCCCACTACCTGGGGGCCACCTTTCTTCTCTAGGTGTCAAGTTCCAGACCTCAAATTATATACACTTTCTCTATTAGATGGTCAGTTACCTGGTGGAGTAGTACCACTGATCATGGGTGCTTGGTTCCTTTCTATAAAAACCACAACAAAGTTTGCCTATTGGTTAGCCAAGCATCTGTGGTGGCTGGAAAAAACACAATACCAATAAACAAGGCACTTTCAAACCTATATAAAATAATATAGCCCAATAAATAAAGTCAAAATTCCATTTGCTGCAGATCCATGAGAAACAACTGTGAATATTCTAACAAGAACATATGAACAGTGAAAAAAAATAAAGGACCTGCGCAGTGGAATTGAACATAATACAAGGGTGTCTCGCATATAAATAACAGTTCTAAAAAGAATATACACTGTTACAATACCACACTATCTAAGATAAACACTGTATCTAAAAAGTATCTAATTATGAAAAGACATAAAGGTAATGTACATTTAGATCAGGAATAGTCTATTCCATTGGGCTTTAAGAAAAAGGGAAGGAAATGTCCAGTATGAGTCTTTAAATAGATAATCCACCATAGAGGAATCAAAAACAAAGTTCCAAAAAATGCAGCAATCTGTTAAAACAAGGATATCCCTTATTCCAGTGTTCAAACACCCCTGAACCAATTGTTAATGAAGTATCATGACACCATCCAAGACAATGTTATAGATATATAATTCCGTACTTAGATTAGGAGGTATTTAATCGTTGGTCTATAGCAGTGGGGAGATCTAAGCCCCGTAAATGACAAGTAGCGGTTGGTAGTTCCTCCGTATGATCCCGGAGTCCTGGTAATAGCAGCGAGCAGCCTGGCACTTGCTATAGCAAGAAGAAGGGCCTGAGAGGTAAGCACAGGTGAATAACCACTCCGTCTGAGTTTCCTCAGAATCTGTGCTGAGCGGTTCTCCCGCTGTCGGCTGCAAAGAACTTGGGGAGTCAGGAAAAAAAGACAATCTGGTTTTCCGACATGTGGGGTAATTAGGTAGTGGAGCCCTTAACGCGTTTCGTCACGCTCACAAAAGGTCTGTGGTGGCTGGCCACACCCCTTAAGCATGACCCTTACTACTGCATTCCACTGGTGGGCCCTTCATTCCCCAGTCTGACACTGAACCTGTCCAAAACTAAATTTACTTTCACCTCTTAATTCCCGAACATCAGAATCTTAAGGGAACTCTATTTCTGGGAGTATTACCAACAAGAGCGCTTCATTACACCACTACCTAGGTGACTAAAGTCATACTTTGGCAGAGATGTATCAAAGCTTGGAGAGAAAGTATACAAAGATAAACCAACCAACCAGATCCTGACTGCCATTGTACAGGCTTGAAAAATAACAGTTATGAGGTTGGTACTTTATCTCTCTCCACTTTATCTTTCTTCAAGCTTACATCTCTGCCTTTCTTATGAGATTTGTTACATAAGAAATTACAGCCTAGCCAGTAGTCTGTGGATAACTGATCAGGTCTGGCTCTTCACAGAATTCAATCTAGTGCTATTTTATTTATTTTTCTTGTGCATAATAGGTTTTATTTTATCTTGAACCATTTCCAGAGGCACAGGTAACCTCTTTTATTCCTTCAACAAGACAATGCTGGGTTAAATGAGTTACAGAATTTTATACCATGGAAATGTTTTTGTATAGTTTCTAGAGGATTAGTTATGCTATTTTCCACTTGGGTTCCAACAGAATGTTAAAAAAGTAACCTCTCCACGACTACAAGAAATACTGGCATTAACGTATTGGATAATGAAGATTGTAATGTTAACAAGGATATTCTAGATAATTGAGAATTTAGGTAACCATATAAGGCACATAGCTGCAGGCTAAGGACTTTATACAGGTCACAAATCTCCGAGTTGACTACTAATCTCTGTAATAAATTACAGCAGAGGTTCCCAAACTCTGGGGCCGATTCAGACCTGGACGCTAAGCCGCGGAAGAAAGCTATGGGTGATTGTCGTCCGTCTGCGCATGCATCGCAGCGCGTGCGAACCAGTCGTGATCGAGAATCATGCGCTCTTAACACAAAGACTGAGCGCTACTTTGAGTGACTGTGCTGTTTGTGAGTGGTAACAGGGAAGGTGCTTGTGAACGGGGGAGTGGTGGTGCGAACGCAGGCGTGTCGGGGCATCAAAACAGAGTTTTATGGGGGTGCATAATTAGCATTGAAGCGTCATTGTACACGTCACTTGGTTGTATTCCAGCCTGCAGTGATCAGTGCGTGCGGTGGAGTAGAGTCTACCTCAAGCACTGCGCGCAGCTCCGATGGCTCTCGATTGTTCCGATTAATCATACACTTCCTGGAAATGACGTGTGTTAAGAAAGAAAAGTGGGCGTCTTTATACCGGCGTGCGCTCACTCTGCCGTCGCTCTCTAAAACATAGAGGGCGTCCTTACACTAGACAGTGCGATCGCAGATTTTGACAGCGAGAGATCGCAGCTTAGCGTCCGGGTCTGAATCGACCACTCTGTCCTCAAGGCACCCTAACAGTCTAGGTTTTAAGGATATCCATTCTTGACCAGCAACAGAAGACAGAAGATGAGGACTGGAGAGTGATGCAGCTAGTGTGAAGCACTGTACTGTGTGGTCTATAAGGGACTATTCTGTGTGGCAAAATGTGCAATTAGGGACTATTCTGTGTGGCATAATGTGCAATAAAGGACTATACTGTGTGGAAAATGTGCAATAAGGGACTATACTGTGTGACATGTGCAATAAGTGGCTATACTGTGTGGCATAATGTGCAATGATGGATTATACTGTGTGGCAAAATGTGCAATAAGGGACTATTCTGTGTGGCATAATGTGCAATGATGGATTATACTGTGTGGCAAAATGCGCAATAAGGGACTATTCTGTGTGACATAATGTGCAATGATGGACTATACTGTGTGGCATAATGTGCAATAAGGGACTATAATGTGTGGCAATATGTGCAATAAGGGACTATACTGTGTGACATAATGTGCAATAAGTGATTATACTGTGTGACAAAATGCGCAATAAGGGACTATAATGTGTGGCAATATGTGCAATAAGGGACTATTCTGTGTGGCAAAATGTGCAATTAGGGACTATAGTGTGTAGCATAATGTGCAATAAGGGACTATACTGTGTGGCATAATGTGCAATAAGGTACTATGCTGTGTGGCAAATTGTGCAAAAAGGGACTATACTGTGTGACATAATGTGCAATAAGGGACTATACTGGGTGGCATAATGTGCAATAAGGTACTATAATGTGTGGCAAAATGTGCAAAAAGGGACTATACTGTGTGACATAATGTGTAATAAGGGACTATACTGTGTGACATAATGTGTAATAAGGGACTATACTGGGTGGCATAATGTGCAATAAGGGACTATAATGTGTGGCATAATGTATGGCATAATGTGCAATTAGGGATTATACTGTGTGGTCTATAAGGGGCTATACCGTGTGGCATAATGTGAATTGGTACTATTGTGTGGCCACACTTTTTTTCCTGAGAGGCCACGCCCCTATTTTTGGTGCACGCCTTTAATTAAACTGGAGGGGGGGGGGGGGCACCAATGCTATTTCTGGCACAGGGCACCAAAATGTCTAGTTACAGCTCTGTGACAGGGTAGATCCTTTAGATACTGCTGTATTCTCTTTAACTGCTGCTGTGAAGAGGTACTCTTCCCTGTAGCTAATGCTGTGACCGCCCACACTGTGGAGCCCACACTTCAGGACATATTATTCTGTTTTGTTGTCTCTGTGCTATAGTTTGGGCAGTGTAAAAGAGCTGGGGTTTACACCTACAGAGTTGGATAGTGAATCCGAGTCGTTAGCACTGTCATCATCACCAGGGATGTCCATCGAAGGGGTCACAATCCATGGTGCCTACGGTGCTTTGCATTGATGGTTTGAAATCATCGACTGGAAACCATTGATGGTTTCAACGGTCGATGGGCATCCCTATTATGGGCAGTAGGGAAATCAGTGAAGGGGGTGCTGGACTGCATGGCATAACAGCTGTGGGTGGCAAACCATTGAGGGTTGATTGCTATCCTCATCATCCACTACTTAGCATTATCAAGTTTGCTTGCACATCCTCAAGCCCATCATAATCCTCAACATATTTTAAGACTATAGTCCAATCAATTAAGGGGAAACCATTTAAGTTGTTTTAGGGATTTTTTTTTTCTTTTTGCTTCACAAATGCCACCTGCAGCACAGTGCCATACTTGTGACTTTGGCCCAAATTCACTCTTGTTAAATCTGTGGAATTATTGTGAGATTTACATTTGTGAGATTCTACATTTGTTTGCATCCAGCACAGCAGTGTATATTATACAGTTAGGGACACTCAGCATCACACTAGAAATGCTGTTTAGTCATGGAGAACAGGAAAAAGTGACCTCTCACACTAACGCTGCATACACACGGGACAATTTTCTTGGACGATATGAAAGATAACGATATCGCTCAACAATAAATCGTTTTTGTGCAGTGAACGATCGACCAATGACCAACGGTGCGCGTTCCCGCATGAACGATATCTATGGTCGACCGTACATGCAGGCCAACTTGGACGATTTTGTCAAGATTTGCCTGTAAAGACATGACTTCACTGAAATATATATCATAGATATCTATCAGTGTATACACCCAAAATCATTTTCCCTGCACTAAAGAAAGTTGGAGGGAAATCCATCGGTGATATCTTTGGTTGTGCAGGTTGTACCATATGTATGCAGCATAACAGATATATGAATAATTTCCATTACATCAAAGATCCTGATTAAATTAAATAATTCCTAAGGATCCAGTTTGTTAACACCAAAGAAAAAGAAAAGTGTGATATTTTAAAATACATTTTATTATTTTGTCTTTTAAGATCTTGGCTGCCAGCACTTTTCACATTGTATATTTAGTTTTGATAAACTATTAGTAGTAACAAATGCAGTTAAAATAGTAGAATAACAGATATGTCCCATAGGAATAGCAGTCTTTATATTTTACATTAATGGACCACGATGATCAATCAAAATACAATTGTTTTTAACACAGTCTTGTCATATAATCAATTAAAAAAAGAACACTTCCTTCAGTGGTCCAGTGATTGCATGCTATATAAACAGTGCCACTACACCATACCATAATAAACAAAATATAAAAGTAACAGTATGGACACTCTCATATAGCTGTACAGAAACAGGAATAATCCAAAGCCTTTATCAGCTGATAAGCCATTGAATGAAGCAGTTTGTGTCATACACAAACCTAGAGGTCAATTCAATTAGGTGCGAATTGCGAGTAGTGAGTTTTTCATGAAACTCGCAGACTTCGTACGAATGCACACACCTGAGAATTCTCCAATCCAATTGCGAATTGACTGCCAAATGCGATGTGAAAGAAGTACATGAAAAAGTGGGGAGACCATCCGGGACCCCCCAAAATGTCTAATTTTGTTAGAAGGACCATATAGAAGGCTGTTTCTGGGCATTAGGAAAGTATTGAAGGTTTTTAAATGGTATCAAATGGCTGATTTGTGTGTTTTGTTTTTTTTTAAATGCAAAACAAATTATAAAAAGAACACTTGTTTTCATTTAATCTCAAATGAATTAAACGAAAAATGTGAAAAAAGTAGGGAAAAAATGACATGTAATTATTGGACTAAATATGCTAATTGGAATCTTGCTATTGCCTAATTAGTCATTGGGGGGGGGGGGTCCAAGGGGTTCAGCACAGTGTCCTGACATTTTAAGCTTAAAATAAAGATTTTCCCTTCCATCTCTCACCCTCAGGTAGGTGCGAATGGAAAAACGCGAGTTTACTCTGACTGGTTCAGTGCTAATTGGATTGCAAAATTAGGTCGCTATGTGTATTCTCAGAGAAAACAGCACCCCGCAATTCACACCTATTTGGATTAAACCTCCAGAGTCCAATGTAATTGTAAAACAAAAAACAGATATGTTGTAGTATTTGGAGTGTTCAGAGTTAGTGAATCAAGGGGGTGATTCAGCCTGGATAGCGAGCACGCAGGCAGCTATGCGATTCTGTTCTTGCTATAATGCAAATGCAACAGAAGGTGTATGACCCCCCCTGCTGTATTTGCGGCCCCAGCACTGTGACGGAAGTCGCAGGCTGGGATCAGCATTGCGACCATCGATGGTCGCGATGGTGGACAGCGTCTGGCCACCAGCCAGCTGAGTATGCCTCCACTCGCAGAATGAGTCCTGCACACGCGCAGATTCCCGATAATCGGAAATCTGCGATCAGCATTGCACATACTGTACGTGCTGAATCAGGCCCCAAGTCCATTGTTTACCCGTTTCATACTAACATGGCAGATACTACAGTGGAAACAGAGTTTTTTAGCCCCACACTTTACATCAAAATTCCAAAGGATACAGTACATCCTAATTATAGGAAATATTTCAACACAACAAAGAAAGTAGGAGAGTGATCCACTGTGTTATCAATCAGGGAATGGATAGTTTCCTTATTTCCACAAATTAATGCAGCGTCTCCTAACGAGATATCCCCTACTCACACAAAGGCACTCAGTTGAAAAGTTGTAGGATTTATAGCTATACACAAATATCTTCAAGTCCGTATAATCAATTTGCAATGTTTGTGCAACTAAACTAAATGACAAAATTCTCATTGTAAATTACCTTTTACCTTATGCAGCCCATATTAATCTTATATGGTGTCTAGTAGTAGTGTCATATATGATTGAATGGCTCAGTAATAGTCATGTTTTAAATTAGTAGACCGTTTTGTGCATGGCTACAACTTGTATCTATTTTCCAACTGTATTTTTCAACAAAATTGGTTAGGATTGTGATCCCCTTGTGAGCTCAACCCCTACGTATTTCTTGTACTGATTGGAAAGTCATGTCCAAGCATTGGCAGCTTTGTTCAACAGCCCTCATTGAAACAACTTTGAGATAGTGAAGTAGATTCTAGAGTCATGCGCAAAAGCACACGCAGCAACGTTTATTGGTGGTCGCCCATCTGCGACATAATGCAAATGCCGCTACAAACTCCTTCCCTTGTGTACATCAGTTCTGCCTAATGTGCAATGACTGTGACGCCCACTTTTAGCATTGGTACATGCTGTAATATTGATCAGTGCATCCTTAGCCCACCATCATTCACACCACTGAAACATGCACTAGCCCTATGACAGCTGCAGTTTTCTCTGTCTGACCATGGCCTCCTATACCTGCAGCTGTGTGTCTGGGAACGTAGCCGCTTGCATTGACACGCCCCCGAAACCCCCATAACACGCCCACTAAATGGACCATTTTTTGTTTGCACTGCTAACCACCTCCCAGTCACCGCCCAGGAACGTCTATCACTTTTCCACCACATTTCTGATAACATCTAATCCGATAGCAACAGCGCCTCTGTGTGTAAACTCTGTGTAACTCATGCACCATAGTGGTATTTAGAAATTTTCGCAGTTGCCAAAAATCCCTCAACTACATTAGCATTGTGTGCGAATCACAATCAGGCCCACTCTGATTTAATCACAAATTCCTAGTTTAGTAACTCAGAGAATTATAAAGAAAGGTTATTGTATATACATATATACTGTTTAATCAAAGCCTTTCTCTATGAGGACAAGTAAGGTCAGGGCCGCAACTAGGGGGGGCGCTAAGGGGGCATGTGACCAGGGTGCCGGACTTGAGGAGGTGCTGGGGAGAGACTGCCGGGAGGCTAGGTTGCTGCACAGAGACACTATCAGTCTAATGCGGTGCCGGACGCAAGCCAATCAGTGCTTGTGGGCTCGGCAGCCAATCAGCAGAGGCTGCCGGTCTGTGAGCTCCAATTGGTTCACGAATGGCATCACATTACAATGATGGCAGTACTGACAGTTCCCCAGCATGTGGCAGCCCCATCCCGTGCCACCCCGAGCTCACCCACGCACAGCCTTGGCAGGTAAGAGAAGGGAGATGGGGCCTTACTGTGGCTTAATGTAAAAAAGGCCTTACTGTGACATAATGTGTAAGGAGCATTACTGTGGCATAATGTAAAGGGGGCCTTACTGTGGCATAATGTGTAAGGGGCATTACTGTGGCATCATGTATATGGGGCATTACTGTGGCATAATGTGTTGTAGGGGACATTACTCTGGCATGATGTGTTGTAGGGGACATTACTCTGGCATGATGTGTTGTAGGGGACATTACTCTGGCATGATGTGTTATAAGGGGCATTACTGTGTGGCATAATGTGCTGTAAGGGGTATTACTGTGGCATAATGTGTTATAAGGGTAATGTCTAGCATAAGGTGTTAAAAGGGGCATTACTGTGTCACAAAACCACACACCCTTTTCGTTGTATTTTGTTTTGGGGGGGGGGGGGGGCGCCAAATGATGGCTTTGCCCTGGGTGACAAAAATCTTAGTTTCAGCCCTGGTAAGGTGATAACTGGAGTTGTACATCGATGGCTGATGTTTGGCAAGCAGTGATGGTTCGAGGTGATGCTCGATGGATTGCTATCAGTGGCAGGGGACAGATAGTTGCAATTGGTATACGCACAAGCAAGCCATTAATGGTTTGACTATCAATTGTTACTCCTTCAATGGACAACCCTAGGCAGGACCTAGTCTCCGGCTACGTCATCTTAGGGGCGACGGAGACAAGATTCTCACCACACTTCCTCATCTCCTACTGGCTTAATCTCCTCATCCGACACTCTGATCACCAGCCAGGCTTTGCATTAACTTATAGATTATTATTATTATTATTGTTATTTTTGTAATTATGATTATTAATAATACAATTTATATAGTTATAGCAGATTTCATTGCACTTTACTGTGTGATGCACAGGGAGATGTGTAATCTGCTCTCCTTTAGTGGATTGGCACCACAGTGTTGATTATGGGAGAGGAGTAGTGGCAAGCAATAGAAAGAGTATCGTCAATGAATGGAGTGTAAAGGGGAGGGGAATGACAACTGCCATCATCGGTGGCACAGAAGGACAGATCACCCCAATGTTAAACATTTGTTCACAATGCAAGCGAATCACTTGGTGTCTAAACGGCTTATCAATACAAATGTGACTACATCAAGACTTGGTATCAAGATGTAGCATGCAGGCACAGTAGAAGCCCTGACACTTCATGTATAGAGGGGGGACCCTATAGGTTGATGATGCTCAGAACTATAACTCCCACTCTATCAACTTCCTACACTTCATTTACACAGAACATTCTCTAGGTTCAGCCAACTGAAAGGGCCAACCATATGTGGCTATCATATCGGCTCACCTTTATTTTGCTTTGCTGACGAGAAATACATCTTTTACGTACGCAATGTGCAGGGGTTTTACCATCTCAGACTAATCCTACTGTGCTCAATGCTTAATCTATTCCCCAGTCAACATCCCTCTTTGGTCATTAATATACCAAATTTGTAGCCTTTATTTTTGTGAATCTGTATTTTTAAGTGTAATAACAAACAACCCTGGTGATAATATCCGTGAATGTCTGATATTGATATTAGCTGCACCTAGTGCCATCATAGCATTTAATAATTTAATTGGATGTTGGCACAGGTGAGCAATCTTTTGTATAGCGTACTGTTACTTGCCACAGCTAAACTAGCGAGAAGGCACACGTACACTTTGCAACTGTGCATACGTTGTAGAAAGCACTCAGACTGCTATGTGCAGCACCATCATACATACACACACAGTGTGACGATGTTAAGACCCTGGGCACGCGCAGCGGCCGTACTGCGCGTGCGCAAGCCCCGGAGCGAGAGAGAAATTCTCTCGCTCCGGAGCGCACTACAAAAATGGCGGCTGTCAATGTTGATCGACCGCTCGCCCCGTTTTGTGGGCGGCCGCACTGACAGCAGTGATGTCAGTGGGGAGCTTCCTGCTCGATCAGAGCAGGAAGCTCCCTGGGGCTTGCGGTTGCCGAGACCCAACCTTAGGGTCTCGTCGCAAGCCACGATGGTCGTGATAATCCATCATGTGGGAGTATTGTGGTCGTGTAGCCAGACTCTGTGCGGACACAGATGGTTTTTGGTGATTCTTTTGCACAGAACATGGGGCGGGTGTGAGTTCCCATTATAATAATGATGGTAAAGCAGTGGGCAGGCTGTCCATTCGCGTGGAGATGGTCAGATACTCTCAAAGATGGGTGGATACTCATTCGCATAAGATAGCAAGCATGCTGCCACAACCAGATGGAAAAGTAGCCACAGATGTGTGTCTCCTAGAATCAGGCCCATTGTGTTAGTAATCTTGGCAAGAGCCCCTTCAGGGCTGTACTGGTCCTTGACATATTTTCCTGAAACAGAGCTGCATATTCTAGTGCAAAACAATCTCCTAGAAATCAATACAGTGTAAAATAAAATGAAAAGTACAATTGTCTAATTCAAAATGATGCTGTTCAACATGTAATATCCTAAAAATAACATGCCTAATGACGTCCCTTCAGCTGCTGAAGGCTGTGTGTGACTGCGTAGAGAGAGCGCTGCTCTATATATAACAAGTGACTAATAATTAGAGGTTCTACTGCTGGACCGTACACAACGACATTATAATTCCCCCAGCACAGATAGAGAGAAGTGATTTCATGTAGTATGTAGGTGATTGGCCTGGGAGATGGAAATCCTATCCTCCTTTGCAGTGACAGCAGTGGTTCATCGTTTTCTGCAGGAGTTATGGTTTAGGATCTGAATAAAAGAAGGAATAAAGGGTTACAATGTATATAACGTTCCCATGATATATGTACAGCAGGTGGAACTTTTTGCAGAAAACTCCTCATAGTTACAGAATTAAATACAGAGGCCGGATGCAGAGGTGCACACACAGCCACTGTTTGCGGATCTAAGCAATTTTTTTTTACTGCGCATGATCAGGCCCGTCAAGAGCCGCGGTGGGCCCCGGTAAAAAAGAGGGCTTGGCCTAATCGCGGGAGGCATGGCCACGCCCCCTTAGGTAAAAAAAATAAAAACCGTTTGCAGCGAAGCGGTGCTGCGCGTCTGCGAGGGGGGGGCGCAGTGAGCCCCCTCAGCCCGGTGCATAGCCAGTGGGGGGGGGGCGATCAGCTTCATCCCTCCCCGCCACAGCCTTAGGAGACTGCTGTGGCCGCGATCAGTCTACCAGAGCAGCCCAGCACACAGCAGCATCTGCTGGGCTGCTGTGATGTAAAAGGGGGGGGAGCGGCGCCGGGCCCCTCCAAGCCCAGACCCGGGTAATTTGTACATGTCCCCCCCCCCTTTTCAGGGCCCCTGCGCATGATACAAGTTACATTACAGATAGTGGTCGCAGTGAGGACTTGGAATCAGTGTGAGTGTCAGGGAATTTTTGTGGGAGGTAATGGGGAGGGGGGACATTCATGTTGCATTGTTTTAAGGGTGTGTCTGTGTTTGCAACTACAAATGCATGTGCGGTGGGTAAGGCTCACTTCTGACGGACATTCTGAATGACCATAAGGTTGCTGGGAAATTTGTTGGTGTGACCAATGGTGCATCTTTGTATGCAAGTGGTGTATTTGAGACGTCGCTAATGGACGTCTCAATACAAATCCCAGAAGCTACAGTAGCAAATGCAGGATTTCTAAAGGGGAGTTTCCAAATGCATGGTGATACGAGTGTGGCCAGTCCATGAAGAGGGCATAATCAACTTATCCAGCTTTAATATGCATCATGCAAAGTGTTTGGTCCTGTATATGCTGGAATTATGACACTCAAAAGTTCAGAGATCACACTAAGCCATTAGATGCAGCAGTAGCGGAGCTGAATGTTTTTGTTTCAGATGTGGGCACCATTCCAGAGTATGGGAGCAAGTACGGGAGCAGCAGAAGAACCTAGCACTACCCTGGACATATATGTACATATTGGTCTCATTATGCACTGGATAGTGTATTATTATATGGTATCAATAATTAACCCTATTGATGGTCTATAGGGTTACATCCCTAACAGTGCTTGTTTTCCAGATCTCCTAATTGATGCACATGTGTATCTATTACTGGCTGACACATGTTAAAACACCCATAGGTGGTGCTAATTATTTAATTTGTGATACTTAGAAGAACATGCAACATTAGTAGTAATCTATTATGTTACTATTTCTATTGTGGTCATGGTGTGGACTGGGGAGATTGGTTTCCCGGGCAACCGGAACCCCCTCTGTTTGCCTATGGGCTACAACATTTGCATATTCGCACATCAGCTGTGTACGGGATCGCAGCTGCAATGGAATTTGCATGCACCTCTGAATCCGGCCCAGAACCAGGGCTGTATTATTCATAAGACTGACTAGGATGAAGCCTAGGGGCTCTACAGACCTAGGGGCACCACAGGGAGAAGGTGCAAGGCACACTCATAGCCAGCTGAGGTTTGTTTTGAGACAATATAGGAAGGGAGACAGTGGACCAATAGTGCACTAGCGTCATGGTTGTTACACCTTTATGAGAGGACACAAGACTACTGCTGTCATACCTGTTGTCACAGCTGCCACCTAGGGGAAGTCCTCTCTCCTCCAGACCTCAGCACACACAGGGCCAGGAGATTCCACAGGACTTGTGGGGGACTCCAGCCGCCTACTAGAGATCTACCATCGAGTGCAGAACAAGGGTACCCCAGTATAGTGGTGGAGCCAACTGGTTTGAAGATCCAGAGCGCACACACCAGGACAGACCCTGCAGCCTACTGGTAATTGTATAGTGCAGGATGCTGCTGTGACACACACAAGGTCATCCAAAAACCTGAGAACTGCCTTCAGGGTGAGGAAGATATATGGTGTGCACACCATACAGGAAGAGACCCCCCATCCAGCAAGGGTCATCTTACACATCCCATTCCATGTCCTAACAGAACAAATATGTAAGAATTTTGTTTTACCTCATATTTTCTTTTCTTTTTTCGTATTAACAACCCCACATAAAGTACAATTAATTGATTCTCTTACATAACCTATATTAATATAAGATACTTAACTGCTTCCTTGCAGTGAAAAAAAATCTTATAGTAAAACAATTATTTATAAATTCTAAAAATGTTATTCACTTAACAATATTACAGTATTGAACAATTATACCCCCAAAATGTGCTGTCCTGAAAAGTTCTACTTGCGCAATAAAAATATAAAAACAATTGTGAATAGAATTCTTCAGGAGACCCTCAAAATGGATATAGGGCTGCATACTGCGGTCTAGTACTTACTGTACCAGGGCCAGGCTGTCTTTAGTGGGTTGAAAGATTAAGGGCCTCATTCAGACCCACTCGCGAGCGGCTGTCCGCTCGCAAGTGGGTTGATGATGTGCACTGCGCATGCGCACGACGGAGGGAGCTCCGTCGTGCGCATGCGCGAGACGCGACGAGCGAAGGACTTTCCTTCGCTCGTTGTGTCTGATCAAAGGGGGCGTGCTGTCGATGTTGATTGACAGCACGCCCCCTTTCGTGGGCGTGCCGGGGGCGTGCCTCCCTGACAGGGGCGTTCCCAAGGGAACGCCTACCGTCAGAAGCCGGCCCACTGACATCACTAGTGATGTCAGTGGGAGTGATTTTGGCTCTGATAGAATCTCAACCGCAGGCCCTTGCGGTTGAGAATCTCAACCGCAGGCTTCTGCACGCAGTGGCGATGGTCAAGACCATCGCGACCATCATCCTGCACGCTCGTATAGGCTGTGGGTGGTGACTCACAGCTATACGAGCGTCCAGGAGGACGCTCCATATTTATGGAGGTGGGCCCTGATTCAGAGCGAGCGCTCTGGTCAGAACGTCCGGCTCTGAATCAGGGCCTAAGTGCCGGAGGAGGCCCAAAATACCTGAAAGCCTAGGGGCCCGGCCATGGGTTAATAGAAATTCGGCCCTGCCCAGAACCATTTATTTAGTCATCCAGGTCATTCCAGAACATATTAGTTAAATATACCACCACAATGGTTTCAGAATTCATAATTGTATTCCCTTTTTCCCATGAAGAATATTTTATTTTTCAGAAGGACTCATTTCTATTCTGAGTTAGTGCTACTGAGAGGAGAGATGGTGCACTGCCAGCAGTCCATTCTGGCTTTGCTCTGATGCAGAGCTTCTCTCTTCCCCAGTGTTCCTAAGGGTGACTTTATAACTAACAAAAGTGCAATGTTTAATCTCTGACATTCCCTGCCCATTATAATCTATGTAGATTTGCAGTGTGTTTCACATGACAACTATACAGTGTATGAAATGGTAACCTGGAATTATATAGATTACAATAGGCAGAGATGTCATATGTAATGGATTGGGTATTACACAGGTGTCAAGACCTGTTTAGTGACAGGCGTGTAGCAATTAATTTGTATTTGTCGAAAGGATTATACACATTACACACCGTAAATTAACCTTACTCTTGTGTATTGATGAATAAAAAGATAAGACGTGAGAAGCCTACTGAACCCATTCTCTGCTTTGATATTTATGTCAGTAGATTTCATGACTTTACACAGCTGTTATAACCTTATGCGTAAGGGATGAGTATTCTCAATGAGTTATCACAGCATTCATTCTATTTTCTCTAATCCTGATGCTTCACCTATTATGACCCTGCGTTCCTCTGTCACCTGTTATGACCCTGCGTTCCTCTGTCACCTGTTATGGCCCTGCATTCCTCTGTCACCTGTTATGGCCCTGTGTTCCTCTCTGATACCTGTTATGTGCCTGTGTTCCTCTCTGTTACCTGTTATGTGCCTGTGTTCCTCTCTGTTACCTGTTATGTGCCTGTGTCCTCTCTGTTACCTGTTATGTGCCTGTGTTCCTCTCTGATACCTGTTATGTGCCTGTGTTCCTCTCTGTTACCTGTTATGTGCCTGTGTTCCTCTCTGTTACCTGTTATGTGCCTGCGTTCCTTTGTCACCTGCTATGAGCCTGCGTTCCTCTGTCACCTGTTATGGCCCTGCGTTCCCCTGTCACCTGTTATGGCCCTGCGTTCCTCTCTGTCACCTGTAATGACCCTGTGTTCCTCTCTGTTACCTGTTATGGCCCTGCGTTCCCCTGTCACCTGTGAGGGCCCTGCGTTCCTCTCTGTCACCTGTGAGGGCCCTGCGTTCCTCTCTGTCACCTGTAATGACCCTGCGTTCCTCTCTGTCACCTGTGAGGGCCCTGCGTTCCTCTCTGTCACCTGTGAGGGCCCTGCGTTCCTCTCTGTCACCTGTGAGGGCCCTGCGTTCCTCTCTGTCACCTGTGAGGGCCCTGCGTTCCTCTCTGTCACCTGTGAGGGCCCTGCGTTCCTCTCTGTCACCTGTGAGGGCCCTGCGTTCCTCTCTGTCACCTGTGAGGGCCCTGCGTTCCTCTCTGTCACCTGTGAGGGCTCTGCGTTCCTCTCTGTCACCTGTGAGGGCCCTGCGTTCCTCTCTGTCACCTGTGAGGGCCCTGCGTTCCTCTCTGTCACCTGTGAGGGCTCTGCGTTCCTCTCTGTCACCTGTGAGGGCCCTGCGTTCCTCTCTGTCACCTGTGAGGGCTCTGCGTTCCTCTCTGTCACCCGTGAGGGCCCTGCGTTCCTCTCTGTCACCCGTGAGGGCCCTGCGTTCCTCTCTGTCACCCGTGAGGGCCCTGCGTTCCTCTCTGTCACCCGTGAGGGCCCTGCGTTCCTCTCTGTCACCCGTGAGGGCCCTGCGTTCCTCTCTGTCACCCGTGAGGGCCCTGCGTTCCTCTCTGTCACCCGTGAGGGCCCTGCGTTCCTCTCTGTCACCCGTGAGGGCCCTGCGTTCCTCTCTGTCACCCGTGAGGGCCCTGCGTTCCTCTCTGTCACCCGTGAGGGCCCTGCGTCCCTCTGTCACCTGTTATGACACTGCGTTCCTCTCTGTCACCTGTTATGGCCCTGCGTTCCTCTCTGTCACCTGTGAGGGCCCTGCGTTCCTCTCTGTCACCTGTGAGGGCCCTGCGTTCCTCTCTGTTACCTGTTATGACACTGTCTTCCTCTCTGTTACTTGTAATGACACTTCGTTTCTCTCTGTTATGACCCTGCGTTCCTCACCTGGCCAATGGTGCAGTTAGCACAATAGTCAGTAATAGTAAGACAGGACAACCTGAGAGTGCCCTAAGTGACAATACAGAGAGTATGAGGAGAAACACAGTTTTTTTCAGAGATCAATAAACAATTGTGCTTTTGCATTTAAACTTCAAACAGTGTCATCAAGAGAAAACAAAATAATTCCAGCTAGATCTATTCCTTCCCTTTCCTTTGTAGAGCCAAAGGCTGTGCAGGTGAATTTTCTGTCCCTGACACCACGTAGACTGTATCACAGTCCTTGGGGTAAAGACTCGTGTTTGGTTGCGATTGCAATCTTCGGTGTGTTTAGGCATGTTTTTCAACTCGCAAATTTACTAAAGACAAACTCTGGTGAGTTTGGGAGAGATTTCTGTATGTACACTGAACAATTGAGATTGCAAACACGATTAAATACACCATTGGCCGAACTCGAAAGTACTTTTACTGGAAAGTATACAACTCAGAGCCCAGTTGTGGTTTCTAAAATACTCGTTTTTACCCCTGTGTTTTTAAGAACCAGGACTCAGCAGAAGGACTGATTTCATTGCTTTTTTGGGGAGGGGGCCCCACATCTTTTTTTTTTTTTCTTAATTTAACCCTTTTTTTTTTATTAACCCTTATTTTTTACACACATGCAGCCTTCACATATCTCACTGATATGTGCAGGCTGCTTGTTCAGGAGAGTTTGGCTGAAGTCAGACACTGAAAACTCGAGTGAGAAATCTCGATTAGATAAACCATCCGAAAACATACTTCTTGGTAAATCTGAGTGTTTCAGAAGCCTAAATCATCTGAGTTTCAGCGAGTCAAATTGAGTTTAAAAATGGCAAAACTCGACCAAACATGATTGTTAGTAAATTTACCCCCTTGAATGTACATTCTGTATAGTCAGTATTACTTGGTAATTTCCTGAACTGGACCTAGAGACTATTTCAAACATTTAACGGGACAATATTTGAAAATTGATTCATGGTGACTATGAAAAAAAAATGCTGGCAAGGTCTAGTTACCAGTTTCTTGAGAACAGCTTCATCCTATCATTTGAAAGCTTATTAATGTCTGCTCTCAAATGTGTTAATTCACTAGTATCTTTTTGGCCACGGAGGATTAGTGGCAGGTTTAAAATTCAATACATTTTGTTGCTTAAGGAAAGTCCTCAATTGATTGAATAAGTTTACCTCTCATAAGCTTCCCGATTAATCACTTATAAGGTATCTTGTGATCAATAAACTATCTAAAAGCACCCTCCAGTTGGGAATTACAATAGGGGTCTTGTAGCATTCATTTGTTCAATATCTACAGTTTTAGGCTTATGGTTGGTAGACTGGGTCATGGTCTGACCAACTCACCTATCCTATACTCACTTTTGCCATAAGATATAAATGCCTATGAATAATAATTAGATAATAATTAGACAACCAAATGAGGATGGGAAAAGAAAGTATAGTAAGCCACCTGGAAATCTTATGATAATCACATTGGGTGTGCCTGGAGGCATCCACCACAAGTTAATTTCTCCTTTTAAGATAACCTCCCAAGACTACAACACCTTCACTTCAGGGAAAAAGGGAAGCGTGTCCTGTTTATAATGCTGGCCACCTCATACAGATGCTGCAACCCCCTTCCCTGAGTGAATTATGTAGAAAAGGCATCCAGGATGGAGAACAGCAACTTTCAGTTTTCCCATCTGGACAAACACTATAGAAGAAATGCCTAGTTTATTGGAAAAGAGGTGGAGCCTCCTGGATAAAGGCCAGGTCAGAATGGAGGGAATGTAAAGCGTGAGACCTTTATTCAGAGTTAATTAGACCCTTTGGTTTTATGGAAGATAGGGCGCCAGCATGCTCACGGGATGATTCTGAGTCGCACACAAAGTGGCTGTTTTACTACCTTATTCTAATGTGAGTGAGCAGGGGATCGTGCGTGTGCAAGTAGAAACCCGTGGTGCCCATTGATATTACGCCGGTACATGCAACTGTCATCTTTACGATCTGCACTTGCACCAACCCCATTCTAGGTAAAAGAGATCAATCAGAGAGACTTCCCTCCCCCGTACGCACGATTAGGAATCACGCAGAGATATTGATTCACGCCCACAAGACTCCCATGACATTCCCATAAGTCAGAGTGGTTCAGTCTGGTGAACTAATCTGTCTGCACTTGTGATCTCTGTCTGTGTGCGTATGCATAGTACGGTGTATGCGCGGTTTGCAATTTCTTTCTACAGTGCACACGCAGATTGCAGATATCCATGTGATCCATCCACAATTCCAAATGTGTCCTATGTAGAATCAGACCCTTAATGTGATGGAGGTTCTGGCTTACAGTTGTTTCACGGTGGGATGGGGGTAACCTATCCTGGGATTAATCATTATTAAGAATGTGTTTCATATCTGTACACAATGAGGGCTCCCTCACTTGCCTCACATCCTTTGTATTTTTGCCCATGAGGAAGTTCAGAAACTGTCAAAATTGGATTATTTCCAGGACATTAAGGACTAGTCATCAGAGAAACATATGCAGAGCGATTATCAGCCACTGGCCCAAACAAAATCTCAACCTATACTGGAGTCTGGTGACGAGAGGATAAGAAGGACAATAGCAGGTCCGGTGTTAGGAGTTCCAGTAAAAAGGTTGAAGCGGTAAAACAGATATTTCAAAATTATGATGGGCTGTTTGGACTTAGGCGGCTTATTTCCTGTCTCCTGCAGTCTGGGTAAAGGGAGTTAGTGAGGCTTATATCATAGTTAGATCACTTAAGTGCAAACTTTTTCCAGGCTACTAATGTATAGGTGAAACTGATCTGGGGTTGCACGGTTGGCGTAGTGGTAGGCTTCCATGGCCTCACAGCATTGAGGACATGTGTTTAGTTCAGGTGCTCAGGGTTCCTACCACATTCCAAGAATATAACAGGTCAGTTAATTGGCTTCTGCCAAAAAAAAAAAAAAAAAAGAACCCTAGTGTGTATGTGTGTCCCTGTGATAATGTATATGTAGCTTGTAAGCTCCACTGGGGCAGGGACTGATGTGAATGACTGACATATTCTCTGCAAAGCGCTGCATACTATGTGTGTGCTAGCCATTCTAGAGTACATAGGAGGGAGCAAATAATGTTGTAAGTGATTCTGGACAATTACCTGAAAAGTGAGTGAAATGGGGCTATAGTAACTGGTTCTCTCCACAGGTGTCAAGAGCAGCTGGTTGGATCTGAGGCACTTACAGTAGATTTCATTGTGGAATAGAAGCACATAAATCATAACCTATAATGGGGTCCCAAGCTTATTGTTGATGCGCTGTCCACTGGCTAAATAGATCCTCAGTCTGTGCTACTGTTTTGGCAAATCTAATACTGAATAAAGAGCTCTGTATTATATACTGCCCACCGTTTGTGATTGCTAGCTCACACTTCCCCTCTGATGTAGTGTGCCTCTGATGCCGTGCGATGGGTCTGTTCTTAATGTTTGCCTTGTTGCAGGACTGCAAATAACACTACTATCACCAGTCATAAACCTTTACCATTGTTATCACAGTAATATTTGTACCACCGCAATACCTGAAAAACAAATCATTTTGGGGAAAAAAATGTTTTATTCTTTTAATCTGTAAAGGTTTTTAAAATATAATTACATTTTTTTAATATATTTTTTTATACAATATCTATCAATCAATCATCGGGAGTAGCTATCCCGTCTGCGTCATGTACATTGAGAGCCAGGAGGCACACATACAGTGATCCCTTCCCCTCCCACTACTACGATGGACTCATTGGAAATGGCCATATGGCAAGACATTCACGGCCGGGTGGTGGGGAGAAAGAGAGAGATTGAAATTCTATAGCTCCCCTATTTTTAGTGTCCCAGGCCCCTAAAAATCTTAAGCTCTCCGGCGATACTGTAGCCTACAGTATATGCTACTGTTGCAGAGCTAGACTGAACTTGAGAGCCATCTCCACAGTATACGCATGTTTGGAGGGGATGTATTCTGACCACCGGTATACCGACCGCTGGGATCCCGTACCCAACCCCTTCCAACTTCATTCAATGACATCTTATTGTAGAAAAAACTCATCAAATCAGAAGACATCTTGCCTTGTGATGGAACAAATGTTTAGCATGTCTTTTGATCTCTAGTCGATATTGTTTGCTCAATGCTATATAACTTTGTTAATTGTGTGTTTCCCCCCTAGTTTTACTCATTTCCTTTTTTTTGTTTGGACAAGATTGAGAAGAATACAATGTCCAATGTCCAAATCAATAAACCAATAAATAGTTTTTTGTTTTAAAAATGGCACTTGCAGGCTGTCCTGGCGATGACTCTCCTATTATTTAAGCTCTGTCAGTGCTTCCTTATTGCAGTGGTGAAGTAGGTGTTTGAACTGGGAATGCACAGCCATCGGGTCACACGTGCAAGGGTTGCCATTAATGTGTGAGGGCCTATGTTATATGGGGGCCCCTGGCAGGCACCCCAGTTTCCTCCACTATAATGCTCTGCTGTTCACAGAGGAATTGTTATACAGTATGTCACTGAGCACAATATCAGTTTTATTTATCCATAGTTTAAAACAGGAGATTTTGGCTAAATCGAAAACGGTCATTTTAGAGGAATCAAGGAAGGGATGACAGGAACAGGTCTGCTTAGTTATTACCACATTGTAGTAGGATGATTTCAGCAGGATAAATAAGGGAATGAGGTGAGGGAATTACATGTTTTTAAGACAGGGCTGTGCAGACTGCATCTCCAACTGATCTGCTGACTAATCTAACACTACAGTATGTACAAGTATAGTAATTTAGCTTTCAATCCATTCTACCTGTTTTCATTATTAAAACATCTTTAGGTCTTCACCTTTCCTCTGGAGGTCTGGACTTCATTTATACCATGGCTCTGGTTCGTCCTTCTTTACCCAACTGAAAAAAAGAGCAGGAACAAAATATATAAGTGAAATGAAATTATTATTTTTCTTTCCAGTAATAGAACAGATATGGAGCTTTAATGGACTGATCCTGTGAGATTTGAAACACTGATTGCGTTAAGATTGCCTGAGAAGTTCTTTTTCATGCCAGTTCTTTGTAACTGATAGAATCAAGCTCAATCAGTATTACACACCAGCTCTCACAGCAGATGGAGTCATTGTGACCGTGATACAAACTATCAGAAATCCCAGTCAAGGAATTGAAACTACGGGGAGACTGCATATTGCCAAGCAGCTGCCAACTATTAGCCAAATGTTTGTATCATAGTAATAGACAAGAGTCCCTCTTGGAACAAGTACTTTTGTGATTGCCTTGTAGTCGCGTGTTAACTGTCACGCAGTATTATTATTGTTATTATTCTCCTTTACTTATAAGGCCACACAAAATGTCCACAGAGGCGTACAAGGAGGTAGACCTAAAAACATTGCAAAATAACACATTATAAGAGCATAAGTACAATATACAACAGCTAACCATGCCATAAGTACAAAACTTTACTATAACACAAACTGGTAGTACAAATAATAGGGGCAAGGTAGGCTGTTGCTAGAAGGAGCATCTAAGGGTGAGTCAGAGGGAAAGGTGGTTTTTAAGTACTGCTCTTGATGGTCCTGTACCGAACGAGCAAACAGTGTCAGAGTTTCTGAAAGGGAAACAGTGCTAGGTGGAGAACAAGATGGATAGCCCTGCCCATTGATAACTTAAATACAAGGCAGCAGGGGTGAAACAGTTGGAGAGTGAACTGGATTGGTAAGTTATGAGGAGGGTTAAGTAAGTTTTAATAAAATGGTGTGTCTTATTTATTACCAGCACTTTACAGAGAATATTTGTCCATTCGCATCATTCCCTGATCCAGTGGAGCTTACAATCTATGGGCCTGATTCAGACCCACTCGCGAGCGGCTGTACGCTCGCAAGTGGGTCGATGGTCTGCACTGAGCATGCGCACGACGGAGGGAGCTCCGTCGTGCGCATGCGCCAGACACGACGAGCGAAGGACTTTCCTTCGCTCGTTGTGTCCGATCAAAGGGGGCGTGCTGTCAATGTTGATTGACAGCACGCCCCCTTTGGTGGGCGTGCCGGGGGCGTGCCTCCCTGACGGGGGCGTTCCCAAGGGAACGCCTCCCGTCAGAAGCCGGCCCACTGACATCACTAGTGATGTCAGTGGGAGTGATTTTGGCTCTGATAGAGCCAAAATCACTCCGGAGCTTGCGGTTGAAAACCTCAACCGCAGGCTCCGGCTCGCAATTTCGATGGTCGCGATGGTCACGACCATCGCGGCCATCAAAATGCACGCTCGTATAGCCTGTGGGTGGTGACCCACAGCTATACGAGCGTCCAGGAGGACGCTCCATGAAAAAGGAGCCCGGCCCTCATGCAGAACGTGCGCTCTGCTCAGAGCGTACAGCTCTGAATGAGGGCCTATATTCCCTACCACTTGCTCACACACAAACACACTATGGTTGTAACACCCACCCTAAAGTCAATACGAGAGTCTTTTAGGAGTGGGGTGAAGCGTAACAACTTCTTACCAGTTTCCCGGCTCTGAATAGTCCTGAACCCCTTCAGATGACACTCAGTAGTTTCAGGCAAGAGAAAAACACTCACTAGGTTTATTTAATTACAATTTCTTTTATACCCTAAAAGGCAATCTTTCACAGAGACATTTACAGCAAACAACTACATTGCAATAAAATGGACACTTTTTTAACAGAATAAATGAACACTTGGATCCATGCAATTTATTAGACTGGAACTCTGGATTTTCCGTCTGAGCTGGGGACACAAATGGGTTAACAGCCAGAATATATCACTTCACATCCAAATGTAACTAGCATGAATGGATAAACTATATTCCCCAGTTTTTTGATGCACCAAACCAACGGTATACCATATAATTTACCCCACTTATGGCATGCACGTATACCCCTACTGTATTTAGTAGTCAATATTGGCCTTAACGTTGCCCGGGTTGAAGAATTAAGGTTGTAGAGGAAGAAGAAATTCTCTTATCGTTAGACAAAGTCCTGCACTGATGTTTCCTAAACAGGGTAACGCTCCTGCGGCAGATAATAAAGTACTTTGGGTAGTCACCTAGATTCCCTTTATTGGATAATACTGGATACTGTCGGAGTATAGAACTGTATGCAGCAATATCTGCTTAGTAGTAGCTGTCACAAAACTGTATCTGCTGTAGTAGATTGGACAAAACTCAATTAAGGGAGTTGTTGCAGTTTATTTGCAAGATATCCTGGCTATATTTCCTGCATTCTGCCTGAGAGAATGACTGTTCACTGACGTATGCAGTTCCTATTGCTGTCGGCTGAGTAATTCGGTTTATGTGCTGCACTTTTCCTGAAGGATACAGTGCTGTCTGTGGGAGTTCTTGCTGCACTTCTGCGTGTATTTACTATACAGTCCCTAATGATCCGGCTGCTCAGTGTTAGCTAAACTTTCTCCCTCCAGCTGCACGGAACTAACTATGGCAAGTGTCACAGTGTAACAATGCTGACAGGGTTTGTAATTAGGGTGGATTGGAGTACTCACTTCCCCCTTTTTGTCATCAGCTTGCCTGTCCAATCCTGAGGGAAATTCCGCCTCAGCCTCCGAAAGACTCCGGCTGTTACTCCCACAGAAGGGGATGGTCCGGAGGCGGCCCCGCTGATGCTGCTTCCTCCAACAAAGCTCCGACAGCTTCCGGGCAGCAATCGCAGTGAGGGCTCCCACCACTGGCAACGCTGGACCCTCACCGCGATGCACGGTGAGTCCGGTTCTCCTGTCCTCAGATGGCTTCTCCCAGCAGCACCTGCGGAAGCTCCTTTTATATCAGCGGTCGCGAGCTGGTCACTTTCCCGCTGACCGCACGTGCTGCTCTAAGCACTGGCCACCTATAATGATCCAGAGGGATTGAGTGTCCCCTCTGTTGCAGCTCCAATGTCCCGCTCCTGGCCGCGTGCCCACCTGCCTGCATAACCTAAAGAGCAGGCTACTCCAATTTGCCCTCTGTGAGGGGGGGTGGGCACTCATAAGTGGGCAGTTTTCACAGTCCAAACAGGGTGCACAATAAATACACATATTAGCGTCCCATTTACTATTTGCAACGTGACAGAGTACAATGATACAGTGTAAATATATTAACTTTTTGTCTATTTATACATGAGGAATTAACTCTATATAGTGTACATATATGAACTGCATAGTTATCACTTTAGGGGTGTCACATGGTCAATTTTTGTTGGGGGCTAATTAACCTTCCAGTATATTTTTGGAGTGTTGGAGGCAACCTGAGCACCAACAGGGAGAATATACAAACTTCACACAGTTAGGGCCGTAGTAGGAATCAAATCCACGACCTCCATGCTGTGAGGCACTAATGCTAACCATTACACCATCTGCGCTGTATCTTCAGGGCTCGTTTAAAGCTAGGCAAACTGTCTCACAATGACAGGGAATGAGTTCCAGAGGAGGGAGGTACAATGGTTAAAATTATGGAAGCAAGCAGGAGAAGTAATGACTAGGATGGAGGTGAAGTATTGGTTAAAGGAAGATCAAAGTGGGTGGGGTGGAGTGTGGACAGAGAAGAGGTTAGAGATGTGGAGGGAGTGCAGTGGTTTAGGGCTTTATATCTGAGCGTCATGTTTAAACTGGATTTTGAGGGGGATATGGAGTCACCAAATCTAGTTGCATAGGGGGAAGAATAATGCCACGTAGTGAGAGGTTTCAATAGATGATTAGTGGTGATGTGGGGGGGCCGGTCCTGACTTCTTGAGGAATTTCAGTCCTGGGCTGACTAGTTTGGGGCTTGCTTACACTATGGTAGGGGGAACCTACGCTATAGGTCTCCCTGCTATAACATAAGCCTCCCAGCTGGTTCAGCCCGGTGCTGGATATTGGAGAATTGGGGGGACCTTATGTTGGTCAAATTAAGCATATAGGTACATTATATTATGAGTAGATAGAACTGACACTTGGATTAGATGATGAGGATATCATTGGTGACCTGGGGGGCAGTTGCAGTGGAGTGGAATATTAGAATCAGTTATACGAATATGCTTTAGCATTTGTTGTTTCTCTTTGTGGTATGAGTTTTTTCTTACCTTAGTTCTGGGTTGAAGAACAAAGACTTTATCAGGTAAATAGTCACATTGGTAATTCCGAGCCCTGTGAATCCGATTAGCGGCATCAACTGAAAAGAATGTAGATAAATGTAAAATTAGAACTTCAGGTTGTACAAAACTTAATAGTATGGCCTTAGGGCCTGATTCAACAAGGATCGCAATTGCAAAGCTGCACGCAGGCATCTTTGCAATTGCGATCCTTGCAATAATGCAAATGCAGCAGGAGGTGTATGACACCCCCTACTGCATTTGCGATCCCAGCACTGCGACTGCAGTCACAGACTAGGATCACCATCGCGACCTTCGGTGGCCAATGAAGGATGGCGCAGGGTGGGCGGCCAGCTGAGTAAGCCTCAGCTTATTTAGGCTGGCCGGCTTGCGAGCCCAGCAGACTGCGTACGTCCACACAGTCTCTGGGCTTGTTACTCCTGGAAAAAGGGGCGGACATGCCGGCTGCCCCTGTCAATCAGGCAGAGGCATTCAAGGGCTTGCATGTGTGTTAGCAGGACCCATCTGCACACTCGCAGAATGGGTCCTGCGCACATGCAGATTCCCAATAATCGTGAATCTGTGTTCAGCAGTGCACTGAATCTGGCCCTTAATGTTGACTTGCTAATCATACACAGATTGGATTGCCATTTTTTAAGTTGAACATATACTCACAAATTGGTTGCTTCCACTGTCTGTAGTGGATAGGTCTGCTCAATCAGCCATGGTGGACAGCAATTTTAGGAGCTGAACACATTCAGCTATATACTAGTGACATTCACAGAAACAGGAGCATGAACATTGGCTTAGTCTACAAATTGGTTGCCTCCAATCAATGTGTGTAGGGGATGGATCCGCTCAAACAGCCAAGATGGGTTTCAAATTTTAAGACGGGACCTTGTGGAAAATGTCTACTCAACACACACCAACATAACAGAAGTTAAAGATCAAATTGGTTTATTGTCAAAGTTATCAAGCAATAATAAAAAAAACAAACAATATTTATAGGCTAAAAGAGTAGAGCTGGCAAGAAATGGATGCAATCATAAATCAGGAAGTTCAAGGCTAAGTTACTCCTGTCCTGTACATTCCCATAGGCTGTGGCCTATAGTCTGCCCCGTTAACAACTCAATTGGAATCCGAATCTCAAACACAAGAATTATTCATAATAATATTAACATAAATGCCCTAACTTTTGAATGATAATTACTTGGATTTTTAGGCTAACCATTCTTAGGCACAGGTGACTTAATTAGTACCTCAGTGTTTTCATTTAACTATCTGTGTTCAACCACGGATATCCTTAAAACCTGGACCGTTAGGGTGCCTTGGAGACTGAGAGGATTGAGCTATTTCAGAGCCATTGGGGGCAGTGAATAGGGAACCCCTTGTACTACAATATGGTCTATCCTTTAAGATACCAACTCTTCAATTTCCAGATTGCTCATTAACAGGATGGTCTCTCTCTCTCTCGCATATTTCAATTTGTCTCTTGCTGGAGGCTTAAGTATGATCTACAACACTGCAACCTTAAAATCCATACAAAGATATATCCACGATATGAGACAAAATTATAATTTAGCAGATATATTATAAAAACAAACTAGAAAGATTAAAAAGCAATACTGTCAGCTACTTTTGATGAACAGAAGTCTAATATACAGTCAAACAATAGTATATTAAAGCTCTATAACAAACAACTCAGATAGATATATTGGAATCCAATACCTAACGAAAGATATATACGATGTAGTACAGAAAGAAAGCAAAAACAACACAGAGACCCCAAAAGATGAGCAATCTCCAAGGAGAGAGGGGAGCGGCAGCTGCTCTAACTCATCTTCATAGATAAACACAAAACAAATAATATTCCATTTCCTACATATATACATTTAAAAAAAAGCATGCAGTAAGACTTTTCTAGGTTGTCTATCAGTATCCAGATTCCAGATATGATTTTTATAACTGTGTTCCAATATACCTCAAACGGGTCATGTTTTGAAGGTTTTTCTCTGTGGCAAAATTAGATATAATTAAGGACTAGTCATAATAAATGAATTCACATATTCATGATTAAGGAAATCCTCAAAACATGAACTGGATGTTGGAGGACTGGCATTAGGTAGTCTGATCCTCACTAAACATAACTAGGAATTAGCAAAGTTCTGACAGATTTTGTACCATTTTGGTGATGACACAGACATCAAACCAGACTTTGGCATCAGATCAATACTCAAAGTTTGCTTGTAGAGGCAAATGTCCTCTCTTGTACAGTCATGCCAATTGCACTACATACAAATAAAAGCTTGAAGGCCTTCTCTAGAGATTCAGATTGTATTTGAGAACACTGCACACATGCTTTGCCTATATCCTTATGTATGTTGTACGGCATTGTCTGTGCTGTAGTTTGCTTGGATCTCTAATTAGGAGTCTAATTCCTGTTTATTCAGTATTTAATGATACTAAAGGGGATAAAAAGTACCTATAAGTGTTACAACACTTTACTGGATTTTCTGGATTGAAGCTGAGCCTCTAGCTGTTTCTGGTCTACAGCATACTTGCCAAATTTGGGCAGGGCTGTAGCGAAGGCATGCCGGGCCATGGTTCGTTTTGGAGGATGTAGCCTATTGGCAGTAGGCATGGCCATGCCTCTTTAAAAAAAGATAAAAAAGTTTAGGGGCATTGTACACAGGGAGAATTAGGTAAGTAGGCATCCAGGTGGTTGGTATGGGGGGTGTAATGCCATGATCACAGTTTCCTGTGTCTTCTGTACAGTTCCAATACCAGTAATAAGATTACACAATTTAAAGTGAATTGTGTTATTAAGCCCACAAACCACCCACTTCACTGGGGAAGTGTATGATATCTAGGTGCTGGCACGCTCTGTAGGAGCCTGGGAGTCTCCCTCCTCAATATTTGTGAGTCTCTGGGACATTGTGGAAGAGTGGATGTAAATTTATTTATTTCATTAACAGTTGCTTATATAGTGCCAGCATATTCCGTTGTGCTTTACAATTGGGTCTATATCAGTGTAAATGACTAATCTGGGCTCATTAGTCATAGTTTCCACTAAACTTCCCTCAAACTCCCTCCACCCTACTGTACCTTTTGCATGGTAGGAAGGTATAACAATAAATATATGCTCAATTTTATTTTTCAATTTCTTTTTTCCATCTAATTTTTTCCACATACAGTATGTACATTGAACCCGTGTGCCCTTTTTTTATGTGTGTTTAATGTTGCTGAGCATTTATGTTAGTGCCGATACAGGTAGAGCTGTATGAAACCTTGGAGAGCAATAAAGTGGAGAGAGATAAAGTACCAACCTACTAGCAGTGGCGTATCTGGGGAGAGTCTAGCGGGGCATGTGCCCATGGCGCTGTAGGACCAGGCGGCACAGGGAGTGCTGCTGGCCACCGTCCAGGGCAGTGCAGTCAACGGCACTGCACACTAAGACAGACACACAGCTGGCGGCGGTGGTGTGTTTGTTTTAGCACTGCAGCCAATAAAAGTCAGACAGGCTCCTATTGGCTGCCGC
The DNA here is from genome assembly GCA_031769625.1 of Taudactylus pleione. Lineage (NCBI taxonomy): Eukaryota > Metazoa > Chordata > Amphibia > Anura > Myobatrachidae > Taudactylus > Taudactylus pleione. Next base: position 934,902 of record JAUIMM010000064.1, read on the forward strand.
ACCCAAGGCCTAGCCAGCCTAGAGCTCACTCATGAGCTCCGCTTTCCGGCTCCCGCAGTGGGTGAAGGGAGAGATGTCATGACATCTCTCCCATAGTGCCGAGCGGGACCGTAGGAGCAGATGGCAACGGGCGAAAGAGAGAGGATTCAAGTAAGTATAATTATGTGTGTCTAGTGTGTCTTATGTGTACGGGGCACTTCTACTGGGGGGACTGAATAAGGGGCACTGTATAAGGGGAACTACTGGGGGCACTTTTAAATGGGCACTGGTTAAGAGGCACTACTAGGGGCACTGCATAATGTGCACTATAACAGGGGGCATTGCATAAGGAGCACTACTACTAGGAACATTGCATAAAGGGCACTACTGCTGGGGTCATTAAAGTGCATGTGGAATGGAAAGTTCCCAGAGTAACGAGAATTGGTAGTGTATCAAGTTGACCTCATTTTTCAGTAGCCATGCCTCTTGTAGCATGTTTCCACGCCAATTTTTTCTGCGCGCACATAGTTGGGGGAGGCTCTATTTTTCATCTTGCGCTGGGCTCCAAATACACTAGTTACGCCACTGTCAACCAGCTCTTAACTGCTATGTTACAGGCTGTGTTTGAAAAATTAAAGTTAGGAGCTGATTGGTTGGTACTTTATCTCTCTCTACTTTATCTCTCTCCAATGCTTAGTAAATTTCCCCCTTTACAGTTGCACACAAGTCAGCCACAGATGTGGCATTCCCTTTATGGAAATAAATGCGGATATTTTCAAAACTTATTGCATACAACGCTGAATCAGCCTCAGTTTCCAGTCAGTAAATTCTGCTTTTTGTCTTATCCCAAACCAGTGGTATCACTTTGGGTGGTGACACCCAATGCGGCTCCTAGATAATCCTTGCACGTGTGCATAAAAGGGAGCATGGCCTTGCTGACGTGAGCCATTACACCCCAGTCTCATGAAAACTGGAGGTTTTCCCAGCTACCCCGAAGCTCTCCCAGCGCAGTGCGGATGGTGCATGCATGTGTGTGTCATCCATCATTGCTGCAGGCTTTCTCAGTGACACCATCTGAGAGGGCGACACCAAAATAGCAGAGATGCTTTGCTATTTTGGTGTCACCAACTTGGTTTGTGTTACCTGATGCAGCCGGCACCCCCCACATCCCCCTAATGATGTCACTCCCAAAAACAGTGCCAATAACAGCATAGAATGAACATTAACTGTGATAGAACATCAATTGTGATAGAGTGGAGTGGACATACAAAGTATCAATGGACTCTTTGATACTGAGGGGAATAGTCACAACTAACTAGTCAGAGTGAAGCTTCATTGTTAGTTACTGTCAGGTGTCTGTAATGCCCTCCATAGTAGTCTCTCCTTCACTTGCTGGAACAAAGAAGAGGTTTCCTGTCTACTGTAATTAGATGAATAATGGAATGAGGGATTTGGGCAATCTTTAGATAAATAAAGGACAAATAAAGGATGTTTTTCACCTTGTATGTGTTTTATTTTACAATATTATTTTTAAGTGTCATTACAGGTCATGCTGAAGCTTGCAGTTCTTTTGGGGCCTGATTCCCTAAGGAAGTTCACCCTGGAGCCCCACTGTGCTATTTGGCCTGTTATAGTATGACCAGCCCAGCCAGTCACAGCATCTGCTGGTTACAACTTTTGTGAGGGATCGTAGCTGTGAAACAACCAGCCCAAGCTATGGTGCTTGAATTTCCTTTAAGGGCAGGGCATAATTTATTTTCCTTTTTTATACTGCAATGGTCCATACTGATAAAAATCTTCATTATCAACAGCATCTTTGTATTGCACCAGGGGTAAAGCACCAGTAATATAGATACATTTGCTGACAGACCTATCTGTGGCTGTGTCTACTGCTAGCTATTTAGCAATTACATGAACATGCCTTTGCTGCACTCTAATCTTGTACACCCCTCACCCACTCAATTATCAAGGTAGAAGGAGAGCCAGGTATATGCAAAATATTTTTGGTGTGCATGCACAAAAGAAAAGTGCATATTTTACACAGAAAAGGTACGAGCCCTGAAGGTGTTTATTTAGAAGGTCCAGCATAATCTTCTGTGTCTGTACTTACAGAAATGTTCAATACTAAATACTACAATTGTTCTACTGATATTTATTTTCAAAGTGGACCTGTCACAAACACACAGTGGGGTCATTAGTTTAGTTTGTGGATGTAATATTTAGAAATGTGAGTTAGGAGCACAGGCAGATTAAGGCCCATTGGGGCTCTAGGCAACATACTGGTTTGGGCCACCTTACTCCCTCCATTTGTCAAAAAGAAGAAAACTTAAAATTGTTTAGGGTAATCTGGACCCCTCTGTGCTCACTGGATCCTAAGCTGAAGCCTAGGTTGCATAATGAATGATCCTGCTATGGTTAGACCAGAGACATCATAGTCTAAGAGGGCCCATGTGCAGCACCCAAAACCCCCTTACCAACACACCTGACTGCTGGCAACTCCCTCTTTCTGGCAATATATTTCAAGAAATAGCACATGAAGATAGCAAAGACTCTGGAACAGCACCAGAATATTTGCTTTCTGCTGTGCTGGAGCCATCTTTCCATAGCCACATCGCTGAAAAGATAGTCCTACCAGCTACCTGGTAAATCTATTCTGGGTGCAAGGTGTGCAGGGCTTGGCCCCATCCCCTTTACTAATGTGCCTGTGCACCTGTTCTAAGACCTCAGGAACTTTAGTCAGACAGTGCACTAGTAAGAGCCTTGGCTCTTAGCAAATTGATAGGCTGTATACTGGATCAGCCCACAGAATAGTTGTCTGTACCATATTGTCTTTGTCAGGTCTAATTAAAACCAAATGACTGCTTCTACTATATGCTAGTCAGACTCAGGTAAATCATTCTAAGAATACAGGCACAATATGCTAATATTTAGAGTTATATCAAATAATTTCAAATAATTGATCTGCAATAAAGTATTTAAAACATCTACAGCAAAGACAAACATACATATTTATACAATGTTCAGCTATAAGACTATTATTATATTTACACTACAAATGTAAAAATAAAATAACCTGTAAATTTTTTTTTTTTTTTACAAACAGAGCTTTTCCTAAGATTAATTGCATGTCACATGAAAGCAGACACAAAATCGTATACTAATCTGAGCAGCAGTATACAACATCTGGGCACATCTACAGCCTGTCCAGCACTCTATGAGTCAAATCTCAGCCTCCTTAGCTTGCTAATAAGAGTTTTGTTTCTCCATTTCTCAGAATAATGGCTTTTGTTTCTGTCTCTCGGTCTACTTTGCCTGTGTTTGTCCCAGGGGAAAGAAAGCTTTGCCCTCAATCGGATGCTATACACAAACACTTGACCTTAAGTAAGATAGAGTCCCTTGCCAGGCTATGTACTGCTGTTGATTGCCTCATTTAAAATGGACCAATTGCACACAGAATAGCACTCACATACGCACCCTAGAAATAATAACATAACATGGGGAGGGTAGTGAGCGATTAAGGACAGGTACAGTTGCCAGCTAAGTAATCTTATTGAAGACTATATGTTTGCACCTACTTCGCAACATGGCATAAATGTATATATCCCATGTGTCTCAGTCCCATTTTGACTGCTCATTTGTTTTCCTCATAATGCTAATGAATAAAGTGATACATACAAGTTTGACTGCTTTTGGTATCTAAAAGGGTATAGCGGGAGGAAAGAAAAATCGCTTTTTTTTTTCCACTTTTTTTCATAGGGGTTGTCCACATTAGGACAACCAGCATATAGCAAACAGTAAATCTAGGAACGCCTAGACCGTAACTTATCTCTGGGAGCTACTGTACCTCATCTGTGCTGCAGGGAAAACAAGAGCACTACAAGCTGTACCCTGCTCTATAGTAGGACTGTAGAACATCTCTCTCAGACCAAAAGTAGGATATGGAAGCGATTCTGATTTAAGAAGAGATGAGAACTGATTAAGTTTAAATCTATATAAGAGTCCTTAGTTTTTTGTAATTGGTTGGAATTTGGTAAGCAGTTGCTAGGTAGCGTAGTTTGGGGGAGTTATCATGGTTGGTTGGTTGCTGACCATGTGGGAGCTCGTGGGAGTGACTTGGTGGGCTTTATAAGGATGGTGCATGCCCAGCAACTTCCTTTTCTGGACGGTGTTTGTCCCTCCCTTCCCTATCTCTTTACTGTGCATTTTGTTGTATATGTTTTACTAACACTTGATATTGTCGTGTTCGGTGAGAAGGTGCTACAATCCAGCGGCCACGTAAAGTGTAAGATTATCGTTGTGGAGCACATATCCTTTGAATGGTCGTAGTATGGTCTACTTCTGCGGGAGGACTTTGGGCGTCTGTCTCTGCGGACATGCTCGTACTATGCAATAGTATAGGGGTTGTGAGTCTTCGCAGCTTAGCTACAATGACCACAGGGGGGGGGCGTTTCAGTCGCTCCCTAATATTGGTCATAATGGCCACAGGAGGGGCGTATCAGTCGCTCCCTAAGATCATATGGCTGGAGCTGATTATTTGTAGCATCCTTCTTTGCCTCCCAATAAATTAAATTCAATAATTAACATAAAATTCAGGGTCATACCTTTAATAAAAGTGAGTTATGACCATTTAACCAAAGTAGTCCGTGTCTGTGTCTTTATTTTTAGTATAAGTTAGTGTAAGCTATTGTATATTGTGTTTTAATTGCAATAAAGTTATGGACGCCTTAATGTGGACAGGCTTCCACAGAACTCTACTGTAACACTATGGATGGACTGAGGCCCTGATTCAGAGCCGGAAGCTGTGACAGAGCGCTCGCTCTGAATCAGGGCCGGTCTTTTTTTTTTTTTAGAACGGCCTCCTGGCCACTCGCATAGCTGTGGGTGACCACCCACAGCTATAGCGAGCGGCCAGGAAGATGGTCGCAATGGTCAAGACCATCGTGACCATCAGGCTTGTGACGAGACCCTTGTGGTAGGGTCTCGTTGCTGCAAGCCCCAGAGAGCTTTCGGCTCAAACAGGGAATGAGCCGACCCCCCGGCCCGCCCACCAAAGGGGGCGTGCTGTCACTCAACATTGACAGCACGCCCCCTTTGGTGCGAGACCCAGAGCGACGGGTTGCCCATCGCTATCTGGGTCTCGCGCATGTGCACGACGGAGCCGGCTCCGTCGTGCGCATGCGCTCTGGGCCACCATCGACCAGGTTGCGAACGCTCAGCGCTTGCGACTGGGTCTGAATCAGGCCCTGAGTCTTCCATTGCCGAGATTTGTGGTGCAAACAGTCAACTGGAGATTACAGTATAATTTGTAAACATAGGGAATGTTTGATTAAGAATGGGTCATTTAGAATGGATGGGTGATCTATTCTACTCACTCTGCTTATTTACCAATAATTCAGACAGTTTTTGCTCAAAATGAACAATATAAGTAGATTTATTTATTTTAGTACCAGTTATTTATATAGCACACACGTAGGGGGTCATTCAGACCCGCTCGCGAGCGCAGGACGCTCGCAAGCAAGTCGATGTTCCCCCACTGCGCATGCGCACGACGGAGGGAGCTCCATCGTGCGCATGCGCGAGACCCGGCGAGCGACGGGCTCACGATCGCTCCGGGTCTCGCACCAAAGGGGGCGTGCTGTCGATGTTGATTGACAGCACGCCCCCTTTGGTGGGCGTGCAGGGGCATGCCTGCCAGACGGAGGCGTTCCCATGGGAATGCCTACCGTCTGAAGCCGGCCCCACTGACATCACTAGTGATGTCAGTGAGAGTGATTTTGGCTCTGATAGAGCCAAAATCACTCCAGGGCTTGCGGCAGCTAGACCCTACCGCAGGGTCTCCGTCGCAAGCCCGATGGTCGCGATGGTCAAGACCATCGCGACCATCATCATGGACGCTCGCATATGTTGTGGGTGGTCACCCACAGCTATGCGAGCGGCCATGAGGCCGCTCCATTTTCATGGAGGAGGGCACTGATTCAGAGCGAGCGCTCTGGTCAGAGCGTTCGGCTCTGAATCAGGCCCATAGTCTGCATTCACTGCATTGTCTATTCACATTCCCTGCCCCAGTGGAGTTTACAATCTATGGGGGTGATTCAGCTTAGGACAGTATTGCAAAGCTGCAAGCAGCTTTGCAATTCCGGTTTTGCTACAATGCAAATGCAGCAGGAGGTGCCTGAAACTCCCTGCTGCATTTGCGAGCCCAGCACTGCGACCAAGATGTATGGCTCTGGGCCTTGAGCATCCCCTGGCCTTGCCTCTCCTAGAAAATAGGGCTGACACATTTCCGGCCTTCCCCGTCCCCGGATCCGCCCCTTAGAGGAGGCTGCATGCGATCACGTAGGAGACACACACTCACAGTTTCGCAATAAATGCTGAATTAGCCCCTATATTCGCTGCCACATGAACACACTACCAGTATATTTTTTTAATGTGGCAGGAAACCCACACAAGCATTAGTAGACTGGGGCACTAGAGTATGCCCGGAGTCTACTGCGCATACGCAGAACGCCGGAAAATGGCTGCGGTGGTCATTTTCCAGTATTCTGAGCAGCGCTGACACCCACCGCGGGACCACGGACAGGTAAGTTTAAAATAATAGGGTGCAGGGTGTGCGGTGCGGGGCCCCCCTGGACCTGGGGGCCTGTGTGCCCCGCACACACTGCACCCCTTATAGATTCACTTGCATGCCATGGAGGAGTGAGACAGAGAGTTGTGTTTGGGGGGGTGTCTGACGTGTCACACTGACAAAAGAAGCTGCTGAGTTAGGAGCAGCAACACCAATGAGTATAGATATAGGCTATAGATAGATGGAGGTGGCAGCTGATGGTCTGACACGGAGCTCTCCACTAGTGTATAATGGCTTCTCAGGTGCTGGGAAGGGGTGCCATGTATTGGGCGGCCGTAACGGTACACTCCAGATACATCGTTACAGCCCTAAGTTGGGTGAATATATTGAGAGCAATGGAGGAGGTGCCCCTTCAGTGCTGGAGCCCGGCGGCAGACGCCTCCATTGTCTCCCATAGTTCTGCCCTTGCATTACACCATACATGCTGCCCATGAAGATACAGGTTCATATAGCTTTCTCTTAATTGGCACCAAAAAGGAATCATACAATGGATTTTGTGTTCAGCAGATGTCAGGTCAGATGCATCCATGGTTTTAATATAAGGAGACTTTATGGGTGGTATTCAATTGTTTCACCCCCCATAGCACCCGAGAGGAGCTATTAAATTGTTGCTCAGAGGGTGCGAACTGAAATGGGTGAAAAGTTACCTGTTTGGGGGGAGATTTAATAAAGCTTGGAGAGAGACAAAATTGGAGATAAATAGCACCATCCAATCAGCTAATAACTGTCATTTTCAAACACAGCCTGTAAACTTGTAAAGTGACAGTTAGGAGCTGATTGGTTGGTGCTATTTATCTCCAACTTTAACTCTCTCCACGCTTTATTAAATCTTCTCCTTAATGTGATCGCGCCCAGCACTTTGGTCGGGGTAGCCGTTTTACGCAGCTAAACTCGACCACTATGGGTGCGATCAGCGTAAAAATCTGCAACAATTGAATAGCGCCCCGCAATCACCAGTCACTTTAGACAGGAGATCGTTCGCGCTATAACAATTGAATACCTCCCAATATGTCTACTTAGCAAACATACATTTTATGTGCTGATGAAATGTCAGATCCTTTGTTGTCCATTTCAAATGAAGAGAGTCTTACCAAGGAAAGTGCCTTGCTTGTTACTAGTTGAGTCTCCCATATCCAAAATGCTTGGGACCATGGGAATTTTGGATATCGGAATATTCCGTATTTTGGAATGTTTGCATACTATAATGAAATATCTTGGGAATAAGACCCAAATCTAAACACAGAATACATTTATGTATCATATACATCTTATACACACAGCCTGCAGGTAATTTTATACATTATATTTTCAATAATTTTGTGGCTCAAACAAAGTTTGTATACATACATTGAATTCATTTATGTTTCATATACACCTTATACACACAGCCTGAAGGTAAATTTATATAATCATTGTAGTAATTTTGTGCCTTAAATAAAGTTTGTGTACATTGAACTGTCAAAAAGCAAAGGTGTCACTATCTCAGTCATGCTAAAAAAACTTCCATATTTCGGAATATTCTGTATTTCAGACTATTTGGATATGGGAGACTCAGCCTGTATTTGTAGACACATTTGCACACTAACTTGTAGATATTTGGTTTTAAGTTAGTATAAAAAAAATACATAATACACCCTGTGTATTATACAAAAAAATTGCAAAAAGTAAACAAAGCAGACACTACACATGCACACCGGCAGGCACTTGTGGGATCCAAATGAGTAATCTGCCCATATACAGTATGTCTGTATCAGGATCAAAGCGGATCAAAATCTAACTAATAGAAGTAACTGTGAGATGCAGCAGCGGAGGCTAGTTACAGAGCAGTGAGGCTAGTTACAGAGCAGCCAGGCTAGTTACAGAGCAGTGAGGCTAGTTACAGAGCAGCCAGGCTAGTTACAGAGCAGCCAGGCTAGTTACAGAGCAGCCAGGCTAGTTACAGAGCAGTGAGGCTAGTTACAGAGCAGTGAGGCTAGTTACAGAGCAGCCAGGCTAGTTACAGAGCAGTGAGGCTAGTTACAGAGCAGTGAGGCTAGTTACAGAGCAGCGAGGCTAGTTACAGAGCAGCGAGGCTAGTTACAGAGCAGCCAGGCTAGTTACAGAGCAGCGAGGCTAGTTACAGAGCAGTGAGGCTAGTTACAGAGCAGCCAGTGTAGAGTAATAGAGCAGCTGTTTCTCCTCCCTGTTCTTGCTTTTTTTGTATTTTGCACTCTACTAGGTATCTTGGTGAACATTTCCACAATACCTGAAAACTTAATTGCTGTAACTTTTTCTTTTATATGCCTACTGGCAGGGCCGTAACTAGGGTAGTGCGACCAGTGCCATAGCACAGGGCACCGCAGGGCAGGGGGTGCTGTTTGGGCCTGTCAATTTTCCTGTTTATTATCATTCTCACTTGTAGCTTCCTCTTCTTTTATGCCCAACATCACCTGGCCTCCTCTATCTCTTCCCTGGCCCTTTCCCATGAAGCCATGGCCCTTATTCAGGTGCACTATCTTATGTCCTTATTTAAACAATGGGGGAGTGGGGAATGCTCTCTCTGGCACAGGGCACCAAAAGGTCTCGTTACGGCTCTGCCTACTGGTATGCTCTTGGGCTGACATTTGGTAAAATTATTAAAGTTACATTTTTATGTGATTCTGTATCAAACACATTTATAGTTATTTGAAGGACATTTAATAAAGCCATAGCCAGCCACCACCACCACAATGTACTCTGGGATTACTGTAGATCCTGGTTTTGTTAGTGCCTGTCTCCTGAATACATATTTCTGCCTACATTCTTAAAAGCATTTTAACTAATAACTACTTGGGTTAATGTACAATATTCCATGATTGGAAAATATTTCAAAGTAGTGGTGTAGTTTCATCAGATATCAACTCATCCAATGTTGTGACTATTATATAACGAAGTAAAAAGCCTAAGACCACAGTTGAATAGAATCCTTGCACACTTTTATTTATCGTTTACGTTTCTAAGATCCTGAGATTGTAACAATTAAAATATAAAGAAACACAAGAGGTTGTTATTGCGCAGAGGGACTTGTTGATGAGATTGGTGGGAAACCCAAACATAATTATCTACTCAGGGATGCATCCAGGGGGAGAGAGGTCCTGGGAAGTGTACTTTTTTTTTGGATATCCTCCAAATTAAAGACCTTTTTCCCCCTGTGGTGTTGAGCATAAGCATTCCCAAGCACGACTGCACAGATAAACGTTGGCTTTTCATGTACATAAAAATAAACAAAGATTTTTCACACCAGCATTGATGTATACAGATAATAGAATATGAAGAGTATAGCAAAAAGTATTAAATATAGAAACAAAAAAACAAAAACCAGAATGAATATTTTATAGAAGAGAATATATGGAAATTTGATTCACTACATGTTTCAATAGACACTGAGATTATCAATTAACAGTTAAACATTTAAATACTTAAAAAATGGTTTCACATTATAATATTGTTGCTTCAAAGACAATTTTATTTATAAATATTTCAAGATGTCTTTACTGTTACTGAATATTTCCTGCTTAATTGTCTGAAGGCTGCTGTAGGGATGTAGTTATGAGACTGGCGGCCGCGATGCCACCGGTCTCAATACCTACACTGAAATCCTGACAAGGGACTTAAGATGGGCATTGAAATATTGATGTCTATCTTAATCCTGATGCTGGAATGCCGAAAGACACCAGACTGAACGAGGTAAGTCCAGGGCGCCCTTAGCGTTAGCCGTGGGGGTGGGATGGTTAGGTTTAAGGAGCGTAGTCGGGTTAGGGTTAGGTTTTGGAGGAGGGGGTTAGAATTAGGCACTAAGGTGGGAGGGTTAGGATTAGGCACGAACAGGGGGGTTAGGGTGCGGGGTAGGGAGGGTTAGGGTTAGGGAGGAAAGGGGGAGGGTAAATATACTTACCCGGCCCCTGTTGGGATGCCAACCATCGGGATGCTGCTGTCGGTATTCTGACAGGAGGCATCCCGACAGGCGACATTACATACCCATTCCCTGCTGTACAGATTGCATTTCATAAGCCTCTGAACTAATAGTACTATCCTTCCTAATTGTGATGCATCCTCACAACATGCAGGGCTGGTGGTACCATTAGGCAGCATTAGGCAGCTGCCAAATGGCGCTGGCACCTGAGAGAGCAGCACTGAGGCTGCTGACAGATGGCATAAAAATATGGATGTCTCTCAAAGGGACTGGCTGCAGGATGCTTGGAATGGCACCCTGAAGCCAGCATCACTTCGGTAGTGCTGCCTGTAGCTTCCATTGGACGCTACAGGCAGGCACTCTGCCATAATTACAGCTGTCCAGAGCATCATGAAGATGCTCCGGGCACTGCTGCAGCTTCAGGTGCTGGCAGCGCCGCCCCCTTCTGATCAATGTCATGACGTCACACGCAAAGGGGGCAAGGTCAGCACAGGGCGCTCAGAGCCCTACTTACGGCTCTGAGCTACAACATCAGTGCCCACCCCCTTCCCTCTCTGCAAGTTGGCTGCTCCTCTCCCCAGGACCAGCTACCAATCTACTGATGTCTATCTGCATAAAATAATCTTTCTTGACATACAGTTCATGCTGTTTTAGGTCACTAAAGCTGCATATCCACATAGCGATTTTAACAGGTGATTGCACGATAATGACATCATTATCGTGCAATTGCTTGCAAATCGCGCATGTATTGGGCACATTTAAGTCGGAAACAACCAGCTATGCGCGTGCCCGCTGGCAGTTTCTGACATCTATCATCGCCCGTGTATGCTGGTCTACCTGACGATCATGTCAGGTTCAGCATGTAAGGGGATGATGGATGTCCCTACACTGAATGACTGACGTTCAGTGTAGGAACATTACAGACGGAGAAACGACAGCACAATTACAATGTCATAATCGTGCTATTGTTTCTCCGTCTTGTAGTAGATACGGACCTTAAGGGATAAGATGATATCAATTTGCTGTCTCACCCTTAGAGTATGAACTCCTGACAGCAGTAAGTCCCAATCGCAGTCCGTCCTTCATATACACCCAACACGTTTCGTTCTAGAATGACTTCTTCAGGTGTGTGTCTTACAAAAGAAAAATGTGTGTTTTACTAAAATATTTGTTAATACAATATCAATAGTTTTAAAAAGTGTTAAGTGGTGGAGGTTTTCATGACACTGTCTTGCATTCACCTTATCATTGTTTATATGTACAGTATGCGAAACATTCTTTTTTAAAATATATCATCCTTATGCAAAATTAGAATTATCTTCCTCCATTGTTAGTTATTCAAATTAAGATATATATATATATCTCTTGTGAGGGTTCAGTATTCGAGAGGTGGTAGGACATTTTTTTTGCTTAGGATGCCGTGACAGTTGCACCAGCCCAATAAGAACATGCACAGGGTTAACATAAGAAAATAGACTATAGCGCCTGATTCTGAGTTAGGAGTGAAGAAAAAAATGAGCATGTACTGTAACTGTGCACCTGGTCTAACCATGCTGCAGTGCAAGGGGTGCTAATACATCTATTTTGTTTTACATTCAGGGTAAATACTGGCTGCTTTGGCATGTACAGTAACCCACAAATACTGGGCAGCTTTATTTTTATACTCCAATTGTGATTTCAGTTGCGACACACCCCTCCCAAATCTGGATGTGGTATGACTGGTTGACAGTCTATAGGTTGACATTCAGATGGTCGAAAGGTTCTGAAAGTCGCCAGACAGAATGTCGACATTTTTGCGTCGACATGCTAAATGTTGTCTTTTTCAATGTCTTGACCATTTAACTACTGTATGTCGACCTAAATACATGTCTACACATTGGTGGTCGACCTCATGACCATGTGTTGTCCTTCAGAATGTCAACCTTTTTAATGTTGTCCAAATGACCGGATTTCCCAAATGTAAAGCTCTTCGCACTACCTGCAGTGCAACATGGTTTGCCAAGTTGCAAAGGTACTTGCTTTTGTATGCTTTGCTCCCAATTCAGAATCAGCCCCATACAGAGAATAATTAATACCAGTTTCTGTTTTTATTTAATGTTTTCTTGGTAGCACAGCATTCCGAGAGTTAAGTGTGGTACTGCAATTGCAAGCTTGGAACAACCTGTGTTGTAAGTATTTGATGATAATGCCAGTCATTAGACCACAGAAAAGCAGGCAGGTAGCATCTCTTGACCAGAAGAATTGTTTAGTGACATCACAGTATTCTGACGACCTTTAATATGTAAATTCTTTCAGTGTGCTGTAAACTCAGCTGACTGTCAGTCTAACTGCTCCGCAATGGTGGCACAACAATCAGTGAGAATACGATACAAACTGAATTGTGAGAGAGGTTTAGCAACAGCTGGAGGGTAGCACTGTAAAGACTGAAAGGCGAGGATCACGTGGTAATAATTACAGCATAACATATCCATCAAAACAACATCTATTATTATTACTCTTCAATGCAATATACTGTAATATGAATGTGTCTTCTACACAGTCACTCCTATCAAACATATGATATCCCTTTCTGCACAAGTGATGAAACCGTGATTATTAGCTGCAATGATTTAATCTTTCAATGTGTCTTGTAATTAAATACATTATGAGTTACACAATTATTAGGAGGTGTGATTTCTCTGTCTGGGTAAAATAAAGGTTAACCTGAGATACTCCATTCAGAAATGCTGACATAAAGAACAGCAATTTGAGGCTGCAATTAAATCCTTTGAAATAATTAGAATTACAAAATGCTCCACTCAGACATTCGGAAACCTTACAGTATACCATTATACAATGCATTTAGCTGGTCTGGAAGAAACAGCTTCAATTAAACTAAGATACTTTAAATCAATAAACCTTGACTATTTTATATCTTATTTCTTATCTGGAAGTACTTAAACTTTTGCAGTATGTTACATTAAATATGACAATAGTTACTAATTTAAAAGTTGTCATACAGTACATAGGAAAAGTACTAGACAGTCTGTGAAGAAGATGATACAAATAGTTGGACTTACTCCGGGATGCTTCTTTATCTGCTTTAAAAATGCAGAAAACCTCCACCCCATTCTGTTCTAGTAGGGTCTCTGTCCTGTCCTGCTGACTTCTGCGAGTAACAGGTCCCAGTCTGAGTCTGTGCTTAACAAGGCTTATTTAAGGAGGGGGTGACAGAAAAGGGAGGTGGGTGTACATTTGCATCCATCCCTCTCTAAAACCCACTTCTTCAACTCTTAACATAATTTTGTCTAATAAGGTTGCAGGGGGATGTAATTCAATTATTTATCAACTACCTCATTCGCATTGTAGTTCACGGTGTACACAGCCCCTGGTCTTCCTGTGCATATTGATCTCACTCCCATTTTTAGTGATCATTATGTGATTTCTGTGGATTTGCTGTATTAAATGCCAATGCTTTTATTCACAAGACACATGCTATTATCACTTACTTAAATGATTCAGAAAAGTCACATAGAAACAGGAAAAGAAAACAGATAACCACAGAGACAGTGATCAATGGGTGATCTCCAGCAAGGGGTGTTGCTATATAGCTGGTTTATTTAATCTACGTGCCCAGACCCAAATCAAGAGTCACTGTGCCATCCGGGAAGATCAATCATTCTTTCCTTCCACACCCATAGTGTATTGCCAACTAATATAGTTATTACTATTCATGTTTAAAAATGAATCATATACACTGTACAATTGCTATATATTTCATTAAGAATGTGACTAATACGCATGTTTTCCTAGTGTATCTTGTGTGGTTTTGCACTGCGCAAGTTCCAGTGTGCATTTTCAGTCACATCTACACTTGTGACTTCTAACTGGGCTGTAACGGGGCATTCTCACATAGGCAAAGATAAAAGAGGGCATGTGGGCACATCTGTGGTCTATGCAGAGTTGGCCATAATTGTAAATACATGTTTCCAGGTGCATCTTTTGCATATAGTACTGTAAAGGCTGATGCAAGTGTGCTCTGATAACTATGACAGCTATGAAGCTAAGTGTATGAAATGGGGGGTCCGTCCTTAGTGATGCGCACAACTCTGCTTACGGGGGAAAAATGTGCAGTTAGTTCCGTGTCCGCAGCGCAAGGACAATTACGTGCAACTTGTATTCAATGCTGCAACAGCTACAATATACTCAATTTACTCTATTCTAAAACAGTAACAACTTTTAAAAGAAATATATGAACTAGAGAGCCATCCTGGCTTCGCACGGGAGCAATTTTGAATTTATGTTGATAGTCTTTTTAACCGAGGTCTTATAAGATTTCCGTGTAGATGACATTAGTCGTTTATCCTCCTAGCGTCAACACGAAAAGATTTCGTTTTGACGTGACACGCAAAAGCGCCACGAAAAGTTGTCTATGAGAAAAACAGTCTCCACTTAGGTCAACTCCAGCCACATTAAGTTATGTAAGCTCTTACGAGCAGGGCCCTCTACCCTCTTGTGCTTCTCCCTACTTTAGTTTCATCTACTTCTTACTCACCACTAGGGCACCTAACACTTGGCTGCTTATGCTCTGTTGCTTATCTGGGTGTTATGATCACTAATGTAGCAATATATATTATCCATGTCCTGGTCCTGTATTGTATTGTTCTGTAAGTCGCTTGTCTACAATTTGTTTATGTACTTTGTAAGGCGCTGCGGAACACTTGTGGCGCCATATAAATAAATGATAATAATTAAGTGTCTGTCCCTGTGCTTTATTTATTATCATGCCAAAGCAGACTCTTACCGGGAATTGGATTTGTTTGAAATTAAAGAATCTTTTTTTCACATAAATGAAATAGGAACTGTATCAAAAAGGAAAACCTACATTTTGTCTCAGTAAACAGCGCTTACATAAAATTTTCTGGAGAAACCGGATAATACGTATCATTCTCTACAGTGTATAAAATAAAGTCCATTGTTGTGACATATCTTTAACAGCTTAGGCAACATAAGCCAAGAAAGCGCCCAGAGAGCCGTTTTTGCATCACTAAAGTCATCACTGCTCGGCTCCCTTTTGTCATACATTAATGTTTCTTACACCAAAACCTTCCTCCACAGTATAGAATAGTGAAAACTGCATAAAATTATCCAGTGGTTCTCAAGATTAGCCCGAACAGACAGACAGACATCTACCAGGGACTTTATTTAAACTATGTAAAGATGAGTTATGCAAGAAAAGCACCTTTTTATTCGCTGAATGGGGTATTAGCATTAACAGTACCTTGTGTTTTACCATATTAAACATTTTCCTCTGCTTGAAGTACTGTATTGTGATAAATAAGAATTAGCCTGTCCACTGGTATTATTTTGAGCTCTTACGGCTATAAGCTGGTTATGTTTTAAATTAGTATACATTTAGAAAAAGTAGTGCGAGGACCACCGTGTTTTGGTTTTGATTTGGTTCTAAACACATATTTGGATTTTGGTTTTGTTCATACATTAGCAGGGGGTTGCACACTGATAAGTATCACACGGATTGATGGAGGTTTCTAAACCAAAAATACTAAATGTCATTTTGAGCCTCTAAAAAGAACCCGCCATATATCTTGATTAGTTTGACCCTAGTACAACACAATTGCACCATGGTTTATCGAGCATTACAGCTTGTATGCTCTGTCCTATCATACCAGGTATGATATAGATAATATCAGCTTAGCAAAGCAAATACAAGTAGACCTAGTCAACTGGTGAAACACGTATCGGGACACGTGGGCTCTTCCACTGTGCACACAATGGGAGCCCGGGACACCACAGGACCAAACATAGCCTAGACTCAGGTGTTACGTACTCTTTTAAATTCTACTTGTGATATTATTTGCTATCCTTAGCTGATATTATTTATATACTACTTGGTAATTAATCTAATTTACCTTTAGGAATACTATAATTTAGTAGCATGTTACTTATATATTATATTTTGTATACAGATTTTCCATATTTATTTATGTATCTAACCATATTTTTGGTAAATACCCATTACCTAAAAAAGCATCACTGATAGCTTCCATTGAAAAGGCATTACTTTATGTAATATGCAGAAGATAGAATTGGATACATGACCACTACGGACCATCCTATCTGACTACAAGTACCCTGGAGAATTGAAATGTAATACCATATATACTACAGGTGACATCTGAGAGTTACATATTACCCCTACTACTATTGGTTTTCTAGTATGATAGTATGAACTATGGAGAATTAAAATAAAAATATTATAGATTTCATTAGTGACCTAATGTACTTGTATAAGTTAAGTTTATAAATATAAAATAAAAAATAAATAACACAATATGACACCAATATAGACACTTAAACCAAACTTTATTCAGCATCCTGTGTATGAGAATTGTCAACAAATCAGATAATTTCATGAAGATACAACTAACTACATTATTTCATGAAGTAAAATACAATCTGTCACCTATATAATGATGGTATTTTGATGTCTTTATTCACATTTTTTATCTATATTGCAGTCCTACTTCATATCTATATTCCCAACTCTCATGTATCTAATGCCCCATATGCCCATGCCTCTCTCATTCATCATTCAATACATCTGCAAATGATGAAAAGCAGAAGGTGAGGACTATCTCCATATAGACACTATGAGGGGTATTCAATTAGGTGCGAATGACTGTCGAATGTGATTTTGTCTAAATTTTCGCCAGCGAATAACGTTTCGCCAAATTCAATTTAACTCGTGAATGTTGTGAAAATACTAATCTATCCACTTTTGAATTGTGAAAGTTGAACATTGCTATTCAATTACAAATATGCGCATATCAAAAAACTGTACGAACCTCTTGGGGGTGAGAGTTTTAATTCAAATGGTTTAAAATTACATATTTTTCAGGTAAAATAAGTGTGTTACAGCAAATATGCTTTCCCAAGCATTATTTGTTTTAAATGGTGTTGATTATATATTTTTAAAATGATCTATTGGCTTGTTACAATAATGGTTCAGTCCATTACAGTTGGTTCATTCCAAAGTTAGAAATAGACCAGGTATTTTTTAATCACTCTTTCCAGCAGCAGCATCAGCAGCAGCAGGTGGAGGAGCAGGAGAGAGAATATTATTACCTGTCAAGGAACTACGCACCTGAATCTGGAGAAGAAGGAAGAAGACACCTGACACAGATAATAGTATCCTTATAATTTGATTGATTATTATCATATAGAAATTTCCGTTTTTTAAAATGGAGCGCTTTCCGGATCAAGTGTGGGAATGCATGTTTGCAGCATGTGTTCAAGCGAGTAGGCTGCAGTTTAGGGTGCAGATGAGTATTGCAGCCACTCCTGATGAATCAGCTGTGAATGTGGGTATTTCTGCAGGTGCACCTGAAAGTACTCCATCTTCCTCGGGTGTTGCGAGAATCCCAAGGCCACGTCTATATAGACAAAGACGGTTGTTGGATGGGATTCATGAGGATGAGGAGATAAAATGCTATCGCCTCTCCTCTGCTGCCATTTACAAGCTGTATGATCTGCTGGAGAAGGATCTTGAACCGCGTGTTCCTACGAACAGAGCAGTTCCAGGCTTGGCAAAACTGCTAGCCACACTCCATTTTTTGGCGTCGGGAACATTCCAACCGACCCTGGCAATAATTGCTGGCTTTTCACAAGCCACTTTTTCTCGCTGTTTGTCACAGGTCCTTCTGGCAATGCGGAAACATGTTTCTGAGTTTGTACATTTTCCTCAGACAGAACATGAATGGAATGCTGTGAAGGCGGGTTTTTTTGCTGTGGGACGAATCCCCAATGTTTTGGGTGCAATAGATTGCACCCATATTGCTCTCATGGCCCCCCGCCAAATGCAAGAGATTTTTTGGAATCGAAAATCTTTCCATTCTCTAAATGTACAAATGATTTGTGATTCAAAAATGTGTTTCATGCAGGTGTTTACTGGCATGCCAGGGGCTTCCAATGATTCCTTTATTTTGCAGCAATCTAGCCTCTTTGAGATGTTTCAACAACAACAGATGCCTCATGGATGGCTGATTGATAAGTAAATAATTTATTTAACTATTAATATTTTTTAATGTTCTTTTCAAAGTTTAAAATATATATATTTTTTATTTTAGGCGATCAAGGATATGGAAGTTTTCCCTGGCTGCTAACTCCACTGGCTAATCCTGACACCCCTGCAGAACACAGGTTTCAGGTAGCTCACATTAGGACTAGAGGAGTGATAGAACGCTCCTTTGGTCTGCTTAAAACCCGCTTTTGTTGTCTTGACAGGTCAGGGGTGTGTTGCTGTATTCGACCAACAAAGGTTTGCAATATAATTATTGCTTGTACAATTTTACAGAATATTTGTATTGCAAACCGTTTGGAGGCCGAGATTGATCTATTGATCAGTCTCGATTCTGACCTGTCTCCTGCAGTGGTTGATGATGCTGGCCTTGGGCAAAGCACTCGCCGTGATCTGATAGCATAATTTTTTCAATGTAAGTTTTTAGAACAATTATTAATCGATGTTAAACCCATTTCCCAGATTTGTTTTTCATGTTTTTTTTATTTTCCTTTCAGTAGAACATCAACCTTGAATCACCAATCATTGAAGTTTTGGCCTCTACTGGACCAGTTTAAGTATTCCTGAAGTTTAAACACCGTTTTAGATAAGTGTTACATGTGTTACAAGTGTTTTGGTCAAGTTGGATCAGTTTTTCATTGTTTATATGTTTGTTTTTTATAGTATTAGTTGTCTAGTTTTTATTTTTCAGTGTAAACATTAGTCGTTTTTCCTGCATAATCAAATCCCTCAACCTTCTGGATCTCCAATGGACAGCTGAGCAGCAGGGCGATGTGCTAGCCATCCCCAGAAAACCATGTAAGTATCAACAAACCTCATTGCTGGTGTCATGTAACCTGTGTCTTTCCCTCCCCTCCTGATTCTAAACTTTTCCCTGGAGCAGAGCTGACAGCTTGAAAACCTGCACATGCTAATCACCTTTCTTCTTCTTTCCCTCTTAGGGAAGTGGACCGGACCTTTTTTGGACACCCAGGATGCAGATCAGCCCCATCCTCCTGGATCTCCAATGGACAGCTGAGCAGCGGGGCGATGATGTGCTAGCCATCCCCAAAAAACCATGTAAGTATCAACAAACCTTTCCCTCCCCTCCTGAGTATATTGTAAGTAATCAAATTTGAAATGATTTAAAATAAAACCAATGTAAGAACATTATTATTAATTTTTTTCAACAATCGGTTTTTAACAGAAATCTTTTATACCGGAAATGTTTTTTTTAACAATAATTTCTTGCCCATTTATATAATAATTGTTTTTTAGTTAAATTTTTTATTTTTAAACATGTCAAACTTTTTACGTTGATTTTTTTTTGCATTCCAAAAAACAACTTTGCCATCTTCTTTTTAACTGGAACATTTGAAACCTATAAGACAATGGAAACATTTTTAAGTTTAAAACAAATCATTTTGCCAACCTCATTAACCCTAATTTAACTCCTATTAAGATTATTTCACTGTTAAAGTAGTAAATGATTATAATTAACTTGCATATTAAATGTTAAGAAAATATCATATATACATGGTTGCCAATCATCTGAACGAAAGTTGCGGAGTGGGGTCCTTACCAATTATGCGTGCGCCAAGAACAAATCCAGCCTCACAGGTCTCGGGCTGATCCCCCACTTGGCTCTCATGTCAAACATCTCCATTATGCTGTGCCCCCTGGCTGAATTAGTGTCCCTATGTAGTGCCCCCAGGCTGGCCCCTTATGCAGTGCCCCCAGGCTTTAATAGTGCTCCTTAGACAGTTCCCCCAGCCCAACACTTACCTTTACTTGATCGACACTTGCGCTCCCACTGCCACTGCCTTGCTCTGACTGGATCTAACTAGGTCCAGCAAGCGTGCGGGGCAGGCTCCTGATGTCACGGGTGATGTCCCCCGGGCAGTGCGTCACTGGGAATGCTTGCCTCTGAAACGATCAGAGGCTTCTTTAGCCTCTGGTCACTTCAGAGCCCAAGCTTCTACAGCGGTGGTCGGCGGGGGAAAGTGGCAGGTGGTAGGCTGTTTCTGCCAGACAAGGCATCTGCAGAAGACAACCCAAGGAGAACACTGCCTTGCCGGGATTAGACAGTCGGGAAGGCGGTGTTTGGGATTCCCTCTGTTGGCTACCCTACTGCATTTCCATATTTTCTATGTCTCATTTGTCCAATAATTAAGATAAACTGTTACTTAAATAAATATACATGAAAACAGTAATTTCTTTTTTAAACATGGATTTTTAACTGTATAAATAACGCAAATAAACTAATTTTTAAATATATACCTTAAATCCAAATTAGGCAAAAGGCAACGTAGCAGGGATTACTTCGGATTCAACAATCGATTCATTTTCTGGGAGAAGACGTCTCCGTGTTATGGAAGTTGAGTCATCCAGCGCAGGAGTTTTCAACAATGAACCTGTTTGAATTTGAGTTGGAAGATTGGTTAGGCTTTGAACTGGGTTTAGAATATTCGGTGGACCAACAACATGGTTAAATCTGTTGGATAGAAATAATTCAGATTGAGTTTGCGAAAAATAATCCTGCCTCATGACTGGTGTTCTCAATAATGAGCTTGAAAAATCAGGAACATAACTACTTATTGGTGTGTTTCGACGGACAATCTGCTCCTCCATTAAGAATTTTATTCCAGATGACGTAACTAATAAAGCAGAAGACAGAACCTCTTGTTGTTCTGAAATTTTCTCAAAGGTCTTTGACATTTTTGAAAGTTCACTATTCATTGCACTTGCTACTTGGAGGGATTCTCTATGATGCTGATCTATTTGTGTACGTGAAGCATGGATTTCTTCATAATGTACTCAACTAATGCTTTTCAAAGCATCTTTAACCTGGATTAATGCTTCAGTTATAACTTGTAAATCACCCTCAACTCAGAGACGATGATCTTCTTGTTGATCATTCATAGACTTGGCAAAATCTGTGATTGCATCAAATGGAGTCTCAACCTGTGTTTTTTCACCCGATGCTTGTGGTCTATCTGCAGTGGTAGACCTTACCATTAGATTTCTAAAAGCTTTTGCCAGAATTTTAAAAGCAAGAATAGATCCTAGAAAAAGTAAACTATATTAAATGAAAAATTCTCTACATTTTCCAAATTTACCTAACATACATAAATAACTAACTACCTGGAGTAACAGAAGCTGGTGAAAAAGTCAAGGATCCCACTTCAATTTCCGAATCTTTATAGAAATATAAATACATTTTTTTATTGTAAAACGCATTTATTAGCATAGTGCATTTTTCAACATTCAACCTTCACATACCAGGTGAAATATCTCCAACATCTCCAACATCAGGAATAACTGGAGTTATAGGTCTTTGTTCATCCCTTTGCATAATCATATTTTTTTAAACTGTTGAAATTAAAAAGTTTTAACATTAACAACATTTAAAGGAAATAAAATTGAAAAAAAAAAAAACTTAAATAAACATACTTTCTGGTGCTCTAGGATTGGCCTCGAATATCTCAGAATCAATATTCTCCAGATCTATAATGTTTAAATTTTATTATGAAAAATCTTGAAATTGTAGCAAATATATATTTTAACAAAAAAAATGAATACACTTACATGGTGACGATATTGGAAAACGCTCAAAAAGATTTTCCGGGGAGTCAACTTCAATTTGCAATTCCTGACCTATGAAGATTAATTGATTTGGTTCAAAATAAAGTATACCTTACAAAAGCAAACCCATTACAATTTTATACATACGTTGTCTTTTTGAATTATTTGATTCAGTGGAGGAATTTATATTTTTTCCAGATTGTATGACTTCAGGCGTGGGTAAAGATGAAATAGCCGTTTGGGGCAAAGATTAATTTGTTAGTGTCACTACAGGATTATCGTTTAAAACCCTTTACAATCCTTTGTCAGATTAAGTTTTTCCAGCTGGAGTTGTTTCTTTTTGGGAGGATTGAAAATTAGTTTTTTTACCTTTTTACAAATTAAAATAAAAATTTAAATCTGTTCATGGCCAAAACACATTTTAATTATACTGTCCCATAAACATACCTGCTATGACTCTTTTAGGACCTCCAGAAACAATCCCTGTAGATGTGGTGGCTCGTTGTGAATCATCTTGCATCTGGATCTGTGTTTGTTTACGCAATGTTTGGACAACTGCCCCACAAAAAAAAATAAAAGTACATTTACATACATATCTTCAAAAAATAAACTGATATAAATATATATACACAAGCTTCAATACCTAACAATGGAATGGAGGATTGGTTTGTCGTATCAATACTTCCAAGTACTCCCTCAACCAGGACTGGAGAAAGATGTTTCCTTAATTTCTCTTCCCAAACATTAAAGATTAAATTTAATGGTGGCCCACCACCAGTTCCACGTTGGTGATTTGAAATTTTGCCATTTTTTTCTTTGCACTACATTTGCAGTCATGAAATCGCTTTTAACAATGCTTTATCGTGCGTGGTTGCACAGTGATAGAACTAATTTGGTCTGCTATATTTTGCCATATTGCAGTTTTACGTCTTCCTGGGGTACTTTGTGCTCTTTTACCAAAGAGACTGTGGTATGATTCTAGTACCATCGTAACCAGTAAATCACTCTCTTTAAAACTGAACTGGATATTCCTAGGAAGAGACCCATCTTCTCCATCCGAACAATTGCCATCATCATCTTTGTCTTCTTGTATTTTGGTTTTCTTTTGTCTGGAACCTTTAAAAAAAGATAAAATAAAAAAAAAATGAATGAAGTTCCCACGGGGAACTGTATCTGGTTATCACTCTGAAACTTAAGGCTTGACTGCTTGAAAAAGGTCAGTTTGGGAACCCAAATGTCGCCGCCTGTATGTTAGCATACTGTCTGTCTAATGGAATAAAATAAGCTGCAATTCTACTGGTGAATGCCATCTTTTCTAAACACGTATCTTCGTGGGTGAACCCTGAACCCAGGAGACACAGCTGGTAAGTGCCATATTTTCTAAACACGTCTATATATATATATATATATATATATATATTAGGGGTGAGCGGGTTCGGATTTCTGAAATCCGAACCCCCCCGAGCCCCCCCGATCCGAGTCCGATCCGAGTCAGGCTCGACTTTTCCCGCCTGACTCGGATCTGAAATCGAGGCAAAACGTCATCATCCCGCCTTCCGAGTCTCGCGGGTTTTGGATCCTATATAAGGTACCCGCGTCGGCTCCATTTTCTCACTCGGCTGTGGACAGTGAAGAGGGAGGGTGGGAGTTAGGGCTGTGTAGTGTAGTGTAGTGTAGTGTAGTGTAGTGCTGCTGTTGTCCACTACTTCAAAGTCCATAGGGGCTGGCTGTGTTGTGCTGTGCTGCTGTTGTTAATAGGGGCTGTGTCCACTACTTCAAAGTCCATAGGGGCTGGCTGGACTGTGTTGTGCAGTCAGTTCTCCATAGGGGCTGTGTCCACTCCAAAGTCCTGTGCAGTGTCCCAGTCCTAAAGGGGTGCTGTAGTGTTGTCCAGGGGGTGCTCTGTCCATCAGGGGTGCTCCCCTCAAGTGCTAAAAAAATAATATATTTTCTGTGTTTGTGAATTGTGTGCACAGTAGCCGCACGTGCATCAACAAAGTAGTGCCAAGCGTGCGCCTGTGTCATAAGTAAAGGGCCGGCTGGCTTGACCGTTAAAGGGTGCTGTAACCCCCGAAAGTACACTCCAGTCCAAACCAAAAAAAAATTATTTTCTGTGTTTGTGAATTGTGTGCGCAGTAGCCGCACGTGCATCAACAAAGTAGTGCCAAGCGTGCGCCTGTGTCATAAGTAAAGGGCCGGCTGGCTTGACCGTTAAGGGTGCTGTAACCCCCGAAAGTACACTCCAGTCCAAACCAAAAAAAAAAATATTTTCTGTGTTTGTGAATTGTGTGCGCAGTAGCCGCACGTGCATCAACAAAGTAGTGCCAAGCGTGCGCCTGTGTCATAAGTAAAGGGCCGGCTGGCTTGACCGTTAAGGGTGCTGTAACCCCCGAAAGTACACTCCAGTCCAAACCAAAAAAAAAATAATTTTCTGTGTTTGTGAATTGTGTGCGCAGTAGCCGCACGTGCATCAACAAAGTAGTGCCAAGCGTGCACCTGTGTCATAAGTAAAGGGCCGGCTGGCTTGACCGTTAAGGGAGCTGTAACCCCCGAAAGTACACTCCAGTCCAAACCAAAAAAAAAATTATTTTCTGTGTTTGTGAATTGTGTGCGCAGTAGCCGCACGTGCATCAACAAAGTAGTGCCAAGCGTGCGCCTGTGTCATAAGTAAAGGGCCGGCTGGCTTGACCGTTAAAGGGTGCTGTAACCCCCAAAGTACACTCCAGTCCAAACCAAAAAAAAAATTATTTTCTGTGTTTGTGAATTGTGTGCGCAGTAGCCGCACGTGCATCAACAAAGTAGTGCCAAGCGTGCGCCTGTGTCATAAGTAAAGGGCCGGCTGGCTTGACCGTTAAAGGGTGCTGTAACCCCCGAAAGTACACTCCAGTCCAAACCAAAAAAAAATTATTTTCTGTGTTTGTGAATTGTGTGCGCAGTAGCCGCACGTGCATCAACAAAGTAGTGCCAAGCGTGCGCCTGTGTCATAAGTAAAGGGCCGGC
Organism: Taudactylus pleione; assembly: GCA_031769625.1. NCBI lineage: Eukaryota > Metazoa > Chordata > Amphibia > Anura > Myobatrachidae > Taudactylus > Taudactylus pleione. The sequence goes on from JAUIMM010000064.1 coordinate 960,078, forward strand.
TGGCTTGACCGTTAAGGGTGCTGTAACCCCCGAAAGTACACTCCAGTCCAAACCAAAAAAAAAATTATTTTCTGTGTTTGTGAATTGTGTGCGCAGTAGCCGCACGTGCATCAACAAAGTAGTGCCAAGCGTGCGCCTGTGTCATAAGTAAAGGGCCGGCTGGCTTGACCGTTAAAGGGTGCTGTAACCCCCGAAAGTACACTCCAGTCCAAACCAAAAAAAAATTATTTTCTGTGTTTGTGAATTGTGTGCGCAGTAGCCGCACGTGCATCAACAAAGTAGTGCCAAGCGTGCGCCTGTGTCATAAGTAAAGGGCCGGCTGGCTTGACCGTTAAGGGTGCTGTAACCCCCGAGAGTACACTCCAGTCCAAACCAAAAAAAAAATTATTTTCTGTGTTTGTGAATTGTGTGCGCAGTAGCCGCACGTGCATCAACAAAGTAGTGCCAAGCGTGCGCCTGTGTCATAAGTAAAGGGCCGGCTGGCTTGACCGTTAAAGGGTGCTGTAACCCCCGAAAGTACACTCCAGTCCAAACCAAAAAAAAATTATTTTCTGTGTTTGTGAATTGTGTGCGCAGTAGCCGCACGTGCATCAACAAAGTAGTGCCAAGCGTGCGCCTGTGTCATAAGTAAAGGGCCGGCTGGCTTGACCGTTAAAGGGTGCTGTAACCCCCAAAGTACACTCCAGTCCAAACCAAAAAAAAAATTATTTTCTGTGTTTAGCCGCACGTATATATCAAATCGATATAACATAAATGGAGGACCAAACTTTCTCCGATAAAAATAAAATAGAGAAAGATCAAGAACCACTTCCTCCTAGTGCTGAAGCTGCTGCCACTAGTCATGACATAGACGATAACATGCCATCAACGTCGTCTGCCAAGGCCGATGCCCAATGTCATAGTAGAGGGCACATACAATCCCAAATGGCAAAGTTCAGGAAAATGACCTTGAAAAAGACATTTAAATCAGCTGAAGAGAAACGTAAACTTGCCAATATGCCATTTACGACACGGAGTGGCAAGGAACGGCTAAGGTCGATCCCTAGTATGTTCATGACTAGTGGTTCAGCTTCACATGACGATGGAAGCCCTCCTCCCACTAAAAAAATCAAAAGAGTTAAGCTGGCAAAAGCACAGCGAAGAACTGTGCTTTCTAAGAAGATATCACAAATCCCCAAGGAGAGTCCAAGTGTGGTGGTGGTTGCGATGCCTGACCTTCCCAGCACTGGACGGGAAGAGGTGGCTCTTTCCACCATTTGCACGCCCCCTGCAAGTGCTGAAAGGAGCACCCACAGTCCACTTGCTGATATGCAAATTGAAGATGTCACTGTTGAAGTACAACAGGATGAGGATACTGGTGTAGCTGGCGCTGAGGAGGAAGTTGGCCAGGAGGATTCTGATGGTGATGTGGTTTGTTTAAATCAGGCTTCGGGGGAGACAGTTGTTGTCCGTGGGATGAAAAAGCCCATCACGGTCATGCCTGGGCAGAAGACCAAACATTCCACCTCTTTGGTCTGGCAATATTTCTATCCAAATCCGGACAACAACTGTCTTGCCATATGTACCATATGTAAAGGTGAAATAAGTAGGGGTAGGGACGTCAACCACCTAGGAACATCCTCCCTTATACGGCACCTGCAGCGCGTTCATAAAAAGTTACTGTCAAGTTCAGAAACTTTGGCTAAGACCGTAAGCAGTCCAGGGACACCTAAATCCCGTTGTCCTGTTGTATCCAAACACCTGCAAACCACACCGTCAACTCCCTCCTCGTCAATTTCCTCCTTAGTCAGGATCGGAAGTAGTCCTGCAGGCCATGTCACTGGCATGACTGACTCTCCTATCCGGGATTCCTCTGGAGGATCCTGCATTGCTACGCCTACTGCTGCCGCTGCTGCTGTTGCTGCTGCTGGGAGTCGTTCATCATCCCAGAGAGGAAGTATGAACACCACTACTTTTACTAAACAATTGACCCTCCAACAGTCCTTAGCGAGGAGGATGAAGTACGACAGCAGTCATCCTGAAGCAAAACGTATAACTGAGGCCTTGACTGCTATGTTGGTGTTAGACGTGCGTCCGGTATCCGCCATTAGTGCAGTGGGATTTAGACAATTGATGGAGGTAGTGTGTCCCCGGTTCCAAATCCCGTCTAGATTCCACTTCACTAGGCAGGCGATACCGAGACTGTACAGAAACGTCAGAAAAAGTGTCCTCAGTGTCCTGAAAAATGCCGTTGTACACAATGTCCACTTAACCACGGACATGTGGACAAGTGGAACAGGGCAGACTAAGGACTATATGACTGTGACAGCCCACTGGGTAGATGTATCACCTTACGCAGCAACAGCAGCAGCGTCACCAGTAGCAGCATCTCAGAAACGCCAGCTCGTTACAAGGCAGGCTACGCTGTGTATCACCGGTTTCAGTAAGAGGCACACCGCCGACAACCTCTTAGAGAAACTGAGGGAAATCATCGCCCAGTGGCTTACCCCACTTAGACTCTCCTGGGGATTTGTGATATCTGACAACGCCACCAATATTGTGCGGGCATTACATCTGGGCAAATTCCAGCACGTCCCATGTTTTGCTCACACAATAAACTTGGTGGTGCAGAATTTTCTGAAAAGCGACAGGGGCGTGCAGGAGACGCTTTGGGTGGCCCGAAAAATTTCTGGCCACTTTCGCCATTCAGCGACTGCGTGCCGAAGACTGGAGCGCCAGCAAACACTCTTGAACCTGCCCCGCCATCACCTGAAGCAAGAGGTTGTGACGCGGTGGAACTCAACCCTCTATATGCTTCAGAGGATGGAGGAGCAGCAAAAGGCCATACAAGCCTATACATCCACCTATGACATAGGCAAAGGAGGGGGTATGCACCTGACTCAAGCGCAGTGGAGAATGATTTCCGTGTTGTGCAAGGTTCTCCAGCCCTTCGAACTTGCCACACGTGAAGTCAGTTCAGACACAGCCAGCTTGAGTCAGGTCATTCCCCTCATCAGGCTTTTGCAGAAGCAGCTGGAGAAAGTGAAGGAGGAGCTAAGACGGAGCGATTCCGCTCGGCATGTGGGACTTGTGGATGAAGCCCTTCATTCGCTTTGCCAGGATTCCAGGGTGGTCAATCTGTTGAAATCAGACCACTACATTTTGGCCACCGTGCTTGATCCTAGGTTTAAAGCCTATGTGGTGTCTCTCTTTCCGGCCGACACAAGCCTGCAGAGGTGCAAAGACCTGCTGGTGAACACACTGTCAGCTGAAGCGGAACGTGACACGTCAACGGCTCCTTCTTCATTTTCTCCCGCAACTGGGGCTGCCAGGAAAAAACTTAGGTATCCTAAGCAACCCACTGGCGGTGATGCAGGGCAGGCAGGACCAAGTTTGGACATCTGGTCCGGACTGAAGGACCTGGCAACAATTTCTGACATGTCTACTGTCACTGCATATGATACTGTCACCATTGACAGAATGGTGGAGGATTACATCGGTGACAGCATCCAAGTAGGCATGTCAGACAGTCCATACCTGTACTGGCAGGAAAAAGAGGCAATTTGGAGGCCCCTGTACAAGCTGGCTCTATTTTACCTGAGTTGCCCCCCCTCCAGTGTGTACTCCGAAAGAGTGTTTAGTGCAGCCGGGAACCTTGTCAGCGAAAGGCGTAGGAGGTTGCTTCCACAGAATGTGGAGAAGATGATGTTCATCAAAATGAATTATCAGCTCTTCCAGGGAGACCAGCCTCCAGAAGGTACAGAGGGACCTGTGGTGGTGGATTCAAGTGGGGACGAGTTAATACTTTGTGAGGATGAGGATGTACACACTGAAGAGGGTGAGGAATCGGTGGATGAGGAGGATGAGGATGACATCTTGCCTCCGTAGAGCCAGTTTGTGCAGGGACACATTAATTGCCAGCTTGTTTTGTGGGGGCCCAAACGAACCAATCATTTCAGCCACAGTTGTGTGGCAGACCCTGGCGCTGAAATGATTGATTTGTTAAAGTGTGCATGTCCTGTTTATACAACATAAGGGTGGGTGGGAGGGCCCAAGGACAATTCCATCTTGCACCTCTTTTTTTTCTTTGCATTATGTACAGTTTGGGGCCTAGTTTTTCTAACTGCCATCCTGTCTGCCACTGCAGTGTCACTCCTAGATGGGTCACGTGTTTGTGCCGCCCACTCGTGTCGCTTAGCATAGTCATCCAGCTACCTCGGTGCAACCTTTTGGACATGAAAACACTATTGTGAGGTGTGAGGTGTTCAGAATAGACTGGAAATGAGTGGAAATTAAGGTTATTGAGGTTAATAATAGCATAGGAGCAGAGAAACCAACAAATTCTGTGATTTTAGCTGTTTTTATGCTTTTTAAAAAAAAAATACAGATCCAAAACACAAAACCCAGAACCCAAAACACGGAAGGGTGGTTTTGGCAAAACCAATCCAGATCCAAAACACGAAGAAAGATCCAGATCCAAAACCAAAACACAAAACACGAAAAGTGGCCGGTGCACACCCCTAATATATATATATATATATATATATATATATGTTTATATATTCCAAAAAAATAACTGGACAGCACTCACAGAATCTTAGAAAGAGATATATTCAATGATGCCACAGGGCGACGTTTCGAGGTGTAACCCTCTTTTTCAAGCTTCCGGCATAGCCACAAAGACAGATCTGTCTTTGTGGCAATGCTGGAGGCTTGAAAAAGAGGGTTATATTGTACATAGCACAGTAGTGTGTCTGAATTTAACTAAAATGGCCGATGGGGGAAACTGCCCCAATCCTTTGTGGAGACCGAAGCCATCAGCCACCACTGACGGCTCCACCACCAGCCCCTTGACAGGCCACTTGATGTCACACCAGCCTGGCAGCTGCATATGTATATATATATATATCCAACATATATTACATATATATAATATATATATTAAGTGTAAAATACACACACACATATATATATATATATATATATATATTAGGGGTGTGCACCGGCCACTTTTCGTGTTTTGTGTTTTGGTTTTGGATCTGGATCTTTCTTCGTGTTTTGGATCTGGATTGGTTTTGCCAAAACCACCCTTCCGTGTTTTGGGTTCTGGGTTTTGTGTTTTGGATCTGTATTTTTTTGAAAAAAAGCATAAAAACAGCTAAAATCACAGAATTTGTAGGTTTTTCTGCTCCTATGCTATTATTAACCTCAATAACCTTAATTTCCACTCATTTCCAGTCTATTCTGAACACCTCACACCTCACAATAGTGTTTTTATGTCCAAAAGGTTGCACCGAGGTAGCTGGATGACTATGCTAAGCGACACGAGTGGGCGGCACAAACACGTGACCCATCTAGGAGTGACACTGCAGTGGCAGGCAGGATGGCAGTTAGAAAAACTAGGCCCCAAACTGTACATAATGCAAAGAAAAAAAGAGGTGCAAGATGGAATTGTCCTTGGGCCCTCCCACCCACCCTTATGTTGTATAAACAGGACATGCACACTTTAACAAATCAATCATTTCAGCGCCAGGGTCTGCCACACAACTGTGGCTGAAATGATTGGTTCGTTTGGGCCCCCACAAAACAAGCTGGCAATTAATGTGTCCCTGCACAAACTGGCTCTACGGAGGCAAGATGTCATCCTCATCCTCCTCATCCACCGATTCCTCACCCTCTTCAGTGTGTACATCCTCATCCTCACAAAGTATTAACTCGTCCCCACTTGAATCCACCACCACAGGTCCCTCTGTACCTTCTGGAGGCTGGTCTCCCTGGAAGAGCTGATAATTCATTTTGATGAACATCATCTTCTCCACATTCTGTGGAAGCAACCTCCTACGCCTTTCGCTGACAAGGTTCCCGGCTGCACTAAACACTCTTTCGGAGTACACACTGGAGGGGGGGCAACTCAGGTAAAATAGAGCCAGTTTGTACAGGGGCCTCCAAATTGCCTCTTTTTCCTGCCAGTACAGGTATGGACTGTCTGACATGCCTACTTGGATGCTGTCACCGATGTAATCCTCCACCATTCTGTCAATGGTGACAGTATCATATGCAGTGACAGTAGACATGTCAGAAATTGTTGCCAGGTCCTTCAGTCCGGACCAGATGTCCAAACTTGGTCCTGCCTGCCCTGCATCACCGCCAGCGGGTTGCTTAGGATACCTAAGTTTTTTCCTGGCAGCCCCAGTTGCGGGAGAAAATGAAGAAGGAGCCGTTGACGTGTCACGTTCCGCTTCAGCTGACAGTGTGTTCACCAGCAGGTCTTTGCACCTCTGCAGGCTTGTGTCGGCCGGAAAGAGAGACACCACATAGGCTTTAAACCTAGGATCGAGCACGGTGGCCAAAATGTAGTGGTCTGATTTCAACAGATTGACCACCCTGGAATCCTGGCAAAGCGAATGAAGGGCTTCATCCACAAGTCCCACATGCCGAGCGGAATCGCTCCGTCTTAGCTCCTCCTTCACTTTCTCCAGCTGCTTCTGCAAAAGCCTGATGAGGGGAATGACCTGACTCAAGCTGGCAGTGTCTGAACTGACTTCACGTGTGGCAAGTTCGAAGGGCTGAAGAACCTTGCACAACACGGAAATCATTCTCCACTGCGCTTGAGTCAGGTGCATACCCCCTCCTTTGCCTATGTCATAGGTGGATGTATAGGCTTGTATGGCCTTTTGCTGCTCCTCCATCCTCTGAAGCATATAGAGGGTTGAGTTCCACCGCGTCACAACCTCTTGCTTCAGGTGATGGCGGGGCAGGTTCAAGAGTGTTTGCTGGCACTCCAGTCTTCGGCACGCAGTCGCTGAATGGCGAAAGTGGCCAGAAATTTTTCGGGCCACCCAAAGCGTCTCCTGCACGCCCCTGTCGCTTTTCAGAAAATTCTGCACCACCAAGTTTATTGTGTGAGCAAAACATGGGACGTGCTGGAATTTGCCCAGATGTAATGCCCGCACAATATTGGTGGCGTTGTCAGATATCACAAATCCCCAGGAGAGTCTAAGTGGGGTAAGCCACTGGGCGATGATTTCCCTCAGTTTCTCTAAGAGGTTGTCGGCGGTGTGCCTCTTACTGAAACCGGTGATACACAGCGTAGCCTGCCTTGTAACGAGCTGGCGTTTCTGAGATGCTGCTACTGGTGACGCTGCTGCTGTTGCTGCGTAAGGTGATACATCTACCCAGTGGGCTGTCACAGTCATATAGTCCTTAGTCTGCCCTGTTCCACTTGTCCACATGTCCGTGGTTAAGTGGACATTGTGTACAACGGCATTTTTCAGGACACTGAGGACACTTTTTCTGACGTTTCTGTACAGTCTCGGTATCGCCTGCCTAGTGAAGTGGAATCTAGACGGGATTTGGAACCGGGGACACACTACCTCCATCAATTGTCTAAATCCCACTGCACTAATGGCGGATACCGGACGCACGTCTAACACCAACATAGCAGTCAAGGCCTCAGTTATACGTTTTGCTTCAGGATGACTGCTGTCGTACTTCATCCTCCTCGCTAAGGACTGTTGGAGGGTCAATTGTTTAGTAAAAGTAGTGGTGTTCCTACTTCCTCTCTGGGATGATGAACGACTCCCAGTAGCAGCAGCAACAGCAGCAGCGGCAGCAGTAGGCGTAGCAATGCAGGATCCTCCGGAGGAATCCCGGATAGGAGAGTCAGTCATGCCAGTGATATGGCCTGCAGGACTACTTCCGATCCTGACTAAGGAGGAAATTGACGAGGAGGGAGTTGATGGTGTGGTTTGCAGGCGCTTGGATACAACAGGACAACGGGATTTAGGTGTCCCTGGACTGCTTACGGTCTGAGCCAAAGTTTCTGAACTTGACAGTAACTTTTTATGAACGCGCTGCAGGTGCCGTATAAGGGAGGATGTTCCTAGGTGGTTGACGTCCCTACCCCTACTTATTTCACCTTTACATATGGTACATATGGCAAGACAGTTGTTGTCCGGATTTGGATAGAAATATTGCCAGACCAAAGAGGTGGAATGTTTGGTCTTCTGCCCAGGCATGACCGTGATGGGCTTTTTCATCCCACGGACAACAACTGTCTCCCCCGGAGCCTGATTTAAACAAACCACATCACCATCAGAATCCTCCTCGCCAACTTCCTCCTCAGCGCCAGCTACACCAGTATCCTCATCCTGTTGTACTTCAACAGTGACATCTTCAATTTGCATATCAGCAAGTGGACTGTGGGTGCTCCTTTCAGCACTTGCAGGGGGCGTGCAAATGGTGGAAAGAGCCACCTCTTCCCGTCCAGTGCTGGGAAGGTCAGGCATCGCAACCACCACCACACTTGGACTCTCTTTGGGGATTTGTGATATCTTCTTAGAAAGCACAGTTCTTCGCTGTGCTTTTGCCAGCTTAACTCTTTTGATTTTTTTAGTGGGAGGAGTGCTTCCATCGTCATGTGAAGCTGAACCACTAGTCATGAACATACTAGGGATCGACCTTAGCCGTTCCTTGCCACTCCGTGTCGTAAATGGCATATTGGCAAGTTTACGTTTCTCTTCAGCTGATTTAAATGTCTTTTTCAAGGTCATTTTCCTGAACTTTGCCATTTGGGATTGTATGTGCCCTCTACTATGACATTGGGCATCGGCCTTGGCAGACGACGTTGATGGCATGTTATCGTCTATGTCATGACTAGTGGCAGCAGCTTCAGCACTAGGAGGAAGTGGTTCTTGATCTTTCTCTATTTTATTTTTATCGGAGAAAGTTTGGTCCTCCATTTATGTTATATCGATTTGATATATACGTGCGGCTAAACACAGAAAATAAATTTTTTTTTGGTTCGGACTGGAGTGTACTTTGTGGGTTACAGCACCCTTTAACGGTCAAGCCAGCCGGCCCTTTACTTATGACACAGGCGCACTCTTGGCACTACTTTGTTGATGCACGTGCGGCTACTGCGCACACAATTCACAAACACAGAAAATAATTTTTTTTTGGTTTGGACTGGAGTGTACTTTCGGGGGTTACAGCACCCTTTAACGGTCAAGCCAGCCGGCCCTTTACTTATGACACAGGGGCACTCTTGGCACTACTTTGTTGATGCACGTGCGGCTACTGCGCACACAATTCACAAACACAGAAAATAATTTTTTTTTAGGTTTGGACTGGAGTGTACTTTCGGGGGTTACAGCACCCTTAACGGTCAAGCCAGCCGGCCCTTTACTTATGACACAGGCGCACGCTTGGCACTACTTTGTTGATGCACGTGCGGCTACTGCGCACACAATTAACAAACACAGAAAATAATTTTTTTTTGGTTTGGACTGGAGTGTACTTTCGGGGGTTACAGCACCCTTTAACGGTCAAGCCAGCCGGCCCTTTACTTATGACACAGGCGCACGCTTGGCACTACTTTGTTGATGCACGTGCGGCTACTGCGCACACAATTCACAAACACAGAAAATAATTTTTTTTTAGGTTTGGACTGGAGTGTACTTTCGGGGGTTACAGCACCCTTAACGGTCAAGCCAGCCGGCCCTTTACTTATGACACAGGCGCACGCTTGGCACTACTTTGTTGATGCACGTGCGGCTACTGCGCACACAATTCACAAACACAGAAAATAATTTTTTTTTTGGTTTGGACTGGAGTGTACTTTCGGGGGTTACAGCACCCTTAACGGTCAAGCCAGCCGGCCCTTTACTTATGACACAGGCGCACGCTTGGCACTACTTTGTTGATGCACGTGCGGCTACTGCGCACACAATTCACAAACACAGAAAATATATTATTTTTTTAGCACTTGGGGGGAGCACCCCTGATGGACAGAGCACCCCCTGGACAACACTACAGCACCCCTTTAGGACTGGGACACTGCACAGGACTTTGGAACTGACTGCACAACACAGTCCAGCCAGCCCCTATGGACTTTGAAGTAGTGGACACAGCCCCTATTAACAACAGCAGCACAGCACAACACAGCCAGCCCCTATGGACTTTGAAGTAGTGGACAACAGCAGCACTACACTACACTACACTACACAGCACTAACTCCCACCCTCCCTCTTCACTGTCCACAGCCGAGTGAGAAAATGGCGCCGACGCGGGTACCTTATATAGGATCCAAAACCCGCGAGACTCGGAAGGCGGGATGATGACGTTTTGCCTCGATGTCAGATCCGAGTCAGGCGGGAAAAGTCGAGCCTGACTCGGATCGGACTCGGATCGGGGGGGCTCGGGGGGGTTCGGATTTCAGAAATCCGAACCCGCTCACCCCTAATATATATATATATATATATATCATCTATTCCTCAACAAAGCTTCTACTCTGGCTGCTGTATGTGTGTGTCTGTAAACACCAGGATTGAAAATGGTTGCTAGAAAATATTTTAATTTTTTTAGATTAGTCTGACACTACTTAATTTGATGACACCTTGTTCACTTATATTGATGACAATCATGGGCATATTAATATATATCCATATAAAAAAAATATATATATATATATTCAAACAAAAAATTTCATATTTTTAATACACATTTTAAAAACACAAAGCAAAAGTATTTTTGTAAATTTATTTATTAAAAAAATTCCATAGACAAAATCAATCATGTAAATTTCGGTTTTTGTTAACATACAAGGGGAATAATATATATTTACCCAGCCCCAAAGCCACCTCTACCTCGTGCAAAAGGCATTTGAACCGTAAAAAATGCCCACACAAACTTATAAATCATTCTAGACGCTTCAATATTGCGTGAGGAAACTTCCTTTCAAAATCCTTTAGCATTCTTAAAGCTGCGCTGTTTATATAGTTCCCCCATATGCAGTGCCCACAGTTGTAGTCTGCCTATGCATTGTCCCAAGTAGTAGTCCCCAGTAGAGGTCCCCACTATGCAGTGCCAACAGTAGGAGTCCCTCCTATGCATTGCCTCCTGGAGTAGCCCCCACAATAGTGCCCCCGTTTAGGTCTGGAGGCACTGCATAAGGCACTGCATAAGGGGCCAGCCTTTAGGCACTGCATAATGGGGCCAGTCTAGGGACACTGCATAATCAGGCCAGTCTGGGGACACTGCATAAGGGGCCAGTCTGGGGACACTGCATAATGGGGCCAGTCTGGGGACACTGCATAATAGAGCCAGTCTGGGGGGACTGCATAAGGGGAAAACAAAACTACATGAGGCAATGCAAAAGAGGGAAAACTACTGGGGGCACTGTATAAAGGACAGAAATACAGGGGGCACTGCATATGGGGATAACTACAGGGGACACTGCATAATGGGCACTTCTAAGGTCAGGGTTTAAAACATTTTGTGAAGGCCCCACCTGGCTACTTCTTGATACCGCACGGCTGGCAAAATTTTCTGGGGAGAACACTGCTAATAAAGCACTAGGATCAACCATCTGACCATATGTGGCATTTCCCATGAGCCTGTTTCCTGCCCATTACACCAGCAATTAAAATATGGAACAATCCACTCACCTGTACCTAGAAACCGCTGCTTCTTCCTCTTCTCTTGGTCAGGAGGAGGAGGATGGTAATCCTCATCTTCATCTGATGACGGAGAGCTGGATTGCTGCTGAGTTGCCATCTCCTACTGCAGAGACTGACGCACCTCGAATTCGCTTAAATACTGGTGAAGAGAGCGCCAAATTCTCCCTGTGGAGAGAAATGATACAATTCCCGCCCTCGCCAAACATTGATTTCGCATTCGACATAGGTGAATTTATGGGAAATTGAATTAGGCGAATTAAAAAAATAAAATTCGCATTTTTAGGAGGCGAACATGGCGAGTACAATAATTTGTCGAAGCGTACTTGCAATTCGCACCTAATTGAATACCCCTCTATCTATCCCTATTACTTTCCACAAGATAGTAAAAATACACAGGCGACTCTCTCATCCACTGTCCACTGCACCTGGCAAACAGCGGAAATCAGAAGTCTATTTGTATAATCTGCTACCTTCACTACCTTTGTCTTAGGGATTGCTATATGACTCTTTTATCCCCTGTTCAATGGCCTTGAGATGAACAGATGAACAGGTAATAGTAGATGTTAATACAATCCCTTTCATTCTTCTATTGTTCTCTGGATACCTCTTTCCATTTCAAGATTCATTAACACCAGTACTGTTCTGATCATTCTCCATAACCACTTGGCAAACATCTGAACATTGGCTCTATTACTTTGTGACAATTAAGTCCAAATATTGCAATAATATTATCCTGTGGTGTGACCAAATTTTAATGAGTGTACAGTTCACTATTACTTGTTAACTTTTTGTTTTATATTTTGCCAATGTTTCATTTTTGTGAAATTATTTATGTATACACATTTGTCAATACATATTATATATTTTTTTTCTTTAGTTCCTTTGAGAACATTTATCAGGAGAATGTAGATTTTTAACCTGATGTAAATAATAATTATATTTTACTTTATTCATCAATCTTACCCAAGCGTGCCCTCAAAAACTGAGTACTCTATTTCTTTTTGTATATTTAAAACATGTGTACTCTATCATACATGGGAAGATGTCAGCAAAGGACATGTAGACAGCACTGCAGGCATCATATCAAGATGGAGGCCTCATGAGAAGAATCAATCTTAGACGTGTATTATAAAATACCATGTTATGTGAATGCAGCAGTATGAGTGACTATATTGACAAACTGATGTCCATTTCTCAGCAACTATTGTCTGTAGGAGTGCAAGTAGACAATGAAGAGATTGTTACTGCGATGCTAGAAAACTTGATGCCTGAATTTGATATTTATTTGTTTTGTTGGAAGTAAACACAGCCAAATTAACCACAGACACAGTCAGAGAACTTACTACAGTTCTAAGAACGTATACCCTGTGAGTCAAATGCTAAGAGTACTTCATTACACACAAACAGGTAGATGTACTAAGCCTTGGATAGAGATAAAGTGGCAATATATAAAGTACCAACCAATCAGCTCCTAACTTTCATTTTACAGGCTATGTTTGAAAACTGACAAACTGATTGGTTGGTACTTTATCTCTCTACCCTGTATCTCTCTTCAAGGTTTAGCACATCTATTCCAAAGAGTGAAAAACTCAGGACATTGAAGTCCATGTGCTACATATGTCAAAAAAAGGTCTACAAAGCTTTTGAGTGCAAGCAAAAGAATGTAAAAGCTATGCAGAGTAAGAAATCCAATGGCAGAGATGAATCTGCCCTGAGTGTCACAGATAGTTGAATAAAATATTGTTGATATATTAATTCAGGCATAACAAGGTATTTCTGCTGCAATGAGGAGTAGTTCACCACATTAATCAAATATGACCCTATCACAATCAAGGGAATTGGGAAACAATTGCATTCAGCTACAAAAGTTGGAACAATTAAAGCCCACTTGTTTGGGACTAGAACAAAAACCACACAAATCCAAGATGTGCTTTATGTACCAGAGATGGGAACAAATCTTAAAAATGTCAGTGTTTTAGAACAAAGAGGCCACATAGTTTATTTTTCTAAAGAAAAGTGCATTGTGCAGAATAGAAAAGGGACCATGATAGCTACAGGTACCCATGTTAGCAATTGTATGTCCTTGATGCACAGCACTGTTATGCAATGATGACCACTGAGTCACAGTCACTGGAACTCTGGCACAGAAGAGTTGGTCACCTTGTATACAACAGTGTTCAAAAGCTATTGAACGGGATGGTCACAGGAATGTCAGTGACTGACAAAGAGAAACCCATATGTGAGAGCTACTGTAAGCCATCAGCCATTTCCCAAGTTAGCAAACAAAACGGAAGCACCACTTAGTTAGTACATACAGATGTGTGGTCCAATGGAAGTAAATTTAATAAGTGAATAATGATACTTCATGACATTCATAGATGACTTCACAAGAATGACACACGTGTACTGCACTAGAGAGAAATCTGAAGAAGATTGCAGACTACAAGAGACTTGTAAAGAAACAAACCGGTCACAGACTCAAAACTCATCTCATCTGACAATGGTGGAGAATATCTAAACAGAGAGGTGGAATTATTGTTATTGAAGAAATATTGAGTTGAGAATCAATTGACCATTGCCTATACTTCTGAACAAATGTTGTAAATAAGCAAGCAAATTGTATACTAGATTAGAAAGCAAGATTTATGCTGAAGGATGCAGACCTAGACAAGCAGTTTTTTGCGGAAGCGGTGTGCACACAGCAGTTTACCTGAAAAACCATTTTTCCACAGCTGTACTAAAGCAGTGCTTCTCAAACTCCGTCCTCGGGACCCCACACAGGTCACGTTTTCCAGGTCACCCAGCAGGTGCACAGGTGCATTCATTACTCACTGACACATTTTCAAAGATCCACAGGTGGAACTAATTATTTCACTTGTGATTCTGTGAGGAGACATGGAAAACATGCACTGTTTGGGGTCCTGAGGACCGAGTTTGAGAACCTGTGCACTAAAGAATGAAACACCTACTGAGCAGTGGTCAAAAAGAAAACCAAGTGTAAAGCATCGAAAAACTTTTGTAAGTACTGCCTACGTACACATACCAAAGGAAAGAAGATGCAAGCTGGAATCAAATCAGTAAAGTGCATCATGCATGGCTATTGATGAATGTCAATGATGCAATTACTGCAGAATTGTTGAGTGTGACATATCAGTAGTTTGCTGGCACTTTGGATCGGTTTAGATCCTTTGGAGAAGCTACAGTAAGATTTATTGGAATTAGTTTCCCACCTGTTGCCCTTCTTTTCATTTAGTTTTTCTTTTGCAAGGTGAATATTTCATAGACAAATGCTTGCCTATGAGATGTTGTTTTGCCTGTTCCTACTTTAAGCATTTAGCACATTCCTTCACTGGTGTATATCAGGCTCTCTCGCTGCCCAATGTGCCACTGCTGCTGAGCTGCTATACAGGCATGGCCACTAGTAATGGGCAGAGCATTGGAGGTGGTTGCTGGCACGGGTAAGTAGTACCGCCCCCCCCTTCTCGGTGTTATTAGGGAGTGTGATACATTTTGGGGGAATTTTAGTCATTTTTAAAGAATGCAGGTGTTCTTTTCTTTTGAATAAGCCTTTCACTCCTACATGTCACGCATGCCCAGATGGGTCTTGTTGTAACAACTGACAATAGAAAGAGGTTGCAGTTTCTTACATTACCCTTTAGAGTAACACATAGACATGGCCTGGTAAAAGAATACAACATGTTACTGTATCTAAGACTAGTAGAGGTATAACTAGGGTTGATGATGATCAGGGTAAATGAAAAAATGTCACCTCTTGAAAACTCTCCTTTAAAATTCTTATATTAGTACCCAAATGAACACGCACTGGAAACACGCAGCTTTAGAATCTTTTGCTCATCCACCTTGCTACCTGTGATTTGCATAGAAGGGCCCAGATTTTAGAGGAGAGGGGAGTCCTAGATGAGTCACATGTCCTTTGCACCCCAATGTACTATAGGGGGTATATTTTCCTAAAGTGCGGGTTTTTAGAAGTGGAGATGTTGCCCATAGCAGCCAATCAGATTCTACTTGACATGTATCTAGCACCTTCTAGAAGATAATAGCTAGAATCTGATTAGTTGCTGTGGGCAATATCCCCACTTCTAAAAACCCGCACTTTAGTAAATATTACCCCTAGGCGTAAGTCACATTTTGTTACATGTAAACAAAGTTCCTTAACTGCAGGCTCAGGCTCAGGCACTGCTTACTGTAAGTAAAAAGGTGTTATACTGTAATATATAGTACCAGTTCTGCCAATTAATGTAGCCAGTCCAGTTGTTGGTGACCAGCTTACAAAGTATGTGCTGAACTGGTGATTAAATATATTGGCTGCGTATGGCTAGTTGGGGGCATAAGACAGTGGAATGGTAGTAGCTGAATTTGTAGTTCAGAAGGACAGTTGTTTTTAAATACTGTGGGCACCAATCATCATGTGGTATAGTCTTTGTAGAACGTGAATGCATGTGCCGGATAGCCAGCTCACACATCCACAAGATTTTAAATATATTTTTTAAATAATATGAAAAAAAAATATTTAAAACTATTAACCATCAAAATGCTCTGTTTAAAAAAATAAGCATTTCTTAAATTCATTTTCTACTATTTTGCAATCCTGAGATGCAGATAACCGAATACGACAGGGTTCTTGTTAAGAAAAGCTGGGGGTATGCTAAAAATGGCAAGAGCCAGCAAATTACTGTATTTTCATTCACTTTCATTCGTTTCAGTATCCCCTGCATACTGAAAACTGACTTGATAGACCTGTCACCACCACATCTATACGTAGATAAAATAGGGATGTTGTTGGCATCCCGGCGACCGGGATGCCAGTGATCAGAATGCCGGCGCCAGAATCCCGACACAAGTCAGAATCCCGGTGCCAGCATCCCAACCACTGACATCCCGATGGTAGGCATTAGGGTTAGGGGGAGGGATAGGGGTTAGGCACTATAGGGTTAGGGTTAGGTTTAGGCTGTGGGGAAGGAGGGTTAGGTTCAGGGGTAGGGTTAGTGTTAGGATACTTACCCCCAGGTGTTGTCATTCTCACCTAGTCGGGATTTCTGCGTCAGAATCCTGACCGCTGGGATCCTGAGTGCCGCCAACCCATACCCAACCCTATAAAGTAAAGTGCCTGGTATTCGTGTGTCTATTTGGTGAGGCTAATCTCAGGAACCACTGGACAGATTTTGATGCAGTTTTCACTATTCTATAGAGCATTTGTCAAGGAAGGTTTAGGTGTATGAAACATCAATGTATGACAAAAGGGAGCCGAGCAATGATGATTTTAGTGAAGCAAGTCAATGAAAAAATGGCAGTGTGAGAACTTTCTTGGATTATGCTGCCTAAACCGTTAAACCTATATCACAACAATGGACTTTATTTTATACCATGTAGAGATTGATACATACTGTATTATCTGGTTTCCCCAAAAATTAGTTTTAAACAAGTCCAGTTCCTGGAATGAGTCTGCTTTGGCGTGACAATAAATAAAGCACAGGGACAGACACGTGGCTGACATTGACCTAAGTGGAGACTGTTTTTTTCATGGACAACTTTATGTGGCCCTTTTGCGTGTCAAGTCAAAACTAAATCTTTTCGTGTCATCTACAAGGAACTCTTATAAGGCCTCTGTTAAAAAAGACTATCGCCATGAGTTCAAAATTGCTCCCGTGCGCATACGGGGTGGGTCGCTAGTCTACATAATAAGCGAGAAAGTGTGTGTGTGTGTCTGTAAGTTTGTCCTTTATGCATGGCCAGAGTTTTGTACCTAGCTCCACCAAATATGGAATGGTGTTGTAGTTTGATCAAGATTAGGTTTTTGGCTATGTTTGAAGTTTGTCAGGGCCATGGAGGTCTACATGGTGCCCACCAAGTAGGGTGTGGTGTCTCCAGTGCCTAAAACTGCACTGGTCTGAGGCCCAGACTGATATGTACCAGTGGGGACCAGGCAGAGCTCCAACAGAAGAGCAGTGAGTTTCGGAGGATGAACTGTCACACTGCACCTGCACTGACAGTTACTAATTTCCTCCGAGCACATTTTCATGTGCCATGGTCTCCAATGTTGGTCTGCAGAGATTTCTGCTCGGCAATGATTTCTGTTCTGCAGTGATTTCTGAAACCGCAGAGATTTGGGAAGCTATACTGATTTCTGTTCTGTAATTCACTTTGCTCTGATAAATCCTATTCCAAACAGTCAGAGAATATGCCTGTCTGCACTGTCACTGTCAAATACTCCTAAATTGCATTTTTATCCAGGTGTGATTGTTTTCTGTGTTCCTTGTCAAAGCTTTCCCTCTTTGGTATACCGCATTCAAACTTAGTTTAGTTCTTCTCACATCTCAGCCTTCAAAAGTGTGATCCTTTTCAAGACCATTTACTGTTAAAGCACAAAGACTAACCAAAGACTAAAATATCAAAATAGCCATGCCACCAAAAAATTGCCCAGTCTGGGTCACACCTCCTTAGCTTCTAGAAGTAAAAGAGAGGCAAGACAAGAGGAGACCTTCGAGGAAGCACAAGCAGATGTCAGTGGATCAATGGAATGGGGTTTTAGATGAGGACAATGTAAAAAATGAAGGCTGCACAAGTACTTTAAGGTCCATTCTTCAGACTGGGCATTGCCGGGTATCCAGCTAGTTTTAAACAAATCTTTGGATCTTGATTTAATGATCTCTGATTAATAGAAAACTCAACGAATGCATCATATGATATTGAAAACATTTAACCACATCAACAATAAATAGAACAATAAATAGTACATCTTTTATGTTACAACTAATACTGTCCCCTTTTGGAGTTGAATGAGTAGTAGGCAGGCATAGAAATATGTACATTGAAAGGTCATAAATGTACCCACCCTGAACAGAAATGTAATAAGTGGCATAGCTTTTACCTGGTACTTCTTGGTACCATCCTGAGGAACTGAATGAAACAAAATACCATGGTTGGATCGGGACTACAAGCCACACACTTGACATGAGCTGCTGATATGAATGCCGGTATACACAAGTGCAAATAACTTATCCCTTCTGTATGAAGGAGATGGAGGAGACTGCACTATATTGCCTTAAACACATCTCCATTTAGTAGGGCACGGTGACCATGCAATCTACTATGGGGTATGATTACAACACATTGGGGAGCCACCAGAACTCTGCACATTGGGTACAACATCAAAACGTTAAAGGGTAACCTACAACCTACAATTAGGAATTAAATATCACAAGGCTACAACAACCATTCATTCAAGACCACAATGTAAGTTGCACAGTAATCTCATTTAGAGGTAGAAAGATGTTAAATACACCTGTTTATTCTGGAATATTTATATGCACCTTTAAGTTCACTAATATAATATATGGCTGGAAATGTTATCTTTTTGAGGTCTATAAGGTGGGCACTGATCACTCCTCTGACTACTCAATTTAAAACACAGAGGGCCTGCTTCTCAGTCATACATAATGTGATTGCATCACATGTTTTAATTTGCAATAGACATCCACAGCTATTCTGTGTTGGAAGTAGCAAACAAACGCTCCAAACCCAAACACCTGCCACCAAGAGCGCCCATCATAACCAGCGCAGGCTTACACCAACCTATGCTAGGTGCAAGAGCTCCAACTGAAATAAACAGATCTTTGCTTATGCACAACAAAGAATTATGCCCCAACTCGGCTTACACACCCTCCTTAACCTCATACTGTATGTGCAAATGCCCTGTTGCTGTCTATTTGGTCATCAGGACAGCTCTGGCCAAGTTTTGTGCAGCTCTCTGAATAGGGTCGCAGGTGAGCAAAGACTTGTTGTGTATGCTGCAGGCGACTGAGATGTGAGCACAGTGTGAAAAATCTATATCATTGCAACTTATCATCTATATCACTGCAACTTATCATCTATATCACTGCAACTTATCATCTATATCACTGCAACTTATCATGTGACTATGAATAAAGCTAATACTTGGGAAAGAGAAAAAGAGTTGATGGTAATGGGCGCACACATAAAGTAGTTAAGAAATTAAAATTTTACTTTTATTGGTTACTACCTAAAATAATTGTCCCCAATTTAAGAGGAATATACAGTGAAATATAAGGTTAAAAGATTGATATCAAACAAAACATACATATATAATAAAATGGCAGATCCACTAATGTGTTGTTGTGTAAAATATAATTGTATTTAAATTGTTATCAAGATAGGAATATTGATGGTAATATTTAATTCCTACTCCTTTTGAATACTATGATGTCTGAGCAATCAGATACCCTCTCCCTGTTGGTGGGGTATCAATAATCAGATTGACATATGTTGATTATAATATCTCACAGATAATGTTCTTATTATTACAATATAAAAAGATTATAGCTTTAATGATGTTAATCCTACCCAATATATGAGTTCTCCAAATCTATTGATATGTTGCTGCTTACACCTCTCAACTGGAAATATCACACCACTACACAAATGTGATTGGCTTAGATCCTACGCCAAATTGCCAATGTGTCTTTACATTTGGTTAATGTTAAATGAGTATAAATAATCTCATTGGTAAGGAACTAGTCACATCCATAGTTATGCAAATAATTCTATCTTATATATTAAGGATATCTTAAATTATTAAATTATCCTTAGATCAAAATATTAGATTAGTGGTTCTATATTACTGATTATTAATCAATCCACGATGGTGCAAGTAATTCACTGCTGCTGATTGAGTTTATAAGTGGATAGGAAGCATTCTCAACGCTACTGTGTACATAAGTCACTGTTGTTGGTTGTGCTATAATTAAATGGAAAGCACTCTCAGCACTATTTGTCATACATTAGTTCAGTGTATTGTCAGTACCACAGTATCGATTGGTAGATTCTCATAACTGGGGAGACAGTGATAATCTGTCTTGCAACATTCTAACTTATTCAGCATATATCAACTTATTAGAATGTCACATAGCTTTTGCTGCATGTGTCATAGATGTTGGGCTGTGAAGAATTCAATTGAGTGTCCAGGGCATGCAACAAATTTCCCTGTAATAATATTAGCTTAATATTTCTAATAGATACAGTTAATTAAATACTGTTTGATAATACTATGTAACTCGTCAGAATCAATCTCTGACATTAGTTGAATCCCGTTTGGCACCGGAGACATATTTCAACAGTCATTGACATTGTGCAGACCGTTTCATAGCATCTGATATCAGAATTCAGATAATCATAGTTTTAGCTAAACACAACAAACACATAACATGGAGCTGCCAGTGACGCCGACGCGCGCGTTTCACTGTGAGCAGCTTTCTCAAGGCTGAGCTATGATAATACATAGTATTATCAAACAGTATTTAATTAACTGTATCTATTAGAAATATTAAGCTAATATTATTACAGGGAAATTTGTTGCATGCCCTGGACACTCAATTGAATTCTTCACAGCCCAACATCTATGACACATGCAGCAAAAGCTATGTGACATTCTAATAAGTTGATATATGCTGAATAAGTTAGAATGTTGCAAGACAGATTATCACTGTCTCCCCAGTTATGAGAATCTACCAATCGATACTGTGGTACTGACAATACACTGAACTAATGTATGACAAATAGTGCTGAGAGTGCTTTCCATTTAATTATAGCACAACCAACAACAGTGACTTATGCACACAGTAGCGTTGAGAATGCTTCCTATCCACTTATAAACTCAATCAGCAGCAGTGAATTACTTGCACCATCGTGGATTGATTAATAATCAGTAATATAGAACCACTAATCTAATATTTTGATCTAAGGATAATTTATTAATTTAAGATATCCTTAATATATAAGATAGAATTATTTGCATAACTATGGATGTGACTAGTTCCTTACCAATGAGATTATTTATACTCATTTAACATTAACCAAGTGTAAAGACACATTGGCAATTTGGCGTAGGATCTAAGCCAATCACATTTGTGTAGTGATGTGATATTTCCAGTTGAGAGGTGTAAGCAGCAACATATCAATAGATTTGGAGAACTCATATATTGGGTAGGATTAACATCATTAAAGCTATAATCTTTTTATATTGTAATAATAAGAACATTATCTGTGAGATATTATAATCAACATATGTCAATCTGATTATTGATACCCCACCAACAGGGAGAGGGTATCTGATTGCTCAGACATCATAGTATCCAAAGGAGTAGGAATTAAATATTACCATCAATATTCCTATCTTGATAACAATTTAAATACAATTATATTTTACACAACAACACGTTAGTGGATCTGCCATTTTATTATATATGTATGTTTTGTTTGATATCAATCTTTTAACCTTATATTTCACTGTCTATTCCTCTTAAATTGGGGACAATTATTTTATGCAGTAACCAATAAAAGTTACATTTTAAATTCTTAACTACTTTATTTGTGCGCCCATTACCATCAACTCTTTTTCTCTTTCCCAAGTATTAGCTTAAACTTAGTTGATCAGGGCTGCACCCCCACGAACATATGTAACACTGAATCAATATTATATAGGGGTTTCAAATCAATTTATTGATAGAGTGCAGATATATTTCTTTCCCTTTTTCCCTTTCCCTTGATTATGGACTATGAATAAAGCCCAGAGAATCTGTAACTTTCAGTGTATGCTACATACCAGATTCACTAGCTGAGCAGGGCTTTATCCAATCACTAACTTCTATAACTATTACATTTTCAGCAAGTGTGATTTTTCTGTTTGCCTTTGTTTTATTTATTTAACTTGTTTTAAATTTAAAATAAATTGAATGTTGACAAATATTGCATTATATGACAAGTGACCTGCTTCTTGTAGGTGTGTTACAATTGCAAGTCCAGATGCGCCAAACAGGCAAATACTTAACCAGGTGAGAGGTTTATTGAAGTATACATCCATGGCCAAAAGTTTTGAGAATGACACAAGTATTGGTTTTTACAAAGTCTGCTGCTTCAGTTTTTATGATGGAAATTTGCATATACTCCAGAATATCATGAAGAGTGATCAGATGAATTGCAATTAATTGCAAAGTCCCTCTTTGTCATGACAATGAACTTAATCCCCAAAACAACATTCCCCTGCACTTCAGCCCTGCCACAAAAGGACCAGCTGACATCATGTCAGCGATTCTCTCGTTAACATAGGTGAGAGTGTTGATGAGGACAAGGCTGGAGATTACTCGGTGATGCTGATTGAGTTACAATAACAGACTGGAAGCTTTAAAAGGAAGGTGGGGCATGAAATAATTGTTCTTCCTCTGTTAACCGTAGTTACCTGCAAGGAAACACATGCAGACATCATTGCTTCGCACAAAAAGGGCTTCACCGGCAAGGATATTGCTGCTAGTAAGATTGCACTTAAATCAACCATTTATCACATCATCAAGAACTTCAAGGAGAGAGGTTCAATAGTTGTGAAGAAGCCTTCAGGTCACCCAAGAACATCGAGCAAGTGCCAGGACCATCTCCTAAAGTTGATTCAGCTTCGGGATCGAGGCACCACCAGTGCAGAGCTTGTTCAGCAATGGCAGCAGGCAGGTGTGAATGCATCTTCACACACAGTGAGGCGAAGAATTTTGGAGGATGGCCTGGTGTCAAGAAGGGCAGCAAAGAAGCCAATTCACTCCAGGAAAAAAATCAGGGAGAAACTGATGAGAACTGGGGTAAAGTTATTTTCTCTGATGAATCCCCTTTCAGATTGTTTGGGGCATCTGGAAAAACGCTTGGCCGGAGAACTTCTCAGTCACTGCTCAGAAGACAGTGAGCAGTTCCAGTTTGAAGGAAATGTAATTGTCAGAATTCCTCTCTGATTCTGAAGGCCTTCCCGTGATCGGTCACATTGATGGACAATTTCCATTACTGGACTATATTGTCTGGGTTGGTCTCACCACATCTCCAGACAAAATATGCCAACATTTATGCAAATAATTAAGAGGGTCTCAAGGATCAGATCACCCAAACATCTCTTCATCAAGTGTTGAAGGTGTTTGGGGCATTTGTCAGACAAATGAGAATGCATCAAAAATTGATCAGACCTATGGGGTTTAGACAGGAGATCTTCTTGTGATGCTTCTTTGCAATGGCCACTTGCCAATTTCCACTGGATAGATCCAGAGTGAAGAATGTCAACTTGGCCCAAGATTAGTGAGCGACTGTTAGCTAATGGATAAACATTTTGCAGGGTACCGCTGTTCAACCACCAGTAGCTAAAGCCACCTAGGACTATTACTCTCTTGCAACACATGATTAGCCGGCATCTGGCACAGCATGGTCTTCACTTCCTGATATAACTTTGTGGGAATCTGGAGATAAATGTACTGGATGAGTGGTATATCCCTTTATGTATCTAATTTTAAATGTCCTTACTGAATGTCTTCATATGTCCTAAATCATCTCTGTGACTGGAGAAAGCCTTCTGTTTCTTCCACAGGAACACCTGTAAAGTCATGGTCTAAGGCTTTTTTGGAATCTTGTTGAAGAATCACTGTTTCTGCCTCCTTTATACTATCTTTCATGAAAGACTCCATTGAAATGAAGGAAATTCAGATTGCAGTCTTCCACATCTGCGTCACCACTTGTCCTTCCTGGATAATGGCAAATTATGGGTCATGATGATTTCAAAGTTCAAGGGATTCCACTAAAACTTCCCAGCCTTTACATTTTTGTCAGGTGTGTACTTCATGAGGAAAGTTTATTTCTTGACTGGTAGGAATTCCCATTGCCTGTTTGCAACTAGCTGGGATTGGTTCAACACGGGTGCCAAATTTAAAGCACAGAGGTGAGCTCCAACTGACTCACCACTCTGGCCTCTAATTGGACAAACTTGAATCTTTGCAGACACAACTTCCTCTGCTGGAATACTAAAGAATAACACAACACAAGTAGAATTATAAAGACAATTACGAGGATAACTAGAAGTAATAAGAAGGGTAGCATCATACAGGCATTATAAAGACAGTGATACACTTTGATACTTAATTGCTGACTACTACTGTACATATCACACAGCTATGGACCATAGTGAGCACCTGTCAATAAAGTATGTCCTCTATTCTGGACACCACTGCAGTAGTGGCATTACATTAACCAGTGGATATTTGAGTAACATACTGTATGCAGTCTATTTGAAAATTTGGGAAACATATACTCTACTTCAGTGGTTCTCAAACTCAGTCCTCAGGACCAAACACAGTTCACATTTTCCAGGTCACCTAGCAGAAGAACAGGTGTGTTCATTACTCACTTACACATTTTAAAAGATCCACAGGTGGAGCTAATTATGTCACTTGTGATTCTGTGAGGAGACCTGGAAAACATGCACTGTTTGGGGTCCTGAGGACTGAGTTTGAGAACCTCTGCTCCACTTTATAGAGATACAGACACCATCATGGAAACTGACTACTAATTTATGGTGAGAATGTTTCTTTTCTTTTGTACCCAATTGCTGGATTATACGAGTGTATCTACACATTGGCATTGGCCATTATATAATACCTTCTATAATTTATAGCCTTTACAAATATTGGCACTATAATTATAGACATTGCTGTAATTCTCCTTTATATTTTGTTTTATAATATAATATCCAGAACTTTATCAATTAGCGCATTTTGGGAGACAGTGCATTTGAAAATATAGAGACTTTAAAACAGCGGTGGGCAGACTTTTGGAGTCGGTGACCTACCTTTAAAGCTAAAAATCTTTTGTGCTCTAATGAGTATTTCCATTTGATCGTGACACAGACATGAGTGCAAAAAAAGCGCAGTGGTGTGCAAAAAGGGGGCGTGACCTTGCAGCAAGGGGCATGGGGACTGTCCTGCCGAAATCACATATTGACCCCCATAGTAAAAACAAATTAAACACATTGGCCCCCACAACAGTACATGGACACTGGGGTTTGCAATGCATTCTTAATGGTATGCTATAATGTAATTAAAACATGTATAAGCTGCATTGCATTTTTTCAATGGAGCTTATAGAAGGTAGAAAACCACGTAGGGTGGGAATCCAGGGGGATAATATGGGACAGAGGAAACAAAAAAGGAGGGCTCTGCTCCTGAGACCGTACATTCTAAAGTGGAGAGGTGGGGTACAAGAGGCAACAAAGTGGTTATGCAGATGGTGTGGGGTTTAGGCAGAATTCAAAATTCCCTTTAAAACTTGAGTGAGATTTAAAGGGAAGTTTGAGGGACTTAAGGCTAAGGGAGAGAATGGTAATCAGTGGGGAGTAGAGGCAACGATTACTGAATGGTGGGTGAGGGTGAAAGGGAGATGAAGTTGGAGTTATAGATAGGGTAGGAGAGGGCAAGAGCTTTATAGGTGAAGATTAGGAGTTTAAATTGGATTCTGTAGTATATAGGGAAATAGTTAATGCAATGTTTCCCAATTCTCGTCCTCAGTTAACCATAAAAAGTGTATGTTCTCTATATCTCCTTGCTGGAGCACAGGTGTATTCATTACTGACTGACACATTTTAAAGCTACACACTAGAGCGATTTCCCTAGCGATACGATAAACTACCAGTGAAAGCTCCCGATATTAGTGCTACACACTAAGCAATTTTTGTGTGAAAGCCTGATGATTTTCACGGTGATTTTGCATATGTACGCCAACAAATTGATGACATAAACAAAAAATATTGGAGGAATTAGAGTCAGATTATCAGGAATACCCCCACACTACACCATATCTTTACATCATGGCCGACATAGATCAGTTTAACAGGAGCCAATCGTTTCTGTCCTGATTTCTCTGCATTTCTGCAAATCCATCATGCCTACTGTACACATTACATACAAATCGGAACGATCAACTGATAATAGACAGGAGTTAACGGATTGATAGAGGGGCAAGGCAGAAATAGAGCAGCATGAAACTCATGGTTTTATCTGCATTTCCATGAGCTTTATAATAAATTATTGATAAAAGAGAAAGCTATTGGCCAAATGATTGATAAATTAGTAATACAGTAATTTCCATTTTAGGGTTCCATGTTTGGATTTCCATTAAATGTAACTTCCATTGTGAGTTTTCACAGAAAATGCATCCTTAAAACTCAATTCCCCTCAAGGACAATATAATTCTAAGTGTGCTAAAAACTCTGTTTTGTCTGTGTATATATAAAAAAAAGACATATATATTTTTAAACATATTGATGAATCTCGTTTTAAATGGTATTAGCAGAAAACAATGTTTGTGAAATGAGCCTGCAGTAATATTCCCTGGTCAATACAGAACAAGCAGTGTGTTCTCTCATGGGAGAGACAGCAGTAATCCAGTTACTAAAGAAACTGCTGATCTGAGCAGGTTCTGTACCCTAGAAATGAAAAATAACTTGATGAAAATATAGCGCTGTGGCAAAAAGATGTGACTGAAAATAATCTTGCGTTTCAGATTAACCCTTTGTTGCACTTTGGCAATGGACGGCGTACATTGATATCTGCTTGTCACTAAATCATACAAAAGGGATATATTAGTACCCAAGCCTTACATTGTCATGCTGCCTTGTGAAAGGGTAGTCACTTATACAGCAGCCATTACAAATGGGTACATTTTAATCAACCAATACTGGCCAAACACTCAATGAACAAAGGTCACAATGATGTGATAATTAGATATTAGAAAGAAAAGATAAAATCTGACTAATTGAACTGTGTTCTAAAATTGTTGCCATAGTGATAATCTGTAATTTGATGTTGTGCACAATAGTTAATTTCTTGTAACAGATGGAGTCATTTATTATTTTGTATGTTAAAGTTCCTGACTACAGTATAGGTGCTAGATATTCCTGCACACAGTAATCAGTTCTACCAGGCCAAGCCGGGGTGTATTGCTGATGTGAATGTATATGCTAAGCATTGTTACTAGCAATAGAATATTGAGGAACTGCAGGGGAAAGATACATTACCATATCACTGTGCCATACATATGGGGTTAGGTGACACTGACAAATACATGCATAGATTATAGTATAGAGGGAGATAGATTTATTACTGGAAATCTATAAGTTGAGAAGAGGGTGACAGAAATATTATATATAACGATTTTTATGGCAGAACAGAAGGAATGTTTTGGCTATAAAAATTGTCTAGCAGAGTACACTGACTACTAAGTAATGTCGTTTTCAGGTAATGGTGAGGAATAGTAGAGCACTCATAATAGATCTATCATGAAGCAGCAGGGTGTACTGCACTAACTGGAAAATAAATAATCAAGCTGTAAGTATAGAGTTCATGAGGCATAGTTTTCAGAGATGAGTTGTAATTTATTAAATATATGATGTGATTGCAGCAGGATCCAGCTGATTGCTAATGTCTTAATAGCCCTGTAATAGGTTAATGGTAGGCTGTACAAACATGTATCCTGGAGATTTAAAAATTAGCGTAATATTTAGATTTGGGCTATATCTATATAAGTCAAATGGACCTATTTATTCAGTTTACGTTTCGGCATGATTAAAGCAACCAAAGTTTGCACATTCCACAAGACATCATAATTATACACAGTGCAATCTGGCGCTTTCCTGGGCTGGACACATTCTCTCCTTCAGGCAGCTGAGATGTTCCTCTTGGAATGCAGGCTGGACGACTTCTCTCTGGAATGAGACTGGTGTGTCCTGATTTCTCTGCAGGGAAACTATAATATGTGAGATAGACAACACATAAGACAACAATGAAGAGGGTACCTCAGTTGCAGGACCAATTAAGGTCATCACTGGCACAATGGCCTCAGACACCCAATTTTTACCTGTGTGTAATCGCACATTAAGGTGAAACCGTGGCAGTAGTGCCTACCAGGGGCTGGCTGGCAACTTTTACCCTGGGGGAAAAATGCATGCAGACGGCCCTGGCAGAGGAGCAGAGGAGTAGTGTGTAGCCAGGGTGCCCGAAGAACGTGCGTGCTACGGCGCCCCCCCAACCCCCCACTCAAGTGTTCCAGGGAGGAGGCGGGTCCATATGGGATTAATTTAAAGTAAAAATAAAGATTAGAGGCAGCCCCGTCGTGGTGCCCATATGCAGTGCCCCCCTGTGCCCCAGGAGAGGACCCCTTATGCAGGCCTCCAGTAGTGCCCCCCATAGTGATCCCCCCTATGCTGTGCCCCTTATACAGTGCCCCCAGTAGTGGTCCCCCCTGTGCAGTGCCCCTTGTGCCCCCAGTAGTAAGCCCCTTATATAGTGCCCCCAGTAGTGGTACCCCCTATGCAGTGCCCCCAGTAGCAGTCCACTCCCCATGCAGTGCCCCCAATAGTGGTAATCCTTATGCAGTGCCCCTTAAATAGTGGCCCCAGTTGTAGTCTCCCCCTATGCAGTACCCCCAGTATTGCCCTTTTTATAGAGCCCCCAGCAGTGGTCCCTCGATGCAGTGCCCCCAGTGGTAGTCCCCTCCCCCCTATGTAGTGCCCCTAGTAGTAGTCCCCTCCCCCCTATGCAGTGCCCTTAGTAGTTGTCCCCTCCCCTTGTAGTGCCCCTAGTAGTAGTAGTCCCCATTTGTAGTGCCCCTAGTAGTAGTAGTCCTCCCCTTGTAGTGCCCCAGTAGTAGTCCCCCCTTGTAGTAGTAGTCCCCCCCTTGTAGTGCCCCCAGTAACAATCCTCAATAGTGGTCTCCACCTTGCAGTGCCGCCAGTAGTGGTCCCCCCTTGTAGTGCCCCCCCCAGTAGTGCCCCCAGTGGTGGTCTCCCTCTTGTAGTGCCCCCAGTAGTGGTCTCCCTCTTGTAGTGCCCCCAGTAGTAGTCCCTCCCTCTTGTAGTGCCCCCAGTAGTGGTTCCCCCTTGTAGTGCCCCCAGTAGTAGTAGTCCCCCCTTGAAGTGCTCCCAGTAGTAGTAGTCCCCCCCTTGTATTGCTCCAGTTGCAGTAGTCCCCCCCTTGCAGTGCCTCTAGTAGTGGTTCCCCCCTTGTAGTGCCCCCAGTAGTAGTCCCTCTCTCTTGTAGTGCCCCCAGTAGTGGTTCCCCCTTGTAGTGCCCCCAGTAGTAGTAGTCCCCCCCTTGAAGTGCTCCCAGTAGTAGTAGTCCCCCCCTTGTATTGCTACAGTTGCAGTAGTCCCCCCCTTGCAGTGCCTCCAGTAGTGGTTCCCCCCTTGTAGTGCCCCCAGTAGTAGTAGTCCCCCCCTTGTAGTGCCCTCAGTAATAGTAGTCCCCCCTTGTATTGCCCCCAGTAGTAGTAGTCCCCCCCTTGTATTGCCCCCAGTAGTAGTAGTCCCCCCCTTGCAGTGCCCCCAGTAGTAGTAGTCCCCCCCCTTATAGTGCCCGCCCCTCCCCCAGTAGACACACGTAACAAAAAAAAATACTTACCTGAATCGCCATCCGCCGTTGCCATCCACTCTTCCGCCTGTCCTTCCCGGGCCGGGCCACTCTGCAGTATGGGAGAGACGTCATGATATCATGACGCCTCTCCCATTGCCCACTGCAGGAGCCAGAAGATGGAGTGGCTCCTGCAGTGGGCACAGCAGCAGCTAATGAGAGTCTGACAGACTCTCATTGGCTGCTGATCAAAACAAACACACAGCTGCTGGAGCCGGCGGCTGTGTGTTTGTCACTTGTGTAGCGCTGACCGAACGTTGCGGCACGGGGGGCACATGACACCCTGCCCCCCAGCCCAGCTCACCACTGGTGACTACCATGCAACCCAATAAGTTTCTGGGAATGCTCTCAGTCTGTCCTACTGTAGCATTCATGTCAGAAAGACTTTGCCCATAGGGGAGGTAAAGAGGTAACACCAAAAGTCTGCCCTAGCACCAACATGCAATGGACAAACCAGCCTAGGCAAATGAACAAAACATTGACTTTACCTACCCAGGTCACTCTATTATCCTTTAACAGGCCTCTACAAAAGCACACACAGCCCCCCCACCCACTATCTATGTTTAACATACTAGCCTCCTGTAATGTGCCATCCACTCCAGCTTAACAACTTAACATTAATCAAAAGAGCCCTAGAACAATAACTGACCCTAGCATAACAACACTGATAAATACACCATGGGTGTTGTGTACTAGCCTAGTATGTGGTACCCCTGGTGTTGTAGTGGGCACAGATAAGTTAGGTGTAGATGGTACCTTACAGCTGAGATTGCAGCTCCAGTGATCTACCTTCTCCTTTGGCAATGACTCCACGAGCTCCATCTACCTCAGGCTGTAGCAGAGAGGCAAGCCCCATACAGGTAGTAATGTGACATACTGTGACAGCCTTAGTAAATAGAATAATAATTTATTAAAGGGAAGGGGGGGTAGGAGCATATAGGTCCAGGGCCGGTAACTACATGAAAATAAGTATTACCATACAAATGACAGGAGATTACAGCACAAAAGGGATTTAGCAATTTCAACACAGTAGTTAGCAATACAGTAGGCTAATACTGTATTGTAGTGATTATACAATGGGCAGTAACTCTTTCCAATAGTTAAACTGGTGTATTTATCTTTGCTGCTACAGCACCTCTTTGACAATAACTAGTGAAAATGCAGTTGTCTCAATATGCTATACTTTAAAGTAACACACAATTAACATGGATATACAGTAATAGGAGAATTAGCAAAAACCTCAAAACTATTCAGTATTAACTCTAAAGTGCACACAAAGTTCTGTCATTGGAGTACTCTTTTGGTGGGTGATCACTGACCTGGTAAACTCAGGCACTGTTTCTCTAGTAGCTCAAACATAAGAATACTGTATCACACTGTTTACTCAAACAGTTCAGTCTCTTGCACAAGTTAGGACTACACAGTACTGGAAATATAGCAAATCTCAGTATCTCCCAGCAATTGTCAGTATCTGTCAATAATTCTCAGAATCTCTCATACACTCTCACAATAACTATGTAACAGTTCTCATTGGCTTTCAAACAATTCTCAATAGCTCCTAAACAATTCTCAGTAGCACTGCAGCTCAGTAGGGATGTCTTCCTTTTACAGCCCTTTTACTCACTCACAGCCTCCATGGATCTCAACTGCCACACCCAGCACTTACTCACTGGGCCTGAATCTGAGTTGGGAATAAAGCAAGAAAGAGCAAGTAACTGTGTCCGGGACAAACCATGTAGCAATGCAAATACATAATTTTTTTTGCATACAGGGTAAATCATGGCTGCAGTTGCATGTAGCTCACAAATGCTGGGTAGCTTTATTTTTGCACTGCAATTTAGATTTCAGTTTGGACACACCCCATCCAAATCCAATCTCTCTGCACATATTACATCTGTCCCACCTGCACTGCAGCATGGTGTTACCAAGGCGCACAGTTACTCACTCTTTCTGGCTTTATTCCCTACTCAGAATCAGGTTCATTGTCTCCTGCTCTCAGTCTCAGCTGGCTCTTCTGCAGCGGTCACTCATCGCACCTTCACAGGGTACTCAGTAGCTTCTAAAAGTTAATCACTAGTGGAAATGTGCTTATATAAAATAAAGTATACTGATATGGTAGAACAAATTCAAGACACATCAAAAGAATTAGATTAGAAATAGGGTACAGTAAATCAATATACCATACCACTAGCAGTAAATTACCCAACTCGGCCGCTAAAGGTCTTTGGCCTATTGTAAATAGTGACACAGATGCCCACATTACTCAGTACTAAGTTGATGCCCACCTACACTAGAAGAAAAAATATAAAAGATCATATACTGTACATGGACATCACTAATATGAAGGAAAAGAAAACTGTCGATTTTTTTTAACACAAACCAAGATGCTTTAGGTGTCGGGGATGCCTTAACTGTAGGTATTCAATAACCAGAGATACTTTTTTAAACTCATATACAGGGAAGAAATAGAAATTCTCTCCATTGTCTTTTTAACTGTAGTATTGGTGTGTTATCTACCTCCTGTCTTGCCCATGTGGTTTACACTATGTGGGCAAGATAGAGTGGCAATTTAAACAAATTATGGCCTTACACATGTCGCCCATAAGGCTTGCAATACAAACAGGCAAAATTAATCAGCCTGTGGCATGACATTTTACACAAGCTCAACACAGAGTAGCCAGGCACGTAACTAGGCATTTGAAGGCCCCATTGCAAAAGTTTGTAAGGGTCTCTATGTACCACCCAATGGTGAAAAATTTATATAACACATAAGCTCTGGGTTCCATAGCAGCTGCACCCCTTGAACCTATGGTAGTTACGCCAACGGGAGTAGCATCCCGGGCCGGCGCAAGGCTTTGTTGCGCCCAGCGCCATCCTGTGTTGCCGCCCCTTCCCTCCTCCACTCCCTCCCCTTGTGCGTATATCATCAAAATAGCATCGGGTGGGAGAGAGGGCTTTTCCTGCACCCTCCGGATCCCATGGCACTCCGGGCAACTGACCGGCTTGCCCGTGCCTGGAGCCACTAGTGGTAGCATCTATGTGTTATAGGATTATAGGTAGACCTTGTACCTGTGAGTATTAGAGGGAGGAAATTGTGCAAAAAAATTATTAACTCTAGATATCAGGTTGATTTTTGGGTTAGACACACTGGTCCCTAGGGGACTTAATGAAACCCTGGGACAACTGTTTGAAGTTATTTGTAGTACAATGCTATTTGACTGTCTAATCATAAATATAATCTAGTAATGGTGTCATTTTTATACCATTGAATTATACTGTATAGGATATATTATGGTTGAAATTTGATTATGTATATTGATGTGTTTTTATGTACATTCACTGTGTAACTGTATGTTGGTATGCTTTTAATGTTATTATCCATGTATTTATTGCAATCTTTCTTTGGAGATATCCTGTTCAGCATCTTCTACCTGTACTTGTTACCTAGACATCCAGACAATTAGTCAGACAACTGCCTTTCAAGTTCCTAGCAGGCGCTGCAGGATGACGTCAGAGAGCTTGCGATAGTTTCTGGCGCGCAACTCCAAAGATGACAGTGGCGCTTGTAGGTAAGTGCAATTAGGTGTTAATTTTTATGCTTATTCTCTGTCCCTGAAGACAGGTTATTCCCGAAACGACGGATTAAAGAGATTGATATGTATTTAAACCCCAGCTACAAGTCTCAGAGTTCCGCCATTTGTCTGCTATTGTGTATTTGACTATCTGCCACTGGAAGACACCGAAGCATTTTAAACTGATAAATCGACTTGAGAGTACACTCACACATAGACACCATCAATTATTTATTTTTATTAAACTATATATGAAAGATCATTTTACTTACAATTAGGGATGTGCAGGCTCAGATAGGTTCGAGTTTGCACGCCGAGTTCGGATTTTTCCCTCCAAAAAAACGGAACTCAGAAAGAGGCTAAACGTCATCTTGCATGGGCAAACATCATCATTCCTGGACAAAAGTCCAGGAATGATGATGTTTGTCCATGCAAGATGACGTTTAGCCTCTTTCTGAGTTCCGTTTTTTTGGAGGGAAAAATCCGAACTCGGCGTGCAAACTCGAACCTATCCGAGCCTGCACATCCCTACTTACAATACACTTCTTGCAGGACTTTGCAGTCCTGCAAGAAGAGCAGCCAGCAGCAGGGAGTGGGCGTACCTGAGAATCACCCATCACTGCTGGCTGGGAAAGGGGGAGATAGCAAGAGGGAGGAGCAGGGGGAGGCAGAGCTGCAGAGCAATGAGCCCGCCCAGACTTGTAGGTGATCTTATCAGCATTGCTGCTTACAGCCGTTCCCAGCAGTGACTGTGGCCGGGGGAAAGAAGGAAAGCTGCAGCGTACCAGAGCCTTCTGAGCTCGGACTGCAGGATTACTGTCTTCCTGCAGCCGGGGATGAGCAATGCTTTTAGGATCAGCCTTCTGTAGCACGGCCAGGAGGAGAGACTTGGGGATAGGGCGGTTTGCTGTGGCAACAAAGGGGCCGGCCATATGTGCTGAGCCAGCAGTTGCCGAAAAATCACCTTCAAGCAGTTACCGGCATGCATTTCTGACACAGTCACATCATATACAACCGTGTCAGGGAAACTCAGCTTGGTTTGGTCACATCTGATGTGACCACATCAGGCAGCTGGTTAAGTCCTGGAGGCAACTAATTACTGGTGAACATATAGCGTTCCATGAGAATGGTGGTTGCTATAGGTGAAGCACTTGTCTAGATCGGTTCTGATAACTTATCCATTAAGGTTTGTGACTCCATGAAGAAGTGATTATCACAATGACCCAAAGACCTTGAAGTCTGCTGAGAAAAAATAAGTTGAACGAATTATTAAAGTTTGAAAAGTGTAATTAAAATAATCTTGCTAAAACAGCTGCACTTAACAGCCTGTGGGGCCTATTTATCAATGGGGCAGATGTATGAAGCTCTGGGATGTGGAGAGTGATAAACGACCAACCAATCAACTCCCAACTGTCATTTTCCAAAAACAGCCTGTAACATGACAGTTGGGCGCTGAGTGGTTGGTCGTTTATCACTCTGCACTTTATCACTTTCCAGAGCTTCATACATCTGCCCCAATGAGTTTTATCATACGCAACAAGTGATAAAACTCGTTGCATATGATAATGGTGCTCAAGCCAATCAGCTCCTAACTGTCATCTGTTTGAAAAATGACAGTTGATGAATAGGCTCCTGTGTTCTAGCCATAAGGGACAGATGACAAATTAGCCAGTGGAAACCTAGTTAATAGCATGCTAATATGCAAATTATATTGCTGGCTATTACAGTCAATGGACTGAGATATAATTCGCCACAAGTACTACATATTTTAAGAGGTTAGTACTGTTGCACCAAGCTTTTTTTTTTTTTTTTTCTTCCCCCATAGTTATGCTGTAATTATGCCTCCACAAAGAGCAGTTTGGGTAATGGTGGAATCATTCAAACATTTCTTGCATCCAGCCTCACCCTCATTACATGTCGAAATTATGGGCCACATGGACCTGGCTCTAAAAAAGGGCCCATTGTGAGAAGTAAGACAGCTGTGAGCAGTGCATTGTGGGTGTGTATACCTCATACACCTTCAGCCCAAATATTTCCCTAAACACACAAAAGTGAAAGATAGCATCATTTTGTGATAAAAATAGAAATACTATGATTTATGGACGACTTTGTGGCGAGCTGAGTGGCTGGTCATCATCACGCTGTCATGCTGATGCGCCTATTTGTATGTGGCGGTCCGATGCTGTAGTCTCATTGTTAATCTAGCACTGCTCTCAATCACTCATTATTAGCAATAGGAGCTAAACTCATAATTTAGCAAATTGCACACTCTGGGCCTGATTCAGAGCCGGACGCTATTTGCGCTTGCTCGTTCAGAAAAGGGGCTGGCTATTTAAATTGAGCGCTCGCTCTTTGTGGTCTGTTGACGCCTCTATGCCTGAGTGAGCGAACGAAACATGCGCTTGCTATTTTGTAAAGACGCCCCCTGGCCGCTCGCATCCTACGTCATCTCCGCTATTTATTTGATTAATCGAGTACATCGAAAGGCATCTGAACTGCTCGCAGTGCTTGTGGTAGGTTTATCCTACCGCAATCATGTGAACAGTTCAGGCTAAGAAACAACCAAATGACGTGGTCGATGACGCTGCTTTGTTAATTATGCACACCCTTAAAATGCCCGTTTTGACCGTTTGGCACGCCTGTGTTCGGATCTCCACTCCCCGTTTTCAAGCACCTTCCCCTGTTACCACCCACAAACGCCTCATCCTGTCACTCAAATTAGCAGGCACTCGCTATTCTGCGAGCGCACAATTTCCGACCGCAATGACTGGTTGGCGCATGGGCATTACGAGTCAACCCATACGCATGCGCAGATGTGCGAACATCGCTCGGAGCGAACGAGCGGCCGCTTACGAGCGGCTCTGAATCAGGCCCTCTATTTTCCTATTATGTGCTGTCCATCCTGTAATATGCTCACTTTGATCAACATTATAATATTGGAATTTTTTTTGGATTTTTGGGTTTGCAAAACAATTATTATTATAAATAACTAAAATAAGGAAAAGGAAGTAATTGATACAATTACAAATAATGGGACCTGCCCTGAGGTGCTGATAGAAAATTACATGAGCAGCTGTATAAAAGAGGAGAGTCAGGACCTGACAGAGCGCTCACTCTGAATCAGGGCCGGCCTTCTGTTTTTTTAGAGCGGCCTCCTGGCCGCTCGCATAGCTGTGGGTGACCAATCACAGCTATAGCGAGCGGCCAGGAAGATGGTCGCGATAGTCAAGACCAGACCCTTGTGGTAGGGTCTCGTTGCCGCAAGCCCCAGAGTGCTTTCGGCTCTAACAGAGCCGAAAGCACTCCCACTGACGTCACTTGTGATGTCAGTGGGGCCGGCCCCAGACGGTAGGCGTTCCCATGGGAACGCCTCCGTCTGGGCAGCCACGCCCCTGGCCCGCCCACCAAAGGGGGCGTGCTGTCACTCAACATCGACAGCACGCCCCCTTTGGTACGAGACCCGGAGTGACGGTTTGCGCCCTGGGCCACCATCGACCCGCTCGCGAGCGCATAGCGCTTGCGAGCGGGTCTGAATCAGGCCCTCAATCCTCATCAAGACGTATACATACAAAATTGCAAGCACAGAACTCTCAAGTAAGAAATAAAATAAAATGAAATATAATCCAATATTTAATATCTAAAAGTCATAAAACAATCAGTACTAGCGTACATATTAGGAATTGCATCGCACAAGGGTTTGCAATAGTAATACCCCAATCCACACCATTGTTTTGTATGTAATAACTAAAATACCGTAAGACTGTTTGCAAGAATGTGACCCCAACAAAAAACATAGGGCCTGATTCAGCAATAATCGCTATTTTGCTTATACGCACGCATCGCAGTTGCTAATATCAGTGAGGATATGTAAATGTTTGCATTCACATTGCGATCGCAGCCTGACATAAGGACGCCCACTTCCCCTTACTCACATCCGTATACTTGGCCAACATAGTGAAACAATCGGTAACATCGAGTAACATCGGACCCATACGCACAGTTAATACAGGTCAGACCTCACTCAGGAATTGCTTACTTCAACGGAAGCGATGAGGCCTCAGGCTGCATATGGTATCACAGCAGCTAATTTATGCACGCCCATGCAACACCGACCCAACTGGCACTGGCATGCCTGCGTTCACCCGACCACCCCCGTCACCACGCACAAACGGCAGTTCCTGTCAATCACTCTGCCATGGGTCTGTGTAGCCACTGCGATCGCAGTCCCGATTGCAGTGGCTAGTTTGTGCACGCACACTGCGATGGTTACGCATGCGCAGAACTCAAAAATTCGGCCCATTACGTGCGTATAAGCAACTGCGTTCCTTGCTGTATCAGGCCCATAGAGCTTGTTTATGAAATGTGTCATCTGTAAAGACAACACCACAATATTGCTTGGCTTTACCTACAGTATGTGCCAGACACAGCTGACTCCAACATTGATGATTTATCTGCTTCCCACATGCAGCAGATACACACTACAGCTAGCTGCCACATATAAAGGTTTCGGGAGGAAAACTCCTTGGTGACTTATAAACTTTACAGGGGCATAATATATAAAGACAGAAATACTGTAATACTGACATGTGCAGATCTGAGCAGAGATTTAGACATAGGAGAATTGTGCAGTAAAGACAGAGAAAGATCAAAAAGAAAATGCTGTATATTAATAATGGTAATAATAAAATAAATTACAATATTTATACAAAATATCTTCATTTTTTGTATTGTTCAATCATAATATGTTTAAATGCATTATTTAAGAAAGACTGCCCAACTTCTCCAGATAAGTATACAATAATAACAGACTTAAGCTTAGACGAAATGTGCCCAAACTGACGGATTGGGTCGACATATTGTCCACATCGGCAAATGTGTACCCACTATGGATGACCATTCTTACTCCTACAGGTCTTCCAACGGGGTTGTTCCATCGGGCTGCATGTAGGGCTGATTGAACAACCCAGCTGCCGACACCAGGCAGGTAAATGGAGCCGGTGCCTCACATATTGGGTGGTCGGGCAAGAATCGGTAATGTGTACCGGCAGCCCAATATGTCAACCTGACGGGCGTCGCATTGCTGGTTACACAGATCGGTAAGTGTGTACCCAGCTATAAGAACTTTTTAACTTGCTCAAAATGTTGGTATATAAAAACTACAACATTAATAGTATCAGCAATAACATAATAAAGAGAATGGTACAATCTTAGATATACACCCTTTAGTAGTGCCTGCCTATTTCCTATTTCCAAATCTTGTGAAAAGTCCTATATAATTACAGATCTTGGTTCAAGTCCGTTGTGAGCCAATATGAAAATAGGGGTAGAATGTCAAGCTATCAGCCATAAAAATGGACTGCCACAGCACGCTGGTAGCCTGGGCCCATCGAAAGGTGCACTTCCTAAGACAGAAATGGGGACTCTATGCACTGCTTGAGTCAGAATAGGAGAACTAGAGATAGAGTATGTGGCTATACAGTATATAACTTGTAGTATAAAAAGTGAGCAGTTTTAAAATGAACAAAGTAATTTTCTAGTAATACACTGTCTAGTTTGTTGTACCAGCAGTGGCCACTTTGTTTTAGTCCATACAATGAGTTTCCTCTGGGAACGTATAAACATTGTAGTGTTCAGGTGGCTCTCTATAAATTTCTTCTATTAGATCACCACTCAAGAAGGCTGATTCAAACTTCAGTAGGTACAGCAGCAAATTAAACACAGTAGTTATAGCTATGACCATACGTAATATGCTGTACTTTGCAAGAGGTGAGAAGATTTCCCCGTAGTCAACACTTGATTTTTGGGTGTAACCCTTTGCAACAAGTTGTGATTTGTAGCAACCAAGAC
Organism: Taudactylus pleione; assembly: GCA_031769625.1. Classification (NCBI taxonomy): domain Eukaryota; kingdom Metazoa; phylum Chordata; class Amphibia; order Anura; family Myobatrachidae; genus Taudactylus; species Taudactylus pleione. The sequence goes on from JAUIMM010000064.1 coordinate 999,228, forward strand.
TCTCATAGGTGTTTAGCTTCTTGCAGAAGACCTTGTTTTTGACTTGCGGTTACTCAGCCTGTCCACAATGGTCAACTTATCTTGTTGTTTGAAGCTGTAAGCATGTTATTTATAACTGATTTCCATGTTTCCCAGTTGCTGCTTAACTTTGCTTCTTGTATAGTTTGAGGTTCACAGCAGATACAGCAGATTCTTCGCTGTATCTTTTAGGCAGTTTTCCTTTGTTGCTCCTTATAGAGCTCCTGCTCTGTGGTTGACGACTTGTGTCTGTGGTCTCAATCTCTAACACACTTCCAGCTAACATCACAAGTTTTTGTGGTGTTGCAATATTCAGCTTGTCTTTAGTTGAAGCTGCCTCATGAAACACTATGGGCCTGTTTCAGAGGTTGATGCAGTTGCGTCTTTTGTCTACAACTATGTCTTTGCCGCAGCCGCAACTCCGTCTTTATGCTTATGCCATGGTCGATGGTCTTCCTACTGAGACATCCACCAGCTGCGGTGCTAATCTGTCGCTGTGCATATTAAGACACACCATCGGCCGCACCATCGATGATAGCACCTACCCAGATTCTCCATCTGCAGATGCACAGCTGTGTCAGTGGAACTGCAACTTTAGACCTAAAGTGACTACTGGCCACCCAGTGTTGAGGGGCGGGGGGATTCGCCTTTCCTGTAGGTTTACCGGCGGTATTAAAATGTTTTTTAAAACCCCTGCTTAATAAATCAGGGGCTATTATATTCTTTGAATGGCCTAAAACATGGTGAAGTGATATTCTAATTTATTCCTAAGTGTAGTGTCTCTGCAGTTTTGTGGTGGTTTTGGCCTTAGTACTGTAAATAAATTAGCAAGTTGCAAAACCGCCAAAAAACTGTCAGAAAATTAACCCACTGCTTGGTACATTTAGCCCATGGACTATAGTTTTATTGCCACTTTTAACTTTTTCTTAAATTGTAATATGTGAAAAATATAAATAACAGGATTTTGGTACTTACCGATAAATCCCTTGCTCTGATTCCATAGGGGACACTGGAGGCTTCAAGACAGTGGGGTATAGATATTGCTAAGTGGGAGCTGGCACTTAAATTTTTTATTTTTTTTGAAGTGTGACTAGCTTATCCCCCTCTACACCCCCCTACAAGCCCAGTCTTAGGAAACTTTGCCCGAGCGGAGCTGAAAGAAGACAAACGGAAGAGGAGGAGGAGAAGCAAGTGCACAGATCATAGGAAAAGGTTGAAATAACAGTAACACAACCAGAGACATCAAACAGTTCTCTAACAGTCATAACATAACATGACCACAACCCTGGCAGGAACAATGCAGGGAGGGCATCCAGTGTCCCCTATGGAATCGGAGAAAGGGATTCATCGGTAAATACCAAAATCATGTTTTCTCCTTCATCCACTAGGGGACACTGGAGGCTTCAAGACAGTGGGGATGTCCCAGAGCTCCCAACACAGGCAGGAGAGTGCTGAGAACCCTGCAAAACAGGCTGGCCAAACTGTGCAGCAGAGGCCACAAACGTGTAAAATCTCTAAAAACCAAGGTATGCCAGCCAAACCAAGTAGCCGCTCAGCAAAGTGACTCCACGGAAACCATGCGAGCAGCCGCCCATGAGAAACCCACAGAGCAAGTGGAATGCACTATAATAGAAGGCGGAGGCTCCTTACATGAGGCCATATATGCCAGCCTGATGCTCAGATGAATCCAGCGGGCCAGCGACTGTTTGGAAGCTCGCCAACCAGGACAAGCAGCTTCATACAAAACAAATAGAGTGTCTGTTTTACATATGGCTGCAGTCCTCTCCACATAAATACAAAGAGCCCTGACAATATCCAAGGATCTTGAAGAAGGTGAATCCTGTGGAAGAATCGGAACCACAATAGGTTGGTTGATGTGGAAAGCCGAAAACCACCTTTGGAAGAAAGTCCATTCTTGTAAGGAGTTCCGCTCTATCCTCGTATATCCTCGTGTAATACCAAGTATAGAGGACGACAGGATAGAGCTTCTAGTCCACCAACTCCAAAGGTTCGAACAGAGGAGACTGTAAAAGGGAAAGTACAAGATCCAAATCCCATGGAGCCATAGGAGGAACAAAGGGAGGTTGTAACCAAATCACACCTTGTAGAATAGTCTGTACCTCCGGTATCAAGGCCAGCTTCTGCTGAAAGAAAACCGTCAGAGCTGAAAATTGAACTTTCACAGAACTCTACCGCAGACCGGCTGAGAAATCTGCTTGTAGAAAAAGCAGAAGTCTGGCTAGGTTGAATTCTGTAGGAGGAGCCCCTCTAAGTTCACACCATGAAACATAAGTCTTCCAAATACGATGGTAATGTTTAGAAGTAACTTCCTTCCGAGCTCTAAGCATAGTAGGGATTACTCTGGATGGGATCCCTTTATGTCTCATGATGGCCCTTTAAACTGCCTAACGTAACAGACTAATGGACCTTGTAGTAAGAGATCTACTCTTAGATGAATGGGCCACGGATCGTCGATCTGCCGAAGTTGAAGGTTGGAATACCAAGCTCTGCGAGGCCAACCCGGAGCTACCAATAAAACCTTGGCCTTCTCCCTTTTGATGCATTGTAGAATCCGAGGGAGAATAAGAAATGGAGGGAACAGATAGATGAATTGGGATTGCCATGGAGTTGACAGTGCGTCCACTGCCACTGCCTCCGGGTCCCTCATCTGAGAGCAGTAGAAAGGCAGTTGATGATTTTGTCTGGATGCCATGAGGTTTACCTGTAGAAGACCCCACCGATGGACCAGCTGTTGAAAAACCTGTGGATGTAGTGCCCATTCCCCTGGATGCACATCCTGCCAGCTGAGGTAGTCTGCCTCCCAATTTTCTATGCATGGAATGAAGATTGCTGAGATTGCCATCACAAACCTTTTCACCCAGTATAGTATCCGGCTTACTTCTTTTATAGCCGATCGACTTCTTGTGCTGCCTTGTCTGTTTATGTATGCCATTGTTGTGGCATTGTCCGACTGGACCCTGACTGCTTGGCCCCGCAACAAGTGATCTGCTGTCTGAATCGCGTAGAACACAGCCCGCAATTCCAATGTTTATCGACAGACTTGCTTTCTGTGCTGTCCAGCGGCCTTGGAAGTGATGTTCCTGAATCACAGCCTCCCATCCTCTCAGACTCGCATCTGCGGTGAGAAGAGTCCAATCCCACACTTCAAATCTCTTTCAGTAGGTGTACTGAGTTCAACCACCAGAGAAGGGATATCTGAGTTCTGGGACTTAACCTTACTCGTTGGTGAAGGAAAAGATGAAATCCTGTCCACTGAGAGAGGAGGTCTAGCTGAAACGTCCTGGAGTGAAATGCAAACATGCACCAATACCAAACGATGTCAAAGGACCATCCTCACCATCTCCTGAAACTGTAGACTCTGCATAGGTTGCAGATGAGACTTGGGAAAATTCAGGATCCACCCATGATGAATGAGAAGGCTGTGAGTCACTGTGATGTTCTGCAGTAATTGGTCCCTGGAATGGGCGTTCAGCAGAAGATCGTCCAGGTAAGGAATAATAGTGATCCCTTGTTTCTGAAGGATACTCATCATCACAGACCTTTGTAAATACCCTGGGGGCTGATGATAAGCCAAAGGGTAAGGCCTGAAACTGGAAATGTGAGTTCCGAACTGCGAATCTGAGAAACGCCTGGTGAGGCGGCCAGATAGAGATGTGAAGGTAGGCATCCTTGATATCTAGAGATACCATAAATTCACCTTCCTCTAGGCCCACAATCACCGACAAAAGGGACTCCATCTTGAACTTGAAAATCCTTAGGTAGGGATTGAGATCCTTCAAGTTAAGAATAGGTCTGACCGAACCATTTGGCTTCGGAACCTCAAGGAGTCTAGAGTAAAAACCTTGTAAATTCTGATGTCCGGGAACATGGACCACCACTCTGGTGGACAGAAGCTTGTCTATAGCTTGCTGTAAAACAACACTCCTGTCATTGGAAACTGGCAAACCTGTGGTAAAAAACCGAGTGATGAGATCTCGGACCCAGGCGTCCGTACAAGATTCCGTCTATACTTCTCTGAAGTCCCAAAGATGCGCTTCCACTCTGGGGTCCCCCAGGTGAGAGGGAAGCCCATCATGCACTAGGTTTGGTAGTGGACTTAACCTCCTGTTGAGTAGAGGTTGTTGCTGCTCTGCCCCGACCTCTGGAATGACGGGAAGTTGATGGTCCTCCTCTGAACTGACCACGTGAAAGTCCCGGTGCACGAAAGTACCGAAACGAGGATCTAGAGTAAGATCTTTTAGGGGGAGGAGCCATCGAAGGAAGATAATTGGATTTACCTCCTGTAGCTTGAGAAATCTACTCATCTAGTTCCGCTCCAAATAATACACCCCATGAAAGGAAGTGCTACCACAGCTTTCTTGGATTATGCATCCATCTGCCATTGTTTAAGCCACAGCGCCCTATGTGCCGAAATCGCCAGAGCTGAAGTCTTGGATGCGATATTGCAAACATTTTTGGATGCCTCTCCCAGGTAAGTTGCAGCTTTACCTATATGCTCTGCTAGTGGAATAAGTTCTCCCACCAGCAAATGATCTCTTATTCCATCAGCCAGTTGTTTTGCCCAAAGCTCAATAGCTTTGTTAGTCCAGCAGTTTACAAATGCAGGACAAAGTGTCACCCCTGCAGCTGTGTAAATGGACTTGAGAGTGTTTTCCAATCTCCAGTCAGATGTGTCTTTCAAAGATGTGGCCACAGAAACTGGTAGCGTAGTCTTTTTAGACAGCCACGATACCGATGGATGTAGGGGGAGTCTCTCAAGATTTTCTGCTATCTGCCAGAAAAGGATAAAAGGATAATAACCACCTGGACATCTGACATTTTTTATCCAGATGTTCACAAGCAGACATCAGAAGAGAATTCAGCTCTTCTGAGACCGGAAAAGCAATAGCATGTCAAGCAGGACCTGTGTCCTCCTCCTGTATCTGCAATACCTGGCGGATTGCAGAAATTAAAGCCTCTATCTCCTCGGACACCAGCTCAGACGCCTCCTGGAGTTCTTTAGGCGAATCTGGAGCATATTCACCTTCTAAAACTGGCATATCCTCCTCCTACGAGTCGTCCGATTGGAGGACTGAGAGTAACAGTTTCTTTTTTGAGACCTGAGGAGAGGATCCCATTGTGGTACGGGAAAGAGTCATGGCTTTTGAAATCCCCTCCATGGATTTTGCTAAGGACCTCGCCCATGCTGGCTCCTTTAGAGCCACTGATCTGAAGCCTCTCTTTCTTTCCAAGAAGCCTCCAGCTCAGCAGAGAGAGATTACATAAGGGATGTAACTTGTGCCATCCAAGGCGGTGGTACTGACATCCCTGCAGATTGTTGCTCAGTATTGCAATTGTCACACAATCAGGAGTTAGATGACTGCCCCTGTGTAAACGTATCTGCACACTTTTTGCAGGTAAATAACTTTTGAGATGCTTTATATCTGCCAGTCATGCTACATAAAGATCCTATACAAACAACATAAAAGTGCAGTGAAAAAGGTCAAAAGAAGAAATTGGGATACATAGATGCCACACTTGCCCTAATAGCGCTCCTAGCAGTGCCAGAAAATGCTAGGCATAGAAGGAATAACCACTGATAATTAAGTAGTTACTAACCTGCCTTAAATGCTCTCCTGACCCCACTGTTTACTTACAGTCCAGGTTAGGCTACTAATTTCATGCAGCAATGATTTTGTATATGCAGCAGACACTGGGTCTGATTCAGAGCCGGACGCTATTTGCGCTCGCTCGTCCAGAAAAAGGGGCTGGCTATTTAAATTGACCATTCGCTCTTTGCGGTCTGTTGACGCATCTATGTCTGAACGAGCGAACGAAACATGTGGACGTTTTTTTTGTAAAAAACGCCCCCTGGCCGCTTGCATCATACGTCATCTCCGCTATTTATTAGATTAATTGAGTACATCGAAAGGCGTCTGAACTGCTCGCAGTGCTTGTGGTTGGATTTTCCTACCGCAATCATGCGAACAGTTCAGGCTAAGAAACAACCAAGTGACGTGGTCGATGACGCTGCTTTATTAATTATGCACACCCTTAAAACGCCCGTTTTGACCGTTTGGCACGCCTGCGTTCGGATCTCCACTCCCCGTTTTCAAGCACCTTCCCCTGTTACCACCCACAAACGCCTCATCCTGTCACTCAAATTAGCAGGCATTTGCTATTTTGCGAGCACACGATTTTCGACCGCACTGACTGGTTCGCGCATGCGTACTAAAACCCATACGCATGCGCAGATGTGCGAACATCGCTCGGAGCGAACGAGGGCCACTTACGAGCGGCTCTGAATCAGGCCCACTGTTCCTCCCTGTAATGGCCGCCAGCACACTTCATAGAAGCGCTGGGGCTGCTGGGAGGAAGGAGCAGGGCTCCAGAGCTATGCTCCGCCCCCTCTGCTATGGCACTTAATTTTGAACATAAGTGCACTTATTCACTTGGCTGCCCTGCTAATCGTGGTAGCTGCTGCATTAAATACCACCTATTGTAATGTTAATCTGGCTACCCTGCTAGTCGGGGAGCTAGGTATTACTCACGGAGCTGCCCACTGCCGCCGGCGGTAATTACTGCTGGGGGACTGCTATGCACGCTGCAAGCAGCGGCAAGCGGAACCCCCTATGTGGAGGCTGAGGTCTCTGCAGTCAGGACCCCAGGCAAAGTGCGTGCACTTGTGAGTCGGTCCCCCCAGCAGCTCCCACGATGCAGACAGGCAGTGCAGCTACTGCCTGTCTGTCCTCAATGAATCTTCTTTCTTCAGCGCAGCAGCGCTCTTACTGAAATACTAAACCCTGAGGAGGAGTGTGAAACATAACCAGCTCCCCTCGGGCACAAACTAAGACTGGGCTTATAGGGGGTTATAGAGGGGGAGGAGCTAGTCACACTTCAAAAAATGTAAAGTGCCAACTCCCACTTAGCACCGTCTATACCCCACTGTCTTGATGCCTCCAGTGTCCCCTAGTGGATGAAGGCAAAATAACATTTATTCTGTTCTTGCGTCAAAAAATATATATAGTGACGTCAAAACATGTAATAACAATTAGATTCATTACATAATTATTGCTTTTGCAAAAGTTGGAGGTACAAATATGTTACAACACAAATAGGCTACCCAGGTGAAAAGAGGTTGAAATAATGGACAGACAGTGGTGTCACTACGGGTAGTGACACCTGATGCGGTACTGAGTCAGCTGAAGGTGTGCGCATGTGTGAAAGGGGGCGTGGCCTTGTGTCTATGAGGCCATGCCAACTGATGTGTGCCATTTGTGGGATGTGACCGTGTGTCACGCTCCCAGCCTCTCTGGACACAGGACGGTGTTGATGACGTGCACATACGTGCGTTTTCCATCACTGCTGCTGCAGCGCTGCCAGGTTACACCATCTGAGTGGGTTACACCACAATAGCAGAGCTGCTCTGCTAATTTGGTGTCTCCCCCACAGATGATGTCACCCAGTGCGGCCCAAACCCCCCCCCCTAGTGTCACCACTGAAGACAGATGTCTGGTAGATGGATAAAGAGAAATCAGATATACAGATACAGAATACAGACTAAAATACAGACTTTGAGAAACTGCAAATTTTGATTCTTCAACCATTCCTAAAAATGAAAAGAGCTTAATGTATCTAGAATTTATTTTCTTGAACTTATTGTGATTGCAAATAAATTCACAAACACTATGATCATCTTGTGCTTTGCTAAATACAAATGATGTAAATATATAAGTAATGGTTATATGCTATACTGTGGCTCTGACATTTATATAAAAAAGCCTGGACTTGGCTGATGTTACTATTAACCTTATGAGTGGTGCTTGATAGAGCAGTTGCAGAGAGTTTAGCATGAATATTAGATTAAATATAATGACAGCAAAGAGATTAGTTATCCAATTAGACTAATAATGAGATTTTGGCTACCATCTACAAACTACTGCCTGGAGTCATAGAGGTACTGTGTGTCACAAAAGCATAAAAAGAAAACAAATGGAAGATAGTGCAGACCTAATGTCATTTGCCCCATGGAACTGATTACTGCCGCTCTTCTATCCACTCAGTATCATCAGGAAATCATGATCTCCTACTGGTTTTCATCATTTAGTTTTGTTTCTTGAGCCTGAATGAAATACATCAGTACAAGACATCTGAAATATGAGAGTATTACTGTTATTAACTGATAATGAAAAAGGAACACAAATGATTGTAATACGCCTTTGAGAAGCACACAGGGACTCATTTCCAAAGCTAGGAATGGCTGAGGTTAGGTCACAATTCTCTTTGGTGGTGCAGTGGGTCCTGAATTCCAGACGTGCATCAGGATTTCTGTCAAAGCACACTGGTTAAATAGTCCATCAGAGCAAGATTTGGATTTGTAGAAGAACAGACATTTGGGAGTGTCTGTGCAAGGTGAGAGTACGGGCTAGATGCCTTATTGTTCAGGGCATGAGACTTTAATACAAAGGTAGAGAGGGTGCATTTCCACTGGCATTTCTTCCAGCGCAGAGAGGCACTCCTTATTTGCTGAAGGCTGTATGACCACTTCCACTCTGCCAAAGTATTTTTGCACATTCTCTGAGCGGCAGGCATTGGGTTTCATCCTATATGATGCATATTGTTTCTTACTATTGCACTTCCTCAGGGAAGGGCGTTCATTGACACAGTTGTCCAATTATAAGAAAGCTTAGGACACATAAAAAGTGACATTTGTACTAAAAGCAGCCCTGATATATACTATGTCTCATGAATAATTGAAGAAATTGAGTAAGGTACAGATGTGTCCAGTTACATAATTGCTGATCACGCTACAATCGTACACACGCATCACACCATGCAATTACCTGCTGCTGCAAACGCTACTTTGTGCTATGGCATGCACTGTGATCACACCATGCAATCCTATGGGTTCGCGGATGTGAACGCGGCACACATAACCGTGGATGCACTACTCGCACCATGCGTGGCATGATTTGTAGCGCAAGCGACAAAGATGTAGCTGGGCATATCTGTATATTGAGCAGTATTTCACAACAGTAACAGAAACTAATTTAAGGTAATGAATAAGGTGATTTTAAAGTGGTAGGAAGTTAGAGCTATATTCTGGGGAGGCAGTACTGCTGGGCATTCACAACAGCTAAATTGATGTAAAACCATTGTATGTCTTATGTTTTATGTCTTATGTTTGCTACATAGTGTTTTTCTGTGAGCAGTACAGTATAACAAAATATCTATTCAAATCCAAATTTGTGTTAAAAAAAAATCTAGAAGTGATGAATGCTTAGGCCAAATCTGAAGGATTTTTCAGCAACAAGAAGATTTCGATTGATAGCCAAATTAATAGTAAGGCTTTTTTCTGATTCCTTGCACAGGACCTGGGACGAACATAGAGAGACACGTCAGGGACTGCATTAAGCCAGAATGCCCATAACAGGACCTTTTGGCAATTACTGCCATCTTCTGAGGCTCAGAAGAATTCAAATACACTATTCACATTCTATCATTCTGCTGCAGAAACCCCCATGCATCACGACTGTGTTGTCATAGTGCCGGTAATGTGAGGTATAAACTGTATGACTACCAGTGTGCCATGCAGTGCTATCATTCAAGTGTGAAGATAGCTGAATCACCCAGCCACCGATACACAGTTCTGCTATTTAATATTGTACCTATAAGTTTTTTTTTTTTGGAGTACAGTAAAATTGTGGAACCATCTACAGTCTATAGCTAATTTTCGGACCTGCAGTACAGTAGCTTACCACCCACCTGTTAGTAAAGCGCCACAGTTTAAGACGTTATGTTTTTGTAGCATTTACTTTCTTTATCCACTGCAACAAAATTATTGCTGTGATTTTAATAATTAAAGAAGAAGTTGAGATATAAAATGTTTCACTCTTTTCCAATGGAAGCGGGCCCAGGATCAAAATTTGTTAGGGGCCCCAAAATTGTTATGAGCAGCTTTAGAGGACAGGGAGTTATCACTTCCTAATCCCAAAAATAGAAATCTAGTTTTACCATTTAGGTTGGTAGTACTTTACTATAAAGTAAATTTGGATCAGAATTCAGCCAAATAATTTTTAACACTAATTAAAATTTGTCTAAATCCCAGATTTATATATCCATATTGGCACCACTGACACTAGAGAGCAAATGCGAGCCCGAAAGAGAAAAAATGTGGATTGCTGTGGACTTCTGGAATAAGTAACAAAAAGTGGTGGCTCCAGAGGCCTGGCTACAGCACAGTCCAAAATTCAAATAGGGGAGCCACAGCAACTGCCAGTAAGTCCCAGCTATCTATGTTTGCAAGCGTTTGAAATGGCAGTTGGTGTGGTTCCCCTATTTGGATTTTGGACTGTGCTGCAGCCCCACCTCTGGAGCCGCCACTGGTAACAAGCATCACATATAGTGAAATGAATCCAAAAATATTAAATGAGTGCACTTTAAGAATAGCTGATACAGGTCCAGGTACACAGGAGTTTCTTACACATATATTATTTTCCATTGTTTAACAAAATAGCAAAGTGAAGCCCTTTGGGCTCTAGTTTGTGAACACACAAGTGAAAACAGAAATGATGCTGTACTTGTATCCAGCTGGATATAACACACGTTCGATGATATATAAAAAGAAAGATAAAGAAATATACACAGATAGTGCAAAAACTTAAGGTAAAACATTGTAAGCTATAACAATTTAAAGAAGATTTGCTCTAAAAACAAATAATTGTGATAAATCAGCTCTTATATAAAGCACACATAAGATAAAATTATCTTAGGTATAAATCTAAAGCAATTGATCAACCAATCCCAGATTGGAGGGGTACAAATAGCATTCTGGAGCAAACAGGGGCCATGGAATTCCCCTGTGTGACTCACAGTTTGTAGTTCCACTGGAAGCAGGGTTTTCTAATACAGCATGCAGCTGCTAACGCGTTTCGTGCATATTTGCTTTTACTCATAGGCAATGATTGTCTCTGAGGAAGAGAATATATGCTCAGAATTTGTTAGGCTCCTGCATGCTGTATTAGGAGAATCTTGTTTCCAGTGGAACTACAAACTGATTAAATGGGGAGCCCCATCAATACCACTGTTGATACTGGATGATTGCCACTGCCAGTGGCAACCTTTAATTAGAAAATATATTTTCTGTTGAAATACTTTGAAAAATATATCCCTCAATGAGCTATAACCTTTAGGAGACCAGGGAGAGAGATGTTTAAATATAGATGCCCAGAAAAAAAAGTCCTTTGCAACTGTTTTCAAAACATTGGCAACTACACAAAAAGATTATAAAAACATGAAATTATCACAATATAGTACCATATAGTCCAGCAAGAATCCAATAGCAACAAGAATACAATATGAAAGTAAGTATTCATCTGTAACATAATCTATAACTTTGTGCTGGAACACTGGACTTTTGTGGTAGCTAGTGGGTCCAACTTTGCAATAAGAAGAGCCATTTCCCAACTACAGGCTAACAGAGAACAGGAATTTCTATACTGGAATGTGTACTAATAAGTCACTCCAAAATAATACACTTTTGGCTAATCAGTGGAATATACGTTTTGTTCATTTTCACACACTGACTCTAGGGGCAGCTTGCATTTCTCCCTAACTCTTTTAAAAAGTTTTAGAGAAATGGTCCTTATAACGCCTCATTTACAAACCATTCTTCACTGTGGAAGCCAAACAATTTAGAAACAGACAAACACTTGTGTGCCCCAACACAAGTGCATGTGTTCTAAGAAAAACAAACAAAGTATGTTGCCAGCCAAAAAGTTCCAAAATAACCCCAGAAGATAGTCACTCATTTTGCAAGGCTCCCAAACACTGGAAAATCAATGAAATCATAGATTTATGCAGTGTTAAGTACAGAAAATTGGTTACTTTTAAAAAAGAAAACCAGCAAATTCCCAGTTGAAATTGGAAAAATTACTTAATTGATTTCGGACACTCTATTTAGCCCATACTTACCTACTTTTTTTTTTTTAAGTGAGTGTGGACACCAGAGACTGTTTATTTATATATATATATATATATATATTAGGGATGAGCAGGTTCAGATTTCCAAGCCCCCCCAATCCGAGCCAGGAACTGAGTCAGGCTGTGGTTTTCCCACCTGGCTCGGAACTGAAATCAAAGAAAAATGTCATCATCCCTCTGTCGGATTCTCGTGGGTTTTGAAATCTATAAAGGTCCCGCAATCGCCGCCATTTTTCATTCTGGCTGTGGAGCGTGTGTGCAGAGGGAGGGAGCTGGGAGCTGTTTGCTAGTGTTCTGAACTTGTGATATATTACATACTGGGCTGGCTGGCTACTGTGAAGAGGCTGGCTACTGTTGTCCATACATAGGGGCTGGCTGGCTACTGTTGTCCATATAGGGTCTGGCTGTTGTCCTGTCCATAGGAGCTGGCAGAGGGAGGGAGCTGGGAGCTGTTGGCTACTGTACTGTTGTTGTGATAATAAATAAATAAAAATAATAAACTTAGTAGTACACTAACACTAACTGCTGTGTTCAGGGGGTGCTCGTCCTTTGGGGGTGCTCTCTTCACCTACCACTACCAGTGTTAAAAAAATATATATATTTTCTCTGTGCTTGCCATGTTAGCCAGCCACACCTGTCATCGGCGTAGGTAGGTGCGCAGGGGTGCTGTGCTCCTATCAAGTGGCTGCTGCCCAAAAATACAAATAATTTTTACAGGGGCTGTCCTGTGTTTTGTGGTGTAGGCCGCTGCCCTTCTTAAATTTTTACAGGTGCTGTCTTGTGTGGTGCAGGGGTACGCTGCCCTTCCAAAAAAAATTTTTTTTTACAGGTGCTGTCCTGTGTGTTGTGGTGTAGGTCACTGCCCTTCTTAAATTTTTGCAGGTGCTGTCATGTGTGGTGTAGGGGTACGCTGCCCTTCAAGAAAAAAAACCTTTTACAGGGGTTATTCCCTCTATAAAAATAATGGAGGATAAAATAGGGGATGATCAAGAACCACTTCCTCCTAGTGCTGAAGCTGCTGCCACTAGTCATGATGATGAAATGCCATCAACCTCGTCTGCCAAGGCTGATGCCCAATGTCATAGTAGAGGGGATGTAAAATCCAAAAAGCCAAAGTTCAATAAAATGACCTTAAATACATTTAAATCGTCTGAGGAGAAACGTAAACTTGCCAATATGCCATTTACGACATGGAATGGCGAGGAATGGCTAAGGTCCTTCCCTATGTTCATGACTAGTGATTCAGCTTCCCATGATGATGGGAAGCTACCACTAGAAAAATGAAATGAGTTAAGCTGGCAAAAGCACAGCAAAGAACTGTGCGTTCTAAGAAGATATCACAAATCCCCAAGGAGAGTCCAAGTATGGCGGCAGTTGCGCTGCCTGACCTTCCCAACACTGGACAGGAAGAAGTGGCTCCTTCCACCATTTGCACACCCTCTGTAAGTGCTGGAAGGAGCACCCACAGTCCAGTACAACAGGATGAGGATATTGGTGTAGCTGGCGCTGAGAAAGAAGTTGACGAGGATGATTCTGATGGTGATGTGGTTTGTTTAAATCAGGCACCAGGGGAGACAGTTGTTGTCCGTCAGATGAAAAAGCCAATCACGGTCATGCCTGGGCAGAAGACCAAACATTCCACCTCTTTGGTCTGAAAATTTCAGTCCAAATCCGGACAACTACTGTCTTGCCATATGTTGAGTATGTAAAGGTGTAATAAGTAGGGGTAAGGATGTTAACCACCTAGGAACATCCTCCCTTATACGTCACCTGCAGCGCGTTCATATAAAGTTACTGCCAAGTTCAGAAACTGTGGCTAAGACCATAAGCAGTCCAGGGACACCTAAATCCCTTTGTCCTGTTGTATCCAAGCGCCTGCAAACCACACCGTCAACTCCTTCCTCGTCAATTTCCTACTCAGTCAGGATTGGAAGTAGTCCTGCAGGCGATGTCACTGGCATGACTGACTCCTCTCCTATCCGGGATTCCTCCGGAGAAACCTGGATTGTTACACCTACTGCTGCCACTGCTGCTGTTGCTGGCTGGGAGTCGTTCATCATCCCAGAGAGGAAGTTGGAACACCACTACTTCTTCTACTAAACAATTGATCCTCCAACAGTCCTTAGCGAGGAGGATGAAGTATGAAAGCAGTCATCCTGTTGCAAATCAGTGCAGTGGGATTTAGACAATTAATGGAGGTAGTGTGTCCCCGGTACCAAATCCTGTCTAGATTCCACTTCACTAGGCAGGCGATACCGAGAATGTACAGAGATGTCACAAAAAGTGTCCTCAGTGTCCTAAAAAATGCGGTTGTACCCAATGTCCACTTAACCACGGACATATGGTTATGTGGATGTTATGGCATCAGTGATCTGCTGTGCAACTGGGTGACTGCTGTCATACTTGTTCCCCCTTGCAAAGGATTATTTAACAGTCAATTGTTTTTATTAACTACTACTAGTAGTCTTTCAGGTCCCCTTCTGGGATCAAGATCCACTCCCAGAAGCAGCAGCAGCAGGCATAGCGCTCAAGGATTCTTCTGAGGAATCCAGGATAGAGGAGGACTGATTTAGCCTTAACAAATGGCATGCAGGACTACTTCCGATCATGATTGAGGATATTGTTGATGAAGGTGTTGGTGGTGAATATGGCAGGTGCTTGCATCTAGCAGAGAGAAGGGATCTAGCTGACACTGGACTGCTTATTACTTTTTTCACCAAAGTTTCTTAATTTTGAAAACACTTTTGATGGATTCACTGTACATGACATAAGAGGGAGGAGGTTCCTAGATGGTTAAGGTCCCTACTTCTACTTACTCTGGCTTTTGCAATGGATATAGATGGTGTGACAATTGTCGTCCGGATTTGGGTAAAAATGATTCCACACATAAGAAGTGGATGTTTTTGTCTGATGCCCAGGTATTACAATGGGCTTTCCCTTATCATGGGCAACAACTGTTTCTACTGGTGCCTAATTTACACAAACAACATTCTCATCAAGAACATCCTTATCAACAACATCATCAACATTCTTATTAGCATCAGCTACACAAATATCTGTAACTTTTTTCACCAAAGTTTCTGAATTTTGCAAACACTTTTGATGGATGCATTGTAGATGACGTATCAGGGAGGATGTTCCTAGATTGTTAAGGTCACTACCTCTACTTACGCTGGCTTTACAATGGGTACAGATGGCTTGAAAATTGACAATTGTCAGGATTTGGGTAGAAATTATTCCACACATAAGCAGTGGATTTTTTTTTGTCTTGTGCCCAGGGATGACAATGGGCTTTCCCTTATCGTGGGCAACAACTGTTTCCACTGGTGCCTGGTTTACGCAAACAACATCCTCATCAACAACATTCTCATTATCAACATCCTCATCATTAACATCCTTATTAGCGCCAGCTACACAAATATCCTCCACATCCTGGTGCACTTCCACAGAAGCATCCTCGATTTCTATGTCAGCATGTCGACTTGTGCTGGTCATCCACACATTTGCAGAGGACACACAAGTTGTTGAAGGAGACTCCTCTTTGAGTACAGTTTTGGAAAAGTCAGGCACACATGGCACCCGCCAACACACTTAGACTCTCCTCAGGCATTTCTGAGCACACAGTTGGTTCCTGTACCTTAACTATTCTCATATTTTTGAACTGTCTAAAGGTAGAAGGGCTTACATTGTCATAATAGGCAGAATCACCAGTCATAAATAAAGGCCAAGGCCTTTCCTTGCTACTTTGTATGGTAAAAAGAATATTGCCAATTTTATGTCTTTCTGCAGCTAACTTTCCCTTTGATGTTTTTTTCTTTAACACTGGAAAAGATTGCTTCTTTGATTTTAGATTCCCTGACTTAAACCCATCGACCTTTGTAGATGATGTTGACGGCCTTGTATCATCATCATAACTGATGGCAGCAGCTGCAGCACTAGTATGTGGTTCCTGCTCTCCTCTCATTTGATCGTCCTCCATATCAACAAACTTACACTGCAGTCTGGCCGGCAGTGTCATCAAACAATAATAGCATAGCTAACACACACAAAAAAAACATAAATAAATATATATTTTATTCTTTTTTGTGGAATGATAATTTTATTTACCTTTTATTTTTTTATACTGGGGAAGAGCACCCCTGGATTGACAGAGCACACCTAGATGACACAGCACCCCTTTATGCACTGCAGCCCTAGCCCCTTGATGGACAGGGCAACACAGCAGCACCCCTTTATGTACTGCAGCCCCCCTTTATGTACTGTAGCCCCAGCCCATTTATGGACAACACAGCACCACCCCATTATATACTGCAGCCCCAGCCCCTTGATGGTACTGCAGCCCCAGCCCCTTGATGGACAGGACAACACAGCAGCAGCCATTTATGTACTGCAGCCCCCCTTTATGTACTGCAGCCCCAGCCCCTTTATGTACAACACTGCCCCAGCCCCTCGATGGTACTGCAACCCCAGCCCCTCGATGGTACTGCAACCCCAGCCCCTTGATTGAAAAGACAACAGTGATACAGCAGCACCCCTTTATGCACTGCAGCCTCCCTTTATGTACTACAGCCCCAGCCCGACAACACTGCACCCTTGAACAACATTAAGAGAAACAGAGAACACGTGCACAGACAGAGCAGCACAGAGCACATCTGGTCTGTACACTCTCCGCAGCCAGAGTGAAAATCGCGCTGATCACCAGAATCTTTATTCAATACAAGACCCGCAAAAATCCGACAGCGGGATGATGACGTCTTGCCTAGTTTTGGGATCCGAGTTAGGCTGGAAAACCCGTGCCGAACTCGGATCCCTGGGGAACCGGACACGCTCACCTCTAATATATATATATATAGATATATATATTTTTTTAATGTTATCTCTACACTTTAACTATAAAATGGGCCCTGTTTTTTAACCCACTGAGTACAACTTTTTTTCTAATATGATAAACTTTACACTGTAGATCATCCTACCTTTACTCATATTTATGTTTACAGGGTCTGATTTAGCAGCATATGCAATTGCAACCGCACTCAGAACGGCCAATTGTTCAGTACTGTGCATGCGTATGCAATTACGCACACAGACAGGAATCCATCGCTGAGGGAGTGACAGACCGTGAGCGTTTGGGGGTAGTGACGGGGTTGCAGAAACGCAGACATGTCTGTCCATCTGAACTCCGTTGCATAGGCGTGCATAAATGCGCAGTTTGAGTACTCACTGCATGTGACGAGACTTGCAATTTCTGCGGCTGGTCAGAGCTGCTGTAATTATGTGTGAGGGGCCGATGTGCTTTGATGTTACTGGTGTATACGCAGGACTGCGAGGTGTTACATATGTGAGAAAGCAGCAGTGGGCGTCTCTATGCTGGCTGAGCTACGGCAGGCATTAGCATATTTTCGCAGTTTCATTGCGTGTGTTTATGCGGCTGCGATCGCAATCCATTCTGAATCAGGCCCACAGTTTGTTATTTCTCCCTCATTGTAAAGCATTGGAGATTAATGTGGAGATTTATTAATGAATGACAATAAGACCAGTAAGCATTGTAGTACACCGGAAAATACTTATATATTAGCAAGAGAGAGTTTGCGCTGCCCAGACAGAACCTTCCCAGGCTCATATGTTACCTAGGCAGCCATATTGATGTTCTCTGTCAAATTTCGATAGAGATAGTATGCCAAGGACTTATAAACGAAAACAAATAAAGAATCTCTATACAAAACATGAACAGCACAGTGATTTGATTTAAGAAGTACAAGATGTAAAAATATTACAGCCACACACAAGGAAGGAAATGACTTAAATATAATAAAACAATAGATATAGCCCACATTTTATATTAATTCAGACAGTATTATGTGACATAGCAAATGTAGTTCTAGGTTTGTAAAGTTATTATTATTGTACTATACGAAGTACTTTATGAGAATACAGTTCTCTACTGTTTCTGAGTCTAACTGACCACAGCTGGTCCTGCAATAGACAATTGCTTATTTTACTCTTTGGTTTCTAATATAATAAAGATTATTTTCTCTTATTCTGAGTTTATTGACAATTTTTATAGAGACACTATACAACTAAATGAAACTTTTTCCGACAGGCAAAATTATTATGAAACAATAAGGTATGTGCAATATCCTGTAACAATTTCTTTCAGAATTATGTAATTCACAATGTAATCCAATAAAATATTCAGTCATCAACAATTGTTTATAACATAAAAACAACATAAATGATAATGAGAAAAGAGGATGATATAATAATGCAAGAATGAGAGTTGTACATTACACGCAAGAAGATATTGACACAGTGCATTACCTTACACCAACAGGCCAAGTACTCACTCTGTATCATAGTGTATAGGCTGTATAAAACAGTGCATTACCTTACAACAACCGGCCTAACACTCACTCTGCATCATAGTGTATAGGCTGTATAACACAGTGCATTACCTTACACCAACGGGCCTAGTACTCATTCTGCATCATAGTGTATAGGCTGTATAACACAGTGCATTACCTTGCAACAACTGGCCTAATACTAACTCTGTATCAAAGTGTATAGGCTGTACAACACAGTGCATTACCTTACACCAATGGGCCTAGTACTCACTCTTCATCATAGTGTATAGGCTGTATAACACACTGCATTACCTTACACCAACCGGCCTATTAATCACTCTGCATCATAGTGTATAGGCTGTATAACACACTGAATTACCTTACATCAACTCCCCTAATACTCACTCTGCATCACAGTGTATAGGCTGTATAACACAGTGCATTATCTTACACTAACCGCTCTAATATTCACACTGCATCATAGTGTATAGGCTGTATGACACAGTGCATTACCTTACACCAACCGGCCTAATACTCACTCTGCATCATAGTGTATAGGCTGTGTAACACAGTGCATTACATCACACCAATGGGCCTAGTACTCTCTCTGCATCACAATGTATATGCTGTATAACACAGTGCATTACCTTACACCAACCACACTAAAATTCACTCTGTGTCATAGTGTATAGGATGTATAACACAGGGGCCTATTCATTAAACATTAAAATTCTCTGGAGATAATTAGCTTTAGAACTCTCATGGAGTTCTAGCTAATTATAGGTGGAATTCATCATTCCACCTCTCCATAAGTATCTATTCCGAAAAGCTGTCATTTTTGCGATGACAGCTTTTCGGGAAATAGATACTTTTCCCTGCCTACACTACCTTATCGCATCTAGAAACAGTGCAGCGCATGCGCTGTTACATCTGTAAAACCAGCGCATGCGCAGCACTGCCTACAGATGCATTAAGTTTCGTACCCTCGCCGATCCCCCCCCCACCCCCCTCCGCTCACCTCCCCCCCCCCCGACTTACCTGTCTGCGCAGCAGCCTCCGGCTCTGTCCTGCTGGTCTGTCATGTGGTTTCCCAGCAGACCACATGACAGATTAGAAAAAAAAAAATTTTTTTTTTTCTTTTTCTAAACTTTCTTGTGCTCTGCTGGGGAGCACACATGACAGACCAGCCTCCGGAGCCTGAGGACGGAGCAGAGCGCCGGAGGGACTCGTCGGGGGACCTGCACATGCTGATACAGGTAAGTGGATTCTGCTATTCGCCACCTCACAGTGGCGAATAGTAACTGCATCAAATTCCGAAGATTTATAATTTTCGGAATTTGATGAATACCATAATTTCCACATCCCCATACTAATGTATGGGGAGTGTGGAAATTAACGCAGGGGAACTTAGCTGTGTTAAGTCTGTTCATGAATACCAAAATAACGTTATTTAAGGAAAATGTCCTTAAAAACGTTATTTTAGTGTTGATGAATAGGCCCCACAGTGCATTACTTTACACCAACCGGCCTAATACTCACGATGCATCATAGTGTATAGGTTGTATAACACAGTGCATTACCCTACACCAAACGGTCTAGTACTTACTTTGCATCATAGTGTATAAGCTGTATAACACACAGCATTACCTTACACCAACCGCCATAATACTCACTAGGCATCATAGGCCCTCATTCAGAGCCGCTCGCTATTTGCGGTCGTTCGTTCTAAAACAAGGGGTGGCTATTCAAATGAACCGTTCGCTAATTGCGGTCTGTTCACGCCTCTAAGTCTGAACGAGAGAGCAAACCTTGCGGTTGTAATTTTGAAAAATATGCCCCCTTGCCGCTCGCACCATATGTCATGTCCGCTATTTATTAGATTAATCGAGTACATCGAACAGCGTATGAACTGCTCGTTATTCTTGTGGCTGGTTTTTTCAAACGCTATTTTGCGAGCAGTTCTGAGTAAAAAAAAACCAAGTGACGTGGCCAATGAAGCTGCTGTATTAATTATGCACTCCCTTAAAACGCCCGTTTTGACCTTTAAGCACGCCTGCGTTCGAATTCCACACCCCCGTTTTCAAGCACCGTCCCCTGATACCACCCACATACGCCTCCTTCTGTCACTCTAAATAGCAGGCATTCGCTATATAGCGAACAAACGATTTTCGGCCACACTGACTGGTTCGCGCATGCGTATTAAAATCCGTACGCATGCGCAGATGTGCGAACATCGGTCTGAACGAACGAGCGGCCGCTTACGAGCGGCTCTGAATCAGGGCCATAGTGTATAGGCTGTATAACACAATGCATTACCTCACCCCAACCGGCCTAGTACTCACTCTGCATCATACTGCACAGGCTATATAACACAGTGCATTACCTCACACCAACCGGCCTAATACTCACTCTGCATCATAGTGTATAGGCTGTGTAACACAGTGCATTATCTTACACCAACCGGCCTAATACTCACTCTGCATCATAGTGTATAGGTTTTAAAACACAGTGCATTACCTTACACCAACCGGCCTAATACTCACTCTGCATCATAGTGTATAGGCTGCATAACACAGTGCATTACCTTACACCAACCGGCCTAATACTCACTCTGCATCATAGTGTATAGGCTGCATAACACAGTGCATTACCTTACACCAACTGGCCTAATACTCACTCTGCATCATAGTGTATAGGCTGTATAACACAGGGAATTATCTTACACAACTGGACTAATATTCTCTCTGCATCATAGTGTATAGGTTTTAAAACACAGTGCATTACCTTACACCAACCGGCCTAATACTCACACTGCATCATAGTGTATAGGCTGCATAACACAGTGCATTACCTTACACCAACCGCCCTAATACTCACTCTGCATCATAGTGTATAGGATGTGTAACACAGTGCATTACCTTACACCAACTGGCCTAATACTCACTCTACATCATTGTGTATAAGCTGTATAACACAGTACATTACCTTACACCAACCGGCCTAATACTCACTCTGCATCATAGTGTATAGGCTGTATAACACAGGCAATTATCTTACACAACTGGACTAATATTCTGTCTGCATCATAGTGTATAGGCTGTATAACACAGTGCATTACCTTATACCAACCGGCCAAATACTCAATCTGCATCATAGTGTATAGGCTGTATAACACAGTGCATTACCTTACACCAACCGGCATACTACTCACTCTGCAACATAGTGTACAGGCTGTATAACACACTGCGTTATCATACACCAACCTCCCTATTATTCACTCTGCCTTATAGTGTATATTCTGTATAACACAGTGCATTACCTTACTACAACCGGCCAAATACTCAATCTCCATCAACGTGTATAGGCTGTATAACACAGTGCATTACCT
Organism: Taudactylus pleione; assembly: GCA_031769625.1. Taxonomy (NCBI): domain Eukaryota; kingdom Metazoa; phylum Chordata; class Amphibia; order Anura; family Myobatrachidae; genus Taudactylus; species Taudactylus pleione. Next base: position 1,020,957 of record JAUIMM010000064.1, read on the forward strand.
TAAACCAACCGGCCTAGTACTCACTCTGCAACATAGCGTACAGGCTGTATAAAACACTGCGTTATCATACACCAACCTCCCTATTACTCACTCTGCATCATAGTGTATAGGCTGTATAGCACAGTGTATTATCTTACACCAACCGGCCTAATACTCACTCTGCATCATAGTGTATAGGCGTTATAACACAGTGCATTACCTTACAAAAACTGCCCTAATACTCACTATCCATCATAGCGTATAGCCTGTATAACACAGTGCATTACCTTACACAAACCGGTCTAGTACTTTCTTTGCATGATAGTGTATAGGCGGTATAACACACTGCATTACATTACACCAACCGCCCTAATACTCACTCTCCATCATAGTGTATAGGTTGTATAACACAGTGCATTAAATCACACCAACCGACCTAAAACTCACTTTGCATTGTAGTGTAGAGGCTGTATAACACAGGGCATTATCTTACACCATCCGGCCTAATACTCACTCTGCATTATAGTGTATAGGCTATATAACACAGTGCATTACCTTACACTAACCAGCCTAATACTCACACGGCATCATAGTTTATAGGCTGTATAACACAGTGCATTACCTCACAGCAACCGGCCTACAACTCACTCTGCATCATAGTGTACAGGCTGTATAACACAGTGCATTATCTTACACCAACTGGCCTAATACTCACTCTGCATCATAGTTTGTAGGCTGTGTAACACAGTGCATTACCTTATACCAACCGGCCTATTACTCACTCTGCATCTTAGTATATAGGCTGTATAACACAGTGCATTACCTTATACCAACCGGCCTACTACTCACTCTGCATCATAGTGTATAGGCTGTATAACACAGTGCATTACCTTACACCAACCGGCCTTATACTCACTCTGCATCATTGTGTATAGGTGGTATAACACAGTGCATTACCTTATAAAAACTGCCCTAATACTCACTATCCATCATAGTGTATAGGCTGTATAACACAGTACATTACCTTACACCAACCGCCCTAATACTCACTCTGCATTATAGTGTATAGGCTGTATAACATATTCCATTATCTTACACCAACCTGCCTAGTACTCACTCTGCATCTTAGTGTATAGGCTGTATGATATAGTGCATTATCTTACACCAACCGGCCTAGTACTAACTCTTCATCATAGTGTATAGGCTGTTAAGCACAGTGCATTATCCTACACCAACCACCCTAATACTCACTCGGCATCATAGTGTATAGGCTGTATATCACACTGCATTACCTTACACCAACCGGCCTAGTACTCACTCTGCATTGTAGTTTGTAGGCTGTATAACAGAGTGCATTATCTTATACCAACTGACCTAATACTCACTCTGCATCATAGTGTATAGGCTGCATAACACAGTGCATTACCTTACACCAACCGCCCTAATGCTCACTCTGCATCATAGTGTATAGGATGTGTAACACAGTGCATTACCTTACACCAACTGGCCTAATACTCACTCTACATCATAGTGTATAAGCTGTATAACACAGTACAGTACCTTACACCAACCGGCCTAATACTCACTCTGCATCATAGTGTATAGGCTGTATAACACAGGGAATTATCTTACACCAACCGGCCTAATACTCACTCTGCATCATAGTGTATAGGTGATATAACACAGTGCATTACCTTACAAAAACTGCCCTAATACTCACTATCCATCATAGTGTATAGGCTGTATAACACAGTACATTACCTTACACCAACCGCCCTAATACTCAGTCTGCATTATAGTGTATAGGCTGTATAACATATTGCATTATCTTACACCAACCTGCCTAATACTCACTCTGCATCATAGTTTGTAGGCTGTATAACACAGTGCATTACCTTTTGCCAACCAGCCTAGTACTCACTCTGCATCATAGTGTATAGGCTGTATAACACAGTGAGTCCCAGAATCCTTAGCCCTAATACTCACTCTGCATTATAGTGTATAGGCTGTATAACACAGTGCATTATCTTACACCAACCTGCCTAATACTCACTCTGCATCATAGTTTGTAGGCTGTATAACACAGTGCATTACCTTATACCAACCAGCCTAGTACTCACTCTGCATCATAGTGTATAGGCTGTATGACACTGTGCATTATCTTACACCAACCGGCCTAGTGCTCACTCTACATCATAGTATATAGGCTGTATAACACAGTGCATTATCCTACACCAACCACCCTAATACTCACTTGGTATCATAGTGTATATCCTGTATATCATACTACATTACCTTACACCAACCGCCTCAATACTCACTCGGCATCATAGTGTATAGGTTGTATAACACAGTGCAGTATCTTATACTAACCGACCTAATACTCACTCTGCATCATAGTGTATAGGATGTGTAACACAGTGCCTTACCTTACACCAACTGGCCTAATTCTCACTCTACATCATAGTGTATAAGCTGTATAACACAGTACAGTACCTTACACCAACCGGCCTAATACTCACTCTGCATCATAATGTATAGGCTGTATAACACAGGGAATTATCTTACACAACTTGCCTAATACTGTCTCTGCATCATAGTGTATAGGCTGTATAACACAGTGCATTATCTTACACCAACCTGCCTAATACTCACTCTGCATCATAGTGTATAGGTGGTATAACACAGTGCATTACATTACAAAAACTGCCCTAATACTCATTATCCATCATAATGTGTAGGCTGTATAACACTGGGGCTGATTCAGACCCGCTCGCGAGCGCAGGATGCTCGCAAGCGTGTCGAGGGAGCTCCGTCATGCGCATGCGCGAAACCCTAATAACGATGGGCAAGCCGTCGTTATGGGTCTCGCACCAAAGAGTGCGTGCTGTCGATGGTGAGTGACAGCACGCCCCCTTTGGTGGGCGTGCCGGGGGCGTGGCTGCCAGACGGAGGCGTTCCCATGGAAACGCCTACCGTCTGAGGACGGCCCCACTGACATCAGTAGTAATGTCAGTGGGAGTGATTTTGGCTCTGATAGAGCCAAAATCACTCCAGGGCTTGCGGTCACCGAGACCCTACCGCAGGGTCTCGTCGCAAGCCCGATGGTTGCGATGGTCTTGACCATCGCGACCATCATCATGGACTCTCCCTTGTAGCTGTGGGTGGTAAGCCACAGCTATGCGAGCGTCCATGAGGCCGCTCCATTTTCAGGGAGGAGGGCCCTGATTCAGAGCGAGCGCTCTGGTCAGAGTGTCCAGCTCTGAATCAGGCCCACAGTGCATTACCTTACTACAACCGGCCTAATACTCACTCTCAGGGCCGGACTGGGACTAAAAATAGGCCCTGGCATTTAAAACACACAGGCCCACCTTACCGTCATCATCTGGCTCCCGGCATAGACTCATCCCCTGACCATTCCTGACTCATCCAACTTCTAAGTCTATGGGCCATATTCAATTTGGAGCGAAAAGCCATTCTCGGCGAAACTTTTTCCAATGTCGTCATTTTCACCGATTTGAGTTATCCCCATATTCAATTTGTCTGACTTTTCACCGGAGCAAAAAGTCAATGCATCAGACCTTGTGAAAAAGTATCACCTATGAATAGGTGGCGAGAAAAAGAGCAGAATTGGGGTGCAAACTTCCAAAAACTACCCTGCACCCCTTGGACAGGCCCCTAAAGGTAGTCTGTGTCAAATTTTTTAAAAAGTACCTTAGGACACCCCAAAAAAGTACTTTCGTTTTGGGGGCGAAAAAACAAAGTTGGGGACAAACTTCTAAACCAGCGAAATAGACTCAAGGGGGTCCCCAAGTATGCCACAGTTGTTTTTTAGTTTGCAGGTGGTTGCCGCAGGTGGATTTTGCATGATTTTTAAAACTTCACATTAGTAAGTTTAACATATGCTAGTACCCATTTTCGTGTACCCCAAATTTGATGGGACTACTTATTTTTCCCCAAAAAAGTATCAAAATGCTATTCACTACTTTCCCATTCATCTTTGAATTTTTTTTTTTTTTTAAACTGCAGCACAGATTGACAGAGTGGTGCAGTAGAGTGACATGCAAAATTTTATTTGTATACTTATTAAGACAAAGGCCCTGATTCAGAGCCGGACGCAAGTGGCTGCTCGTTCGCTCCGAGCGATGTTTGCCCAACTGCGCATGCATACGGATCGAAATACGCATGCGCGAACCACTCAGTGCGGCCGAAAATCGTGTGCTCGCAAAATAGCGAATGCCTGCTATTTTGAGTGACAGAATGAGGCGTATGTGGGTGGAAACAGGGGAAGGTGCTTGAAAACGGGGAGTGGAGATCCGATCGCAGGCGTGCTTAAAGGTCAAAACGGGCGTTTTATGGGTGTGCATATTTAAAACAGCAGCGTCATTGACCACGTCACTGGGTTAATTTAAAGCCAGAACTGCTCGCAAAATTGTGGTAGCAAAAACCAACCACAAGAATAGCGAGCAGCTCATACCCTGTTCGATGTACTCGATTAATCTAATAAATAGCGGACATGACGTAGGATGCGAGCGGCCAGGGGGCGTATTTTTCCATAAAACAAACGCAAGTTTTGTTCGCTCGTTCAGACCTAGAGGCGTGAACAGACCGCAAACAGCGAACGGTTCATTTGAATAGCCACCCCTTGTTTTAGAACGAACGACCGCAAATAGCGAGTGGCTCTGAATGAGGGCCAAAGCTCAGTAACCAAGAAAAAGACACACATGTAAACACAACATGCATCACATCATGCAAACAATAGCAATTTATAACTTATAAGTAACAAATTATGGAATGCAATCGTAATCTGCTCATGATGTTCCTAAAAAAAAAACCTCTGATTCCTCAGTAATGGAGAAACATGGTCGCTATACAGAAATAGACATCTCTGCCTCACTTACAGAAATACACGTCTAACAGAAAAATTTCAACAATTTTATTCACTTACACTTTTGTCCAGTTGCATGCTTATTCATTAAAAATAATTCAAATTGAACAGCCTATTCTGATCAATTTTTTATTCCTATTCTCTATCTGTTTCACAACAGAGGGCCATTTTATAGGATGGATACTGTATATCACTCTTCAGTGTGCGGCCGCGCTCTGATAGTTATATCCACACCTTGAGTAGCTTTGTGCATAAAAACACACGTCAAGGCGTGTGTATATCAGTCTTTACTTAGACAGGCCCAAATCCTGAGCCCCAGTAATATTTCCATACCCATACCTACTCCCCTTACAGCACACCTCCCACCTCACAACACACCTCCTAGCACACACCATGCCACGCTCCGCTGACCGGCGCTGTTCCCTTCCCTTCACTGCTTGGCTGCAATGACAGCTCGCGGACCGGCAGCCAACTAGGGATGGCCATGCGGCTGTCCCTGATTGGCTAGTGGCCCTTGCCATATTATATATGCTGCCAGTCACCACTGATTGGCCGCCTTGTTCGCAAGCCTTGAAGTTGTTCACGGCTGGAGCCAAGTTATACTGACAGCCACTTGTTGACAGGTGCTGGGACAGTGACAGTCCCAGCACCGGGTGCCGAAGTGTAGTGCTGGTATGAAATACTGGGGCAGATGTATGAAGCTGTGGGAAGTGATAAAGTAGAGAGAGATAAACGACCAACCAATCAGCTCCCAACTGTAAGTTTTCAAACACAGCCTGTAACATGACAATTGCGAGCTGATTGGTTGGTCGTTTATCACTCTGCACTTTATCACTTCCCAGAGCTTCATACATCTGCCCCAATATCTCATACCAGCACACATATATACACACACATCACATACATGCACACACATTAATTATATACATAAAGACTTTAATATGATAGAGATGTTAGGCACATGAGGGCAGGAGAGTGGTATATGGGCTGTTTCTATTAATGTACTGGCTCTTGTGGTCTCCTCAGTGCCGCATGCGTTAATGCGACTCTACTGAAGAGCCATCAGGTGTGCGCGTGCACTATACAAGAAATAGGGGTCAAGCGGGGACTTTGCAGGGACAGATTGTTAACAAAACTGCTGTCCCTGACAAGTTTTTTGCTGCATAATGGGGAGAAGTTAGGTAAAACTGCAAATAATCACGACAATGTTGGTAGAATATATTTAAGCCAATATAGCGATTATTGCTAAATAGGGGTTGGGTATGAGATCACGATTGCCGGGATGCCGCTGGTCAGAATACCGACAGCAGCATTCCAAGAGTCAGAATCCCGATACCCTTCAGTAACTAAGGTAAGTCTAACCCTTACTCCTACCCCTCCCTCCCCGGTGCCTAACGCTAACCTTCCCCTCACTAATGCCTAACCCTAACCTCCCCTCACTAGTGCCTAACCCTACGTTTTTAGCGCCAAACCCTAACCTCCCATCTTAATGCCTAACCCTCCGTTCTTAGGACCTGATTCAGACCTGCTCGCTAGATGTGATGCCATGTGACGCCATGGGAAGCGATCGGTCGCCAAGGCATAAGCACACCCAGTTTGGCTGTGCGAGCGATCGCTCTGTGTATGCAGACACCCATTAGTGTATGTAGAGACACCCACTAGCGCACATCATCTCCAGGAAGTGTATTAAAAACATTGGTACATCGAGCACCATCGGTAGCAAACGCAGCACTTGTGGTTGCCATACGCTACCCCAAGCACTGCGGAGACTACAGTGTAAAAAACAGGCATGTGACGTGTACTATGACGCTGCCTATTAATTATGCATGCCTTAAAAACTGCGTTGAAACACCGATGCACGCCTGCATTTGCACCTCCACACCCCCGTTATTAGTGGCCTGCCCCTGTTACCACCCACAAATGGCCTCTCCTGTCACTCATTACACTAGGCTGTCTTTTCTGGGTGAGCGGGCTGCGATTGCACAGACTAGTTCGCGCATGTGCAGAACAAAGCGTGTGCATGCAAATCATCGGCTCGCTCACCCAGCAAAGCGCTAGCGAGCGGATCTGAATTATGTACTTAGTGCCTAACCTCCCAACTTAGTGCCTAACCCTAACCTCCCATCTTAATGCCTAACCCTAACCCTCCATTTTTAAGGCCTAACCTCCCCCCTTAGTGCCTAACCCTAACCTCCCCCTCAATAGTGCCTAACCCGAACTCTACATTCTTAGTGCCTAACCCTAACCTCCCATCTTAATGCCTAACCCTAACCCTCTGTTCTTAGTGCCTAACCTCCCAACTTAGGGCCTGATTCAGACACGCTCGCTAGATGCGATTGCTCGCTCCCAGCGTATGCAAATCTGGCACACACCCAGCAAGGCAGGCTATCACACGGCAAGGCATTAGCACGCCCACTATGTCTTGCCAAGCGATCACTTTGTGTATGCAGACGCCCACCAGCCATTCATAAGACTCCCACTTGCACACGTCATCTCCTGGAGGAGTATGAAACCATTGGCACATTGAGCACCATTGGATGTGCTCGCAGCGATTGAGCAAGCACTGCGATCACACTTCAGTGTGAAATACAACCAGGTGATGTGTACTATGACGCTACCTGTTAATTATGCACGCCTATGAAACGGCGTTGAAACACACAGGCACGCCTGCGTTCGTACCTCCGCTCCCCCGTTTCTAGTGGCCTGCCCCTGTTACCAGCCACAAACGGCCTCTCCTGTCATTCATTCAACTGGGCTGTCTATGCTGAGCGAGCTAGTGCTTCCCGGTCTGTCGCAGTGGATCGTGCACGCGCAATGTGATGAATACGCATGCACAAAATGCAAATATCGGCCAGCTACAGTATGAGCGATCGTATCCTAGTGAGCAGGTCTGAATCAGGTCCTTAGTGCCTAACCCTATCCTACCATCTTAAGGGCTACCCTAACACTCCGTTCTTAGTGCTTAACCTCCTAACTTAGGGCCTGATTCAGAGATGATCGCTCTGACAGAGTGCTCGCTCTGAATCAGGGCGTTTTTTTTTTTAATGGTGCCCACCCACAGCTATTGCGAGTGGCCACGATGATGGTCGCGATGGTCAAGACCATCGTGACCATCAGGTTTGCGACGAGACCCTTGTGGTAGGGTCTCGTGGCCGCAAGCCCCAGAGAGCTTCCGGCTCTAATAGAGCCGGAAGCTCTCCCACTGATATCACTGGTGATGTCAGTGGGGCCGCCCCCAAATGGCAGGCGTTCCTTCGGGAATGCCTCCGTTTGGCCAGCCACACCCCCGCCCGCCTACCAAATGAGGCGTGCTGTCAATCACCATCGACAGCTCGCCCCCTTTGGTGCGAGACTCGGAGCGACGGAGCACCCGCCGCTATCCAGCTCTCGCGCATGCGCACAACGGAGCCGGCTCCGTCGTGCGCATGCCCAGTGGGCCACCATCGACCCGGTTGCGAGTGCTCAGTGCTTGCGACCGGGTCTGAATCAGGCCCTTAGTGCCTAACCTCCCGTCTTAGTGCCTAAACCTAACCTCCCGTCTTAGTGCCTAAACCTAACCTCCCCCTGCCAGGTGCTTTAGCCTAACCCTCCCCCTAACCCCCGAGACTTACCTTCAGGATGCCGGCAGGCGGGATTCTGGTGCCGGGATCCTAACGCTGTTGAGATGTCGGCGCTGGTATTTCCACCGTCGGCATCCGCACGCAGGGATGCTAACTACATCCCACTAAGGGTTGGGTATGAGATCCCGGTGGGGATGCCGGCAACTGGGATTCTGGTGCCGGGATCCCAACGATGTCGGGATCTCGGTGCCAGTATCTAGACCGCCGGCATCCTACACGACATGATGCCGACTACATTTCGCTAAATAGACTCCTTATTGCCTACAATCAGGAAACTACTTTTCACATGTTATCATTTTAAACAAAAAATGTTGGAACAGGATCTCTGGGCAATGGCAATACTGTGGAAATATAGAAGTGGAAAAAAAAACTAAACCTCAGCTAATAAAATACAAGATGGAGGAAGTTTACTAGCTAGGATAACATAAATAAGCATCAACTAATTACTGGTAAACTATTCCTAGACAACCTAGTATGGGTATATTTTAGGGGTGTGCACCGGCCACTTTTCGTGTTTTGGTTTTGGATCTGGATCTTTCTTCGTGTTTTGGATCTGGATTGGTTTTGCCAAAACCACCCTTCCGTGTTTTGGGTTCTGGGTTTTGTGTTTTGGATCTGTATTTTTTTGAAAAAAAGCATAAAAACAGCTAAAATCACAGAATTTGTAGGTTTTTCTGCTCCTATGCTATTATTAACCTCAATAACCTTAATTTCCACTCATTTCCAGTCTATTCTGAACACCTCACACCTCACAATAGTGTTTTTATGTCCAAAAGGTTGCACCGAGGTAGCTGGATGACTATGCTAAGCGACACGAGTGGGCGGCACAAACACGTGACCCATCTAGGCGTGAAACTGCAGTGGCAGACAGGATGGCAGTTTGAAAAACTAGGCCCCAAACTGTACATAATGCAAAGAAAAAAAAGAGGTGCAAGATGGAATTGTCCTTGGGCCCTCCCACCCACCCTTATGTTGTATAAACAGGACATGCACACTTTAACAAACCCATCATTTCAGCGCCAGGGTCTGCCACACAACTGTGGCTGAAATGATTGGTTCGTTTGGGCCCCCACAAAACAAGCTGGCAATTAATCTGTCCCTGCACAAACTGGCTCTATGGAGGCAAGATGTCATCCTCATCCTCCTCATCCACCGATTCCTCACCCTCTTCAGTGTGTACATCCTCATCCTCACAGAGTATTAATTCGTCCCCGCTGGAACCACAGGTCCCTCTGTACGTTCTGGAGGCTGGTCTCCCTGGAAGAGTTGATAATTCATTTTATGAACATCATCTTCTCCACATTTTGTGGAAGCAACCTCCTACGCCTTTCGCTGACAAGGTTCCCGGCTGCACTAAACATTCTTTCGGAGTACACACTGGAGGGGGGGCAACTCAGGTAAAATAGAGCCAGTTTGTACAGGAACCTCAAAATTGCTTCTTTTTCCTGCCAGTACAGGTACGGACTGTCTGACATGCCTACTTGGATGCTGTCACAGATGTAATCCTTTAACAGACAGACGCACGCTTGTCGCTGCTGCTTTGAGGATGCAAGTGCGGCTACAGCCCACACAATTCACAAAGACAGAAAAAAAAAAAGAATATTTTTATTGTTTGTGGAGCGCACTTTGAGGGTTACACCACCCTTTAACAGACAGACGCACGCTTGTCGCTGCTGCTTTAAGGATGCAGGTGCGGCTACAGCCCACACATTTCACAAAGACCGAAAAAAAAAGAACAATATTTTTATTGTTTGTGTAGCACACTTTGAGGGTGTCACCACACTTTAACAGACAGACGCACGCTTGTCGCTGCTGCTTTGAGGATGCAAGTGCGGCTACAGCCCACACAATTCACAAAGACAGAAAAAAGAAGAAGAATATTTTTATTGTTTGTGTAGCACACTTTGAGGGTGTCACCACCCTTTAACAGACAGACGCACGCTTGTCGCTGCTGCTTTGAGGATGCAAGTGCGGCTACATCGCACACAAGTCACAAACACATTAAAAAAATAGTTTTTTATTTTTTGGAGCACTTTGAGAGTTTCACCACCCTTTAACAGACATAGACGCACGCTTGTCGCTGTTGCTTTGAGGATGCAAGTGCGGCTACAGCCCACACAATTCACAAAGACAGAAAAAAAAGAACAATATTTTTTTTGTTTGTGTAGCACACTTTGAGGGTGTCACCACCCTTTAACAGACAGACGCACGCTTGTCGCTGCTGCTTTGAGGACAGTATCATATGCAGTGACAGTAGACTTGTCAGAAATTGTTGGCACGTCCTTCAGTCTGGACCAGATGTCCAAACGAGCCCTAGACTTATGACACAGGCGCACGCTTGGCGCTGCTACTATGTTGATGCACGTGCGGCTACATCGCACACAAGTCACAAACACATTAAAAAAATTGTTTTTTATTTTTTGGAGCACTTTGATGGTTACACCACCCTTTAACAGACAGTAGAACGCTTGTCGCTGCTGCTTTCAGGATGCAAGTGCGGCTACAGCCCACACAATTCACAAAGACAGAAAAAAAAAGAACAATATTTTTATTGTTTGTGTAGCACACTTTGAGGGTGTCACCACCCTTTAACAGACAGACGCACGCTTGTCGCTGCTGCTTTGAGGATGCAAGTGCGGCTACAGCCCACACAATTCACAAAGATAGAAAAAAAAAGAACAATATTTTTATTGTTTGTGTAGCACACTTTGAGGGTGTCACCACCCTTTAACAGACAGACGCACGCTTGTCGCTGCTGCTTTGAGGATGCAAGTGCGGCTACAGCCCACACAATTCACAAAGACAGAAAAAAAATGAACAATATTTTTATTGTTTGTGTAGCACACTTTGAGGGTGTCACTAACCTTTAACAGACAGACGCACGCTTGTCGCTGCTGCTTTAAGGATGCAGGTGCGGCTACAGCCCACACATTTCACAAAGACAGAAAAAAAAAGAACAATATTTTTATTGTTTGTGTAGCACACTTTGAGGGTGTCACCACCCTTTAACAGACAGACGCACGCTTGTCGCTGCTGCTTTAAGGATGCAGGTGCGGCTACAGCCCACACATTTCACAAAGACCGAAAAAAAAAGAACAATATTTTTATTGTTTGTGTTGCACACTTTGAGGGTGTCACCACCCTTTAACAGACAGACGCACGCTTGTCGCTGCTGCTTTGAGGATGCAGGTGGAATCTAGATGGGATTTGGAACCGGGTACACACTACCTACATCAATTGTCTAAATCCCACTGCACTAATGGCGGATACCAGACGCACATCTAACACCAACATAGACTTTGGAGTGGACACAGCCCCTATGGAGAACTGACTGCACAACACAGTCCAGCCAGCCCCTATGGACTTTGAAGTAGTGGACACAGCCCCTATTAACAACAGCAGCACAGCACGACACAGCCAGCCCCTATGGACTTTGAAGTAGTGGACAACAGCAGCACAGGGCAGCACAGCACAGCACAACACTACTCTGCACTACACTACACTACACTACACAGCCCAGCCAGCCCTAACTCCCACCCTCCCTCTTCACTGTCCACAGCCGAGGGAGAAAATGGCGCCGACGCGGGTACCTTATATAGGATCCAAAACCTGCGAGACTCGGAAGGCGGGATGATGACGTTTTGCCTCTCCTGTCACTCATTACACTAGGCTGTCTTTTCTGGGTGAGCGGGCTGCGATTGCACAGACTAGTTCGCGCATGTGCAGAACAAAGCGTGTGCATGCAAATCATCGGCTCGCTCACCCAGCAAAGCGCTAGCGAGCGGATCTGAATTATGTACTTAGTGCCTAACCTCCCAACTTAGTGCCTAACCCTAACCTCCCATCTTAATGCCTAACCCTAACCCTCCATTTTTAAGGCCTAACCTCCCCCCTTAGTGCCTAACCCTAACCTCCCCCTCAATAGTGCCTAACCCGAACTCTACATTCTTAGTGCCTAACCCTAACCTCCCATCTTAATGCCTAACCCTAACCCTCTGTTCTTAGTGCCTAACCTCCCAACTTAGGGCCTGATTCAGACACGCTCGCTAGATGCGATTGCTCGCTCCCAGCGTATGCAAATCTGGCACACACCCAGCAAGGCAGGCTATCACACGGCAAGGCATTAGCACGCCCACTATGTCTTGCCAAGCGATCACTTTGTGTATGCAGACGCCCACCAGCCATTCATAAGACTCCCACTTGCACACGTCATCTCCTGGAGGAGTATGAAACCATTGGCACATTGAGCACCATTGGATGTGCTCGCAGCGATTGAGCAAGCACTGCGATCACACTTCAGTGTGAAATACAACCAGGTGATGTGTACTATGACGCTACCTGTTAATTATGCACGCCTATGAAACGGCGTTGAAACACACAGGCACGCCTGCGTTCGTACCTCCGCTCCCCCGTTTCTAGTGGCCTGCCCCTGTTACCAGCCACAAACGGCCTCTCCTGTCATTCATTCAACTGGGCTGTCTATGCTGAGCGAGCTAGTCCTTCCCGGTCTGTCGCAGTGGATCGTGCACGCGCAATGTGATGAATACGCATGCACAAAATGCAAATATCGGCCAGCTACAGTATGAGCGATCGTATCCTAGTGAGCAGGTCTGAATCAGGTCCTTAGTGCCTAACCCTATCCTACCATCTTAAGGGCTACCCTAACACTCCGTTCTTAGTGCTTAACCTCCTAACTTAGGGCCTGATTCAGAGATGATCGCTCTGACAGAGTGCTCGCTCTGAATCAGGGCGTTTTTTTTTTTAATGGTGCCCACCCACAGCTATTGCGAGTGGCCACGATGATGGTCGCGATGGTCAAGACCATCGTGACCATCAGGTTTGCGATGAGACCCTTGTGGTAGGGTCTCGTGGCCGCAAGCCCCAGAGAGCTTCCGGCTCTAATAGAGCCGGAAGCTCTCCCACTGATATCACTGGTGATGTCAGTGGGGCCGCCCCCAAATGGCAGGCGTTCCTTCGGGAATGCCTCCGTTTGGCCAGCCACACCCCCGCCCGCCTACCAAATGAGGCGTGCTGTCAATCACCATCGACAGCTCGCCCCCTTTGGTGCGAGACTCGGAGCGACGGAGCACCCGCCGCTATCCAGCTCTCGCGCATGCGCACAACGGAGCCGGCTCCGTCGTGCGCATGCCCAGTGGGCCACCATCGACCCGGTTGCGAGTGCTCAGTGCTTGCGACCGGGTCTGAATCAGGCCCTTAGTGCCTAACCTCCCGTCTTAGTGCCTAAACCTAACCTCCCGTCTTAGTGCCTAAACCTAACCTCCCCCTGCCAGGTGCTTTAGCCTAACCCTCCCCCTAACCCCCGAGACTTACCTTCAGGATACCGGCAGGCGGGATTCTGGTGCCGGGATCCTAACGCTGTTGAGATGTCGGCGCTGGTATTTCCACCGTCGGCATCCGCACGCAGGGATGCTAACTACATCCCACTAAGGGTTGGGTATGAGATCCCGGTGGGGATGCCGGCAACTGGGATTCTGGTGCCGGGATCCCAACGATGTCGGGATCTCGGTGCCAGTATCTAGACCGCCGGCATCCTACACGACATGATGCCGACTACATTTCGCTAAATAGACTCCTTATTGCCTACAATCAGGAAACTACTTTTCACATGTTATCATTTTAAACAAAAAATGTTGGAACAGGATCTCTGGGCAATGGCAATACTGTGGAAATATAGAAGTGGAAAAAAAAACTAAACCTCAGCTAATAAAATACAAGATGGAGGAAGTTTACTAGCTAGGATAACATAAATAAGCATCAACTAATTACTGGTAAACTATTCCTAGACAACCTAGTATGGGTATATTTTAGGGGTGTGCACCGGCCACTTTTCGTGTTTTGGTTTTGGATCTGGATCTTTCTTCGTGTTTTGGATCTGGATTGGTTTTGCCAAAACCACCCTTCCGTGTTTTGGGTTCTGGGTTTTGTGTTTTGGATCTGTATTTTTTTGAAAAAAAGCATAAAAACAGCTAAAATCACAGAATTTGTAGGTTTTTCTGCTCCTATGCTATTATTAACCTCAATAACCTTAATTTCCACTCATTTCCAGTCTATTCTGAACACCTCACACCTCACAATAGTGTTTTTATGTCCAAAAGGTTGCACCGAGGTAGCTGGATGACTATGCTAAGCGACACGAGTGGGCGGCACAAACACGTGACCCATCTAGGCGTGAAACTGCAGTGGCAGACAGGATGGCAGTTTGAAAAACTAGGCCCCAAACTGTACATAATGCAAAGAAAAAAAAGAGGTGCAAGATGGAATTGTCCTTGCGCCCTCCCACCCACCCTTATGTTGTATAAACAGGACATGCACACTTTAACAAACCCATCATTTCAGCGCCAGGGTCTGCCACACAACTGTGGCTGAAATGATTGGTTCGTTTGGGCCCCCACAAAACAAGCTGGCAATTAATCTGTCCCTGCACAAACTGGCTCTATGGAGGCAAGATGTCATCCTCATCCTCCTCATCCACCGATTCCTCACCCTTTTCAGTGTGTACATCCTCATCCTCACAGAGTATTAATTCGTCCCCGCTGGAACCACAGGTCCCTCTGTACGTTCTGGAGGCTGGTCTCCCTGGAAGAGTTGATAATTCATTTTATGAACATCATCTTCTCCACATTTTGTGGAAGCAACCTCCTACGCCTTTCGCTGACAAGGTTCCCGGCTGCACTAAACATTCTTTCGGAGTACACACTGGAGGGGGGGCAACTCAGGTAAAATAGAGCCAGTTTGTACAGGAACCTCAAAATTGCTTCTTTTTCCTGCCAGTACAGGTACGGACTGTCTGACATGCCTACTTGGATGCTGTCACAGATGTAATCCTTTAACAGACAGACGCACGCTTGTCGCTGCTGCTTTGAGGATGCAAGTGCGGCTACAGCCCACACAATTCACAAAGACAGAAAAAAAAAAAGAATATTTTTATTGTTTGTGGAGCGCACTTTGAGGGTTACACCACCCTTTAACAGACAGACGCACGCTTGTCGCTGCTGCTTTAAGGATGCAGGTGCGGCTACAGCCCACACATTTCACAAAGACCGAAAAAAAAAGAACAATATTTTTATTGTTTGTGTAGCACACTTTGAGGGTGTCACCACACTTTAACAGACAGACGCACGCTTGTCGCTGCTGCTTTGAGGATGCAAGTGCGGCTACAGCCCACACAATTCACAAAGACAGAAAAAAGAAGAAGAATATTTTTATTGTTTGTGTAGCACACTTTGAGGGTGTCACCACCCTTTAACAGACAGACGCACGCTTGTCGCTGCTGCTTTGAGGATGCAAGTGCGGCTACATCGCACACAAGTCACAAACACATTAAAAAAATAGTTTTTTATTTTTTGGAGCACTTTGAGAGTTTCACCACCCTTTAACAGACATAGACGCACGCTTGTCGCTGTTGCTTTGAGGATGCAAGTGCGGCTACAGCCCACACAATTCACAAAGACAGAAAAAAAAGAACAATATTTTTTTTGTTTGTGTAGCACACTTTGAGGGTGTCACCACCCTTTAACAGACAGACGCACGCTTGTCGCTGCTGCTTTGAGGACAGTATCATATGCAGTGACAGTAGACTTGTCAGAAATTGTTGGCACGTCCTTCAGTCTGGACCAGATGTCCAAACGAGCCCTAGACTTATGACACAGGCGCACGCTTGGCGCTGCTACTATGTTGATGCACGTGCGGCTACATCGCACACAAGTCACAAACACATTAAAAAAATTGTTTTTTATTTTTTGGAGCACTTTGATGGTTACACCACCCTTTAACAGACAGTAGAACGCTTGTCGCTGCTGCTTTCAGGATGCAAGTGCGGCTACAGCCCACACAATTCACAAAGACAGAAAAAAAAAGAACAATATTTTTATTGTTTGTGTAGCACACTTTGAGGGTGTCACCACCCTTTAACAGACAGACGCACGCTTGTCGCTGCTGCTTTGAGGATGCAAGTGCAGCTACAGCCCACACAATTCACAAAGATAGAAAAAAAAAGAACAATATTTTTATTGTTTGTGTAGCACACTTTGAGGGTGTCACCACCCTTTAACAGACAGACGCACGCTTGTCGCTGCTGCTTTGAGGATGCAAGTGCGGCTACAGCCCACACAATTCACAAAGACAGAAAAAAAAAGAACAATATTTTTATTGTTTGTGTAGCACACTTTGAGGGTGTCACCAACCTTTAACAGACAGACGCACGCTTGTCGCTGCTGCTTTAAGGATGCAGGTGCGGCTACAGCCCACACATTTCACAAAGACAGAAAAAAAAAGAACAATATTTTTATTGTTTGTGTAGCACACTTTGAGGGTGTCACCACCCTTTAACAGACAGACGCACGCTTGTCGCTGCTGCTTTAAGGATGCAGGTGCGGCTACAGCCCACACATTTCACAAAGACCGAAAAAAAAAGAACAATATTTTTATTGTTTGTGTTGCACACTTTGAGGGTGTCACCACCCTTTAACAGACAGACGCACGCTTGTCGCTGCTGCTTTGAGGATGCAGGTGGAATCTAGATGGGATTTGGAACCGGGGACACACTACCTACATCAATTGTCTAAATCCCACTGCACTAATGGCGGATACCAGACGCACATCTAACACCAACATAGACTTTGGAGTGGACACAGCCCCTATGGAGAACTGACTGCACAACACAGTCCAGCCAGCCCCTATGGACTTTGAAGTAGTGGACACAGCCCCTATTAACAACAGCAGCACAGCACGACACAGCCAGCCCCTATGGACTTTGAAGTAGTGGACAACAGCAGCACAGGGCAGCACAGCACAGCACAACACTACTCTGCACTACACTACACTACACTACACAGCCCAGCCAGCCCTAACTCCCACCCTCCCTCTTCACTGTCCACAGCCGAGGGAGAAAATGGCGCCGACGCGGGTACCTTATATAGGATCCAAAACCCGCGAGACTCGGAAGGCGGGATGATGACGTTTTGCCTCGATTTCAGATCCGAGTCAGGCGGGAAAAGTCGAGCCTGACTCGGATCGGCCTCGGATCGGGGGGGCTCGGGGGGGTTCGGATTTCAGAAATCCGAACCCGCTCACCCCTAGTATATTTTAGGGGTGTGCACTGGCCACTTTTCGTGTTTTGTGTTTTGGTTTTGGATCTGGATCTTTCTTCGTGTTTTGGATCTGGATTGGTTTTGCCAAAACCACCCTTCCGTGTTTTGGGTTCTGGGTTTTGTGTTTTGGATCTGTATTTTTTTTTTAAAAAGCATAAAAACAGCTAAAATCACAGAATGTGTTGGTTTTCTGCTCCTATGCTATTTTTAACCACAATAACCTTAATTTCCACTAATTTCCAGTCTATTCTGAACACCTCACAATAGTGTTTTTATGTCCAAAAGGTTGCACCGAGGTAGTTGGATGACTATGGTAAGCGACACGAGTGGGCGGCACAAACACGTGACCCATCTAGGAGTGATACTGCAGTGGCAGACAGGATGGCAGTTTGAAAAACTAGGCCCCAAACTGTACATAATGCAAAGAAAAAAAAGAGGTGCAAGATGGAATTGTCCTTGGGCCCTCCCACCCACCCTTATGTTGTATAAACAGCACACTTTAACAAACCCATCATTTCAGCGCCAGGGTCTGCCACACGACTGTGGCTGAAATGATTGGTTCGTTTGGGCCCCCACAAAACAAGCTGGCAATTAATCTGTCCCTGCACAAACTGGCTCTACGGAGGCAAGATGTCGTCCTCATCCTCCTCATCCATCCTCACCCTCTTCAGTGTTGTGTACATCCTCATCCTCACAGAGTATTAACTCGTCCCCACTGGAATCCACCACCACAGGTCCCTCTGTACGTTCTGGAGGCTGGACTCCCTGGAAGAGTTGATAATTCATTTTTATGAACATCATCTTCTCCACATTTTGTAGAAGCAACCTCCTACGCCTTTCGCTGACAAGGTTCCCGGCTGCACTAAACACTCTTTCGGAGTACACACTGGAGGGGGGGCAACTCAGCTAAAATAGAGCCAGTTTGTACAGGGGCCTCCAAATTGCCTCTTTTTCCTGCCAGTACAGGTATGGACTGTCTGACATGCCTACTTGGATGCTGTCACCGATGTAATCCCCCACCATTCTGTCAATGGTGACAGTATCATATGTAGTGACAGTAGACATGTCAGAAATTGTTGCCAGGTCCTTCAGTCCGGACCAGATGTCCAAACTTGGTCCTGCCTGCCCTGCATCACCGCCAGCGGGTTGCTTAGGATACCTAAGTTTTTTCCTGGCAGCCCCAGTTGCGGGAGAAAATGAAGAAGGAGCTGTTGACGTGTCACGTTCCGCTTCAGCTGACAGTGTGTTCACCAGCAGGTCTTTCCACCTCTGCAGGCTTGTGTCAGCCGGAAAGAGAGACACCACATAGGCTTTAAACCTAGGATCGAGCACGGTGGCCAAAATGTAGTGGTCTGATTTCAACAGATTGACCACCCTGGAATCCTGGCAAAGCGATTGAAGGGCTTCATCCACAAGTCCCACATGCTGAGCGGAATCGCTCCGTCTTAGCTCCTCCTTCACTTTCTCCAGCTGCTTCTGCAAAAGCCTGATGAGGGGAATGACCTGACTCAAGCTGGCAGTGTCTGAACTGACTACACGTGTTGCAAGTTCGAAGGGCTGGAGAACCTTGCACAACACGGAAATCATTCTCCACTGCACTTGAGTCAGGTGCATACCCCCTCCTTTGCCTATGTCATAGGTGGATGTATAGGCTTGAATGGCCTTTTGCTGCTCCTCCATCCTCTGAAGCATATAGAGGGTTGAGTTCCACCGCATCACAACCTCTTGCTTCAGGTGATGGCGGGGCAGATTCAAGAGTGTTTGCTGGTGCTCCAGTCTTCGGCACGCAGTCGCTGAATGGCGAAAGTGGCCAGAAATTTTTCGGGCTGGCCAAAGTGTCTCCTGCACGCCCCTGTCGCTTTTCAGAAAATTCTGCACCACCAAGTTTATTGTGTGAGCAAAACATGGGATGTGCTGGAATTTGCACAGATGTAATGCCCGCACAATATTGGTGGCATTGTCAGATATCACAAATCCCCAGGAGAGTCTAAGTGGGGTAAGCCACTGGGCGATGATTTCCCTCAGTTTCTCTAAGAGGTTGTCGGCGGTGTGCCTCTTACTGAAACCAGTGATACACAGCGTAGCCTGCCTTGGAACGAGCTGGCGTTTCTGAGATGCTGTGACTGGTGACGCTGCTGCTGTTGCTGCGTAAGGTGATACATCTACCCAGTGGGCTGTCACAGTCATATAGTCCTTAGTCTGCCCTGTTCCACTTGTCCACATGTCCGTGGTTAAGTGGACATTGGGTACAACGGCATTTTTCAGGACACTCAAATCCCACTGCACTAATGGCGGATACTGGACGCACGTCTAACACCAACATAGCAGTCAAGGCCTCAGTTATATGTTTTGCTTCATGATGACTGCTGTCGTACTTCATCCTCCTCACTAAGGACTGTTGGAGGGTCAATTGTTTAGTAAAAGTAGTGGTGTTCCTACTTCCTCTCTGGGATGATGAACGACTCCCAGCAGCAGCAACAGCAGCAGCGGCAGCAGGAGGCGTAGCAATGCAGGATCCTCCGGAGGAATCCCGGATAGGAGAGTCAGTCATGCCAGTGACATGGCCTGCAGAACTACTTCCGATCCTGACTAAGGAGGAAATTGACGAGGAGGGAGATGACGGTGTGGTTTGCAGGCGCTTGGATACAACAGGACAACGGGATTTAGGTGTCCCTGGACTGCTTACGGTCTTAGCCAAAGTTTCTGAACTTGACAGTAACTTATTATGAACGCGCTGCAGGTGCCGTATAAGGGAGGATGTTCCTAGGTGGTTAACGTCCCTACCCCTACTTATTAAACATTTACATAAGGTACATATGGCAAGACAGTTGTTGTCCGGATTTGGATAGAAATATTGCCAGACCAAAGAGGTGGAATGTTTGGTCTTCTGCCCAGGCATGACCGTGATGGGCTTTTTCATCCCACGGACAACAACTGCCTCCCCCGGAGCCTGATTTAAACAAACCACATCACCATCAGAATCCTCCTCGCCAACTTCCTCCTCAGCGCCAGCTACACCAGTATCCTCATCCTGTTGTACTTCAACAGTGACATCTTCAATTTGCATATCAGCAAGTGGACTGTGGGTGCTCCTTTCAGCACTTGCAGGGGGCGTGCAAATGGTGGAAAGAGCCACCTCTTCCCGTCCAGTGCTGGGAAGGTCAGGCATCGCAACCGCCACCACACTTGGACTCTCCTTGGGGATTTGTGATATCTTCTTAGAACGCATAGTTCTTCGCTGTGCTTTTGCCAGCTTAACTCGTTTGATTTTTTAAGTGGGAGGAGGGCTTCCATCGTCATGTGAAGCTGAACCACTAGTCATGAACATAGGGAAAGACCTTAGCCGTTCCTTGCCACTCCGTGTCATAAATGGCATATTGGCAAGTTTATGTTTCTCTTCAGATGATTTAAATGTTTTTTTTAAGGTCATTTTCCTGAACTTTGTCATTTGGGATTGTATGTGGCTTCTACTATGACATTGGGCATCGGCCTTGGCAGACGACGTTGATGGCATGTTATCGTCTATGTCATGACTAGTGGCAGCAGCTTCAGCACTAAGAGGAAGTGGTTCTTGATCTTTCTCTATTTTATTTTTATCGGAGAAAGTTTGGTCCTCCATTTATGTTGTATCGATTTGATATATACGTGCGGCTAAGGCGCACACAAACACAGAAAATATTTTTTTATTGTTGCTGGAGAGTAGTGCACTTTGTGGGTTACACCACCCTTTAAGAAATGAGCCAGCCGGCTCTTTACTTATGGGACACAGGCGCACGCTTGGCGCTGCTCCTTTGTTGATGCACGTGCGGCTACTGCGCACACAATTCACAAACACAGAAAATATTTTTTTATTTGGGTTGGAGTATACTTTGGGGGTTACAGCACCCTTTAATTGTCAAGCCAGCCGGCCCTTTACTTATGACACAGGCGCACGCTTGGCACTAGTTTGTTGATAGACGTGCGGCTACTGCACACACAATTCACAAACACAGAAAAAATATTTTGTTATTTGGTTTGGAGTATACTTTGGGGGTTACAGCACCCTTTAACAGTCAAGCCAGCTGGCCCTTTACTTATGACACAGGCGCACGCTTGGCACTACTTTGTTGATGCACGTGCGGCTACTGCGCACACAATTCACAAACACAGAAAATATATATTTTTTTGGTTTGGACTGGAGTGTACTTTGGGGGTTACAGCACCCTTTAACGGTCAAGCCAGCCGGCCCTTTACTTATGACACAGGCGCACGCTTGGCACTACTTTGTTGATGCACGTGCGGCTACTGCGCACACAATTCACAAACACAGAAAATATTTAGTTATTTGGTTTGGAGTGTACTTTGGGGGTTACAGCACCCTTTAACGGTCAAGCCAGCCGGCCCTTTACTTATGACACAGGCGCACGCTTGGCACTACTTTGTTGATGCACGTGCGGCTACTGTGCACACAATTCACAAACACAGAAAAATATTTTGTTATTTCGTTTGGAGTGTACTTTGGGGGTTACAGCACCCTTTAACGGTCAAGCCAGCCGGTGCTTTACTTATGACACAGGCGCACGCTTGGCAATACTTTGTTGATGCACGTGCGGCTACTGCGCACACAATTCACAAACACAGAAAAAATATTTAGTTATTTGTTTTGGAGTGTACTTTGGGGGTTACAGCACCCTTTAACGGTCAAGCCAGCCGGCCCTTTACTTATGACACAGGCGCACGCTTGGCACTACTTTGTTGATGCACGTGCGGCTACTGCGCACACAATTCACAAACACAGAAAATATATATTTTTTTGGTTTGGACTGGAGTGTCCTTTGGGGGTTACAGCACCCTTTAACGGTCAAGCCAGCTGGCCCTTTACTTATGACACAGGCGCACACTTGGCACTACTTTGTTGATGCACGTGCGGCTACTGCGCACACAATTCACAAACACAGAAAATATTTTGTTATTTGGTTTGGAGTGTACTTTGGGGGTTACAGCACCGTTTAATGGTCAAGCCTGCCGGCCCTTTACTTATGACACAGGCGCACGCTTGGCACTACTTTGTTGATGCACGTGCGGCTACTGCGCACACAATTCACAAACACAGAAAAATATTTTGTTATTTGGTTTGGAGTGTACTTTGGGGGTTACAGTACCCTTTAACGGTCAAGCCAGCCGGTGCTTTACTTATGACACAGGCGCACGCTTGGCAATACTTTGTTGATGCACGTGCGGCTACTGCGCACACAATTCACAAACACAGAAAAAATATTTTGTTATTTGGTTTGGAGTGTACTTTGGGGGTAACAGCACCCTTTAATGGTCAAGCCAGCCGGCCCTTTACTTATGACACAGGCGCACGCTTGGCACTACTTTGTTGATGCACGTGCGGCTACTGCGCACACAATTCACAAACACAGAAAAAATATTTAGTTATTTGGTTTGGAGTGTACTTTGGGGGTAACAGCACCCTTTAACGGTCAAGCCAGCCGGCCCTTTACTTATGACACAGGCGCACGCTTGGCACTACTTTGTTGATGCACGTGCGGCTACTGCGCACACAATTCACAAACACAGAAAAAATATTATTTTTTAGCACTTGGGGGGAGCACCCCTGATGGACAGAGCACCCCCTGGACAACACTACAGCACACCTTTAGGACTGGGACACTGCACAGGACATTGGAGTGGACACAGCCCCTATGGAGAACTGACTGCACAACACAGTCCAGCCAGCCCCTATGGACTTTGAAGTAGTGGACACAGCCCCTATTAACAACAGCAGCACAGCACAACACAGCCAGCCCCTATGGACTTTGAAGTAGTGGACACAGCCCCTATGGACAACAGCAGCACAGCGCAGCAGAGCACAGCACAACACTACTCTGCACTACACTACACTACACAGCCCAGCCAGCCCTAACTCCCACCCTCCCTCTTCACTGTCCACAGCCGAGTGAGAAAATGGCGCCGACTCGGGTACCTTATATAGGATCCAAAACCCGCGAGACCCGTAAGGCGGGATGATGACGTTTTGCCTCGATTTCAGATCCGAGTCAGGCGGGAAAAGTCGAGCCTGACTCGGATCTGCCTCGGATCGGGGGGGCTCGGGGGGGTTCGGATTTCAGAAATCCGAACCCGCTCACCCCTAGTATATTTATTTACAGTCTGCACCACATTCTGCTAACCAGAACTAATCCCTGGCCTGAATACCTTCACTGGCTATTCTTTTTTGCAGACATATGCTAAATATTACATTTATAACTTATTTGCATCTAATAAATTGCCTGTGAACTTTCTGTTTTGACTATGCATTGTCTGTATTTGCTTGGAGAGGCACCAAGGGCAGGCTAGTCTTCAGTTGGGAGAATATCTTGCACAGCAATTGCATGCAGGCTTTCTCCATTGCCGTTAGCCATGTTTCTCTCTGACTTCTTGCTCAACCCCGGAGTGCGGGAAAGATGCTTCCTGCCCGAGTGCGCCTAGCTGCAGCTGCCCTTTTTCTTTCAGCTACCAGCGGCCTCTGCAGTAACTATGTGCGCCACTGCCTGGACCAGATGCCGCACACATTGAAGGAGCTATAGCTCCATCTGCACACTGACTGCACCTGATGAATTCCATCTAACGCCTCAACAAATACGCGGCTGCACAACGTGACGTCATGACGTCACAATGCAGCCACGTCTTACAGAAATCCTGCCTTCCTAGCAGATCGCCTGCATGCATATCAATTTGTCAGGGTTTCCTGGTGTCCAGACCGGCCCATCTGGTCATCGGCCCTTCTGGCATTTGCCAGAACTGCCCGATGGCCAGTCCGGCCCTGCTCACTCTGCATCATAGTGTATAGGCTGTATAACACAGTGCATTACCATACACCAACCGCCCTAATACTCACTCTGCATTATAGTGTACAGGCTGTATAACACGGTGCATTACCTTACACCAACCGCCCTAATACTCACTCTGCATTATAGTGTATAGGCTGTATAACACAGTGCATTATCTTACACCAACCTGCCTAATACTCACTCTGCATCATAGTTTGTAGGCTGTATAACACAGTGCATTACCTTTTACCAACCGGCCTAGTACTCACTCTGCATCATATTGTATAGGCTGTATGACAAAGTGCATTAACTTACACCAACCGGCCTAGTACTCACTCTACATCATAGTGTATAGGCTGTATAACACAGTGCATTATCCTACACCAACCGGCCTAGTACTCACTCTGCATCATAGTGTATAGGCTGTATAACAGTGCATTACCTTACACCAACCACCCTAATACTCACTCTGCATCATAGTGTATAGGTTGTATAACACAGTGCATTATCTTACACCAACCGGCCTAATACTCACTCTGCATCATAGTGTATAGGCTGTAAAACACAGTGCATTACCTTACACCAACCTGCCTAATACTCACTCTGCATCATAGTGTATAGGTTGTATAACACAGTGCATTACCTTACACCAACCGCCCTAATACTAACTCTACATCATAGTGTATAGACTGTATAACACAGTGCATTATCTTACACCAACCGGCCTAGTACTCACTCTGCATCATAGTGTATAGGCTGTATAACACAGTGCATTACCTTATACCAACCGGCCTAGTACTCACTCTGCATCATAGTGTATAGGCTGTTTAACACAGTGCATTACCTTACACCAACCGGCCTAGTACTCACTCTGCATCATAGTGTATAGACTGTTTAACACAGTGCATTACCTTACACCAACCGCCTTAATACTCACTCGGCATCATAGTGTATAGGTTGTATAACACAGTGCATTATCTTACACCAACCGGCCTAATACTCACTCTGCATCATAGTGTATAGGCTGTAAAACACAGTGCATTACCTTACACCAACCTGCCTAATACTCACTCTGCATCATAGTGTATAGGTTGTATAACACAGTGCATTACCTTACACCAACCGCCCTAATACTCACTCTACATCATAGTGTATAGACTGTATAACACAGTGCATTATCTTACACCAACCGGCCTAGTACTCACTCTGCATCATAGTGTATAGGCTGTATAACAGTACATTACCTTATACCAACCGGCCTAGTACTCACTCTGCATCATAGTGTATAGGCTGTTTAACACAGTGCATTACCTTACACCAACTGGCCTAGTACTCACTCTGCATCATAGTGTATAGGCTGTGTAACACAGTGTATTATCTTACACCAACCGGCCTAGTACTCACTCTGCATCATAGTGTATAGGCTGTAAAACACAGTGCATTACCTTATACCAACCAGCCTAGTACTCACTCTGCATCATATTGTATAGGCTGTATAACACAGTGCATAACCTTACACCAACCGGCCTAGTACTCACTCTGCATCATAGTGTACAGGCTGTGTAACACAGTGCATTATCTTACACCAACCGGCCTAATACTCACTCTGCATCATAGTGTATAGGCTGTATAACACACTGAATTACCTTACATCAACTCCCCTAATACTCACTCTGCATCATAGTGTATAGGTTGTATAACACAGTGCATTATCTTACACCAACCGGCCTAATACTCACTCTGCATCATAGTGTATAGGCTGTAAAACACAGTGCATTACCTTACACCAACCTGCCTAATACTCACTCTGCATCATAGTGTATAGGTTGTATAACACAGTGCATTACCTTACACCAACCGCCCTAATACTAACTCTACATCATAGTGTATAGACTGTATAACACAGTGCATTATCTTACACCAACCGGCCTAGTACTCACTCTGCATCATAGTGTATAGGCTGTATAACACAGTGCATTACCTTATACCAACCGGCCTAGTACTCACTCTGCATCATAGTGTATAGGCTGTTTAACACAGTGCATTACCTTACACCAACCGGCCTAGTACTCACTCTGCATCATAGTGTATAGACTGTTTAACACAGTGCATTACCTTACACCAACCGCCTTAATACTCACTCGGCATCATAGTGTATAGGTTGTATAACACAGTGCATTATCTTACACCAACCGGCCTAATACTCACTCTGCATCATAGTGTATAGGCTGTAAAACACAGTGCATTACCTTACACCAACCTGCCTAATACTCACTCTGCATCATAGTGTATAGGTTGTATAACACAGTGCATTACCTTACACCAACCGCCCTAATACTCACTCTACATCATAGTGTATAGACTGTATAACACAGTGCATTATCTTACACCAACCGGCCTAGTACTCACTCTGCATCATAGTGTATAGGCTGTATAACAGTACATTACCTTATACCAACCGGCCTAGTACTCACTCTGCATCATAGTGTATAGGCTGTTTAACACAGTGCATTACCTTACACCAACTGGCCTAGTACTCACTCTGCATCATAGTGTATAGGCTGTGTAACACAGTGTATTATCTTACACCAACCGGCCTAGTACTCACTCTGCATCATAGTGTATAGGCTGTAAAACACAGTGCATTACCTTATACCAACCAGCCTAGTACTCACTCTGCATCATATTGTATAGGCTGTATAACACAGTGCATAACCTTACACCAACCGGCCTAGTACTCACTCTGCATCATAGTGTACAGGCTGTGTAACACAGTGCATTATCTTACACCAACCGGCCTAATACTCACTCTGCATCATAGTGTATAGGCTGTATAACACACTGAATTACCTTACATCAACTCCCCTAATACTCACTCTGCATCATAGTGTATAGGCTGTATAACACAGTGCATTATCTTACACTAACCGCTCTAATATTCACTCTGCATCATAGTGTATAGGCTGTATGACACACTGCATTACCTTACACCAACCACCCTAATACTCACTCTGCATCATAGTGTATAGGTTGTATAACACAGTGCATTACCTTACACCAACCGCCCTAATACTCACTCTGCATCATATTGTATAGGCTGTGTAACACAGTGCATTATCTGACACCAACAAGCCTAGTACTCACTCTGCATCATAGTGTATAGGCTGTATAACACAGTGCATTACCTTATACCAACCGGCCTAGTACTCACTCTGCATCATAGTGTATAGGCTGTGTAACACAGTGCATTACCTTACACCAACTGGCCTAGTACTCACTCTGTATCATAGTGTATAGACTGTATAACACAGTGAATTATCTTACACCAACCGGCCTAATACTCACTCGGCATCATAGTGTATAGGCTGTATAATAAAGTGTAATCCTTTACAAAAATCCCCTAGATGCATTTATTTTTATATTACAGTTTATGGATTTTAATGCAGAAAGGCACATCGGATAATATTACTATCTGGGCCTTTAGTTTTAATTGCTTCTGCTTGTGCTATCTGTGTTTGCACTATATTTGCATAGGTTTTCTCCATTTTCCACTCATATCCCGAACACATCCTACTAGGTTAATTGGCTTGTGCTTAAATTGATCATGGAATATACTGTACAGTTTGTTTGTACATCTATGGTAAACAAAATAGATTATAGGATGCAGTAGGGCAGAGATTGATGTGTCTGAGTAACATTTCTGATTTTACAGTAATGCAGAATATCTTGGCCATATACAATCCAGAGAGAAAGGAGCACATTCATAACACAAATAGCGGACCCCATGAGGCCAGCGTTGGCTCTATGCAGAGCTCCAAAGAGGGGACTGTTATCATTTTCCTGCAAGGACATAAGTTGGTAATTACAGGCTTCTCATGTCATTTTCTTTAGATGTGTTTTCTCTGTAGTCTGTTGGGTATTATTTTGTGAATACTCAGTGACTGCAGCTTGTCTCTGTGCAATGAACACATTTTATTACATCTATATTATCTGTCAGTTGCCTATAATACAGCAATCACAAACAAAATGGGTCTATAAATGCACTACTCCAAACAAAGGGAGCCATAGCGGTTCATATAGCAATGCCGAATTTACAGACTACAGAAGTTGTGATAGCACAAACATTGCAACAGTGAGATGTAGCCCATTGTAATCCATTCCTATGAAATAAAGCTTCTTTTTATGTGCCACTTTAAATATTCTGTAAAGTATTCTCACTTTGTGGCTTGGAAATTCTTCTGCATGAGAACAGTTTGCATACTCCCATCCAATGTCGTTGTCATATCGTGCAGCTCCATGGAAAATACTTGGATCAAATTTAAAAATATCCTTGATGTTCACCACTGTACTAATCCTGGATGGTTTTTGGAGCGAAAGAAGGATGAGTCGGTAAAGGGAGACCAAATACAGTAGGGGTATGTTGGTACTAATACAACCAAGTTGTACCCGCACACAGATGCGTAAGTTCTGTCAGGTGGTATATATCTAGCAGGTGACCCCTGATGCAAAATACAATGCAGATGATGATGACAGTCAGCAGCAGGCCACTGATAAGGCGGTGCAGACGGCTGTCTAGGGCCCAGTGAGCCAACCCTAGGAGGCCATCCTGCCACCACCACTATTATTTTTTCCTCCTGAAGTCCTAAATATACAGATGAAATGAGTTGTGATACACCTACAGTTGGGCTGTTCCAGTCCTATTGCTACTTTGATTACTGATGTTCAGATTAGCTTTACTATTTTAACCTAAATGTATGTTTTTATGTTCGTGTATAATAAATGCCCTCTGCACATGCTCCAACTCAGAAGGGTCCTCATTAGCAAATTGGGGGTCTAGGGGTCAATGGGGGCTTTGGAGGGGAAGAGATGACCTGAAAATGCTGGGCTCCTGTCATCTCCGGGTTTGCAGAGGCCATACTCCCTATACCTCACGTAATTCTACGACTGATCCAGACTTTGCATCCAGAAGAATCTTGTTTCATCCTGTTTCATTTTTTGTTGTTAAAGAACAGTCAACATGCTAACATGCTCTTCTACTATAATATAGGGTTCATTTAGAGTTGGATGCATTTCTATATCTTTGCATAAAAGATGCACTAATACCTGGACACAGTTAGTGTTATGCTGCATAGGAAGCGTATTTCTTGCATGCTCTAACACAATGATGATGATGCTTATCTGTATAATTTACTAGCCACTTGTGATTTTTGATTGCATATTGACACATCCAGCTAATAGTACTTAAAATAATATATTAAGTCACTACTGTCTAGTCGCATTATGTACTTTTCATTTTCATTTGGACTACTGCAGGAAGATTCCTTTGATTTTTAAGCAGGAAAACAACAGATGTTTGCATTTAATTGAATTGCATTTAATTTGTGTTTGTATTTAATTACATATCATATTAAAATTGCATGTATTAATAACTGTCAAGACAATATTCTCTAGTGTATATGACACTTCATTACATTATTACAATATTATTGTATACAAATTGAGAAATGCGACTTTAGCATTTACTACTAACACTGTCACGCCATATCTCTACGCTATCTCTATACTTTCTACATGTTATCACTAAGGGTGTGCACCGGCCACTTTTCATGTTTTGTGTTTTAGTTTTGGATCTGGATCTTTCTTCGTGTTTTGGATCTGGATTGGTTTTGCCAAAACCACCCTTCCGTGTTTTTTATTTTTGTGTTTTGTGTTTTGGATCTGTATTTTTTTGGAAAAAAGCATAAAAACAGCTAAAATCACAGAATATTTTTTTTTTTGTTCCTACACTATTATTAACCTCAATAACAGTCATTTCCACTAATTTCCAGTCTATTCTGAACACCTCACAATATTGTTTTTAGGCCAAAAGGTTGCACCGAGGTAGCTGGATGACTATGCTAAGTGACACAAGTGGGCGGCACAAACACGTGGCCCATCTAGGAGTGGCACTGCAGTGGCAGATAGGATGGCAGTTTGAAAAGCTAGGCCAAAAGAGTACATAATGCAAAGAAAAAAAAGAGGTGCAAGATGGAATTGTCCTTGGGCCCTCCCACCCACCCTTATGTTGTATAAACAGGACATGCACACTTTAACAAACCAATCATTTCAGCGCCAGGGTCTGCCACACGACTGTGGCTGAAATGATTGGTTCGTTTGGGCCCCCACAAAATAAGCTGGCAATTAATCTGTCCCTGCACAAACTGGTTCTACAGAGGCAAGATATCATGACAAGTGTGCCGATGACAGTGACAGGTGTGGCTAACACGCACACAAAAAAAATATTTTTATTTATTTATTTATTTTTCGGGCAGCAGCCTTGCCACAAAAGAATCTTTGGGCATGACTGCTGCTGCTGCTGCTGCTGGGAGTTGATTTTCTCATCACAGAAGGAGACCAGGAAGAGTGCTTTCCAAAAACAAATAAACAATTCACTTAAATAATCCTTTGCAAACCTTCTAAAGGCATTTCCCAACCTGTACAGGGACATTAAAAAAACATAGTTAGTGGCCTCAAAGTGCCACTTAACCAGGACAGATACGTGAACAAGCGTAAAATCTATGATTTAAGGCAGGGGTAGCCAACCCTGGTCCTCAAGAGCTACCAACAGTGCATGTTTTTCAGGTCTCCTCACAGAATTACAACTGTAATAAATAATTAACTCCACTTGTGGATCTTTTCAAATGTGGTGCTGATTAATGAATACACCTGTGTACCAGCTAGGTCATCTGGAAAACGTGAGCTCTCGAGGACCGAGGTTGGCTACCCCTGATTTAAGGCCTTATGTTGTGTCTTTCTTTAGAATCCTGCATCTGCTTCTGTGGCTAGGAGTGGATTTTCATCCCAGAAGGGGACCATGAAGTGTGCTTCCAAAATACAATTGACTTAAATAATCCTTTGCAAACCTTCTGTAAAGGCATTTTCCAACCTGTACACGGACATTTAAAAAAACAGATTTAGTTAGTGGCCTTCAAACTGCCATTGTTCCCACTGTCCACTTAACCATATCAGATATGTGAACAAGTGGAACAGAGCATTAAATGCAACATTTCAGATTTTAGGTTTAAAGGTGCATACACACACAATGATTTTTTGAATGATTATCGTTAAACGATATCGTTAAACGATAATCGTTTGA